>OW119933.1:27552588-28030569 GCA_933210815.1 Meta bourneti | reverse complement strand
ATGTGGTCATCACAAAAATAATTTGCATTGCCCAAAAGTTTAGGTGGCGGCATCGAATAATTGGCTTGTCGGAAATATGCGTCTGTGCAAGTATGTAAAAAACTAAAGTTATTTTTTACACTACAATGTATTACTTGTGTAAAATATATGAACTATGTTTTTTTCTATAAAAAGTGCTTCCATTAACTTTGTTTCCATGTGGCTTCCTTCAATCTGTTTAAGAATTGTCTGTGCTGGTTTTTGCAGAGATTGTTTTAAGAATACATAAAATTCAGATTTAATCCATTATTTTAATAATATTTGTTCATTTTAAAATTCACATTAATACTTAAAATTTTCAGTTATTATTTAATTTTACTCATGGGTAAAACTATCAGCGGTGTCAGTAAATATTTAGATTATGCATTAAATATCAAGAAAAGGGCAAAAGTTAATTTGCTTAGCAGCACAGATGTGCACACATTATTTTCAAAAACAGAAAAACCACTTACTATCCATTTAACATAGCAATGTAGAACACTTAAAATTAAGAAAACAGTACCAAAGTATCTTGTAAAATACTTCATAGCTTCGTACAGTATTGGTATTTTGCTGTGCAATTTAATTGTACGATGTGCATAAGGTTTTCAAATAAATAAAAGTTCATATTTAGTAAAATGTGTGGTTTGAAAAAGCATTAAAGAAAAATAACTTTTAATTTAGAACTTCAAGGACAAATGGTTTTTAATTCTATATTTCACTACTTCAAATGTGCACGGAAACATGGTATGGGTCTTGTAAAGTTTGAAATTAATGCATAAAATTCTTTTTACTCTTACAGGTTTTTTATAATAATTTTTTTACTATGCATAAAACACACACTTTAAGAACCAAACTTTTAAAAATGTCTCAATTGTAAAATTAAAAATAAAAAGCAAATTGCATTTAAATGTTTGTAATAATATTTAAAGTATATATTTCAATTGTTAAACGTTTTCTAAAAATCTTCAATGTTATAATACGTGCAATAGTATTTGATATATAATTAATTTTTGTGTAAAAAACATCTAACTTTTAAAATATAAAATCCTTATATCAAAGAAAATTTTGTTAAAAACAATTTGTAAATCTTTATAATATAAATAAAATCACTAAAATTAATGAAAATGTATTTAAAGTAAACAATAATATGCAAGGAAAGATTAATTAAAAATAATATTTAATTTAGATTTTACAGGATAAAGGGTTTTAATACTATTTTTTCACTACTTCAAATGTGTAAGGAAACATGTTCATAATATGGGTCTTGTAAAGTTTCAAAAATTTTACGCTCACTTAAGTGTATAATATTAAAAAATTCTGTAATAAAATATGTGCTATAGCATCTAATGTATAATTAATTTTTGAGTAAAACATAAATCTTAAAATCAAGGAAAATTTCATTTCAGATCTTGTATTTTAAAAGAAAATTTATAAGACCATGGGTAATAAAAATCAAATAATCCAAAATACAGTGTATGTGGTAAGACAAGCAAAAGTTTATTTAAAATAGAAAGGTGTAAGCATTAAAAAGATTTCCAATATTCCCTTATGGATCTCCATTTAAGTGTTTGTCATAATATGTAATGCATATGTTTCAATTGTAAAATGTTTTCTAAAATCTTCAACATTAAAAATATGTGTAATAGTATTTAATATATAATTAATTTTTGAGTAAAAACATTAACTTTTAAAATATAAAATCCTTATATTTCATCCAAAAACAGGTTTGTAAATCTATATAATATAAATTAAATCACTAAAATTTATGAAGATTTATTCAAAGTAAAAAAATAATATGCAAGGAAAGAGAATTTAAAAAATAACATTTAATTTAGATTTATAGGATAAATGGTTTTTATACTAAAACTTCTTCAAATGTACAAGAAAACGTATTCATAGTATGGGTCTTATAAAGTTTCAAAAATTTTACTCTTACTTAAGTGTATATTAATTAAAACAAAATTTCTGTTAAAAAATAGGTCTTATAGCATCTAATGTATAATTAATTTTTGAGTAAAAACATCTAACTTAAAAAAAACCATAAATCTTTATAGCATAGAAAAATTTCATTTCAGATCTTGCATTTTAAGACAATTTATAAAACTATGTAATAAAAAACAAACAATCCAAAATACAGTATATGTGTTCCAGTTCGGGGGCACATAAGTGGATTATTGCTTATTTACGCTAGAATTTTACGAAACTTGTGAAACCAAAATTGGTTTGTTGGATACTTCATTCCAAGCAAACTTCCATTTTCCAGAACAATTTTTAAACAATTGTAGTTAGAAAACACAAATTGTCTTTTCTGCCCAAATGAAACAGGCGCTATGGGTGCATAAAGTTCCAAGTCCTTCTCGTTGTTTTTATGGGCAACTATGCAGTCCTTACCATCTTTATAACGGTTCACCAACTCAAAATTAAATCTTGCACCAATTATTCGCTCCATTTCTCCCTTTATTTCCAATACTTAAGGAGATCAAGGCTTGGCTGCAATAGAAGACCCACTAAAAGTATAGCTTATTCCTTCGTCTTCGTATGCTACAAGTTGACAAGGCACAGTATATTTTTGACCTAAAATTTCTAAATTTCGTCTTTTTTTAATACGTTAATTCGTTTTCCAATCGACGGAAGTATGCCCAGTCTTCACGATCTGTAAACAATTTACCATACTCATAACATAAAGAATTGTGAGTAGACTTTTTCAAGTTCAGACTTGCTCGATGGACATAATCGTGACGTCACATCGAAAAATCTCAGAAGGAAAAAAAAAATCCAAGTCCCAAACGTAAACACACTGACGTCACCGGTCATGAATAAAGTAAAAACATTAAGAAATCAATTCGTTCCTTAGATTAATTACTTTTAAAATCACCAGATGGCGCCATAAGTCATTTTGAAAAAGCATTTATTAAAACCCCTATGCAATTATTCAAACCATTTTCTAAAAATAACCCATTCCTAATACTAAGAAAAAATACAAGTCCAAAAGAAAGAGAAATAAACACTACATTAATTCACCATCTTAAGTTAACTCTCTTACAGCCTAACGGATAGCGCACTTGACCTCGGATCCCATGGTCCCGGGTTCGAATCCACGAAATTGCTTTTTAATTAAAAATAATAGGGTTTCGAATTTCTCCACCAGATGGCACTACGCGAGTGATTCATCACCATGGCAACGAAACGACGCCATCTTGAAACAACTCAACGCCTGCACGATGACAAAAAAAATTCCAAGTCCAAAATGTAAACAAACAATACGTCACGTCATTCTGACACGCCCACTTCCGGTCACGTGGTATGACGTCACTTGGCCCGCCCACTTCCGGTCACGTGGTATGACGTCACTTCCGCCTCTGATACACCTCTGCATACTACTTATCTCCAATAAATTTACCTTTCGTTTCTCCTTCGTGTATTTTACTTTCGAAATCTAAAAGATTATACAATTTACTGGCTGTTAAATCAATTTTATAATTTTTTTCGAGTTTTATAGTAAATCTTTGCCCTAAAATACCAAATTTCAAAGGCGGACTTTCACCATATAATTTTATTAGATATCTATTGAGATCTCGAATCGTATAGTTGTCATCTGGAATAGTAATTTCATAACTAAATTACCATCGTATATTTCAAATGTATTGTTTTCATTTTTCTCACTTATGTTATACCACGAAACTTCCATTATAAAGTGTTTTAAAGCTAGTTTTTAATTTTAAGAGGGTTAGAGCATTCTATGGTAAAATCTTCAGATTTTTCATGACCTTCCGATTTCAATATTAACGTCATTTATTTTAAACTAATTTTTCGTTATTATCACTAGGCTCCTGAGTAAATGAATAGAGTACATAATTGGAGTTTTTCCTTTATTTCTTTCTGTATATATTTCATACAATAATAACCACATTTCACAGAAGTTGGTTGCAAAAAGTTTGAATTATATCTAACTTCTTTTCCTTTAAGATATTTCACAATATTTTCTGGAATTATTATGTTTGCTTATGATAATGCTTACCAAAAAGAGATTAAATTGATTTTTTTTAAATACACTCATGTCCAAATTTGTCTTTACATACCCCAAAATAATGATATTCCATGAAATATCAAATCGATATAATCCATTTTTGCAGGGAATGTGTGAAAGACAAGCCTAATTAGCATTATCCAATCAAAAGTGATCAAACGGTTTCTGATATGCAAATGAAGGAGTTACGTCATCCGACGGTGAATCAAGCGCTTTGCGCAAAGTGAATATCTGAATGAATTTCTGTAATACAGCGTTTGATTTCAGTGTGTAAGGACTCAAAACGGTTTGTTATGACTCCGAAGTATCAGTTGGAAGAATCTGTGAAGTGGCGAATTATCAGCCGTTTAGAAGCAGGACAGACAATCATGGAAGCAGCGAGATGTGTGAATATTTCAAGACAGTCTCTACGCTATGGAAATAATTTCAGAACTCTGGAACTGTTGTAAGGAGGCCTGGACAAGGTCGTAAACGAATAACAAGTGCTTCTCAAGATCGATATCTGGCAATAACCCCCTTCGTAATAGGAAGTTTACTTCTCGGCAGTTAAGTTCAGAGGTTGCAGCCGCCACTGGAACTGTTGTATCACGGCAAACTGTTTACAGAGGCTTAATGAAAAAGGCCTTTATGCCAGAAAGCCAAGGGTATGTGTTTCACTGTCTTCACAACAAAAGAGGGATCGCTTTAATTGGTGCAAATAACAGCAGAACTGGAATGAACACCAATGGACCCATGTTCTCTTTACTGACGAGTCGAGGTTTAGTTTAACATCTGACTCTAAACGTGTTTATATCTGGAGGGAGTCAGGAACGCGAAATCTTCCTTCGAACATTATGGTTTCGGTAGTGCAGGTGTGATGATATGGGGAGAAATAATGATCGATGCACGTACGCCCCTACAAGTTTTCAACAGCGGTTTTGTGACTGGCCAGATATCGGGATGAGGTCTTAGAAGCTTATGTAAGACTTTTCAGAGGTGCATATGGATCTGACTTTTTATTTATGGACTATAATGCTCGTCCACATCGTGCAAACCTCGCTGACGAAGTCCTTGAAAGTGAAGCCATTGAGCGAATACCGTGGCCAGCAAAATCTCTTGATCTGAACCCGATAGAGAACTTATGGGACTACCCTGGAAAAGCAGTTGCACGGAGACATCCTCCTCCTAGAGTTATAAATGCCCTGAAGACCGCATTGCTGGAGGAGTGGAACTTAATTCCCCAAACTGTGGTTAACAACGTTATTGCCAGCATTAAAACACGTTGTGATATGTGTGTACACGTCAGGGGAGATCACATTCCATATTAAATTCATAAGCCTTAATTTTTTCTGAGTTATTCTTTTTTTCCGAACTCTCCTTGTCACATATTATTGCCATTTTTATTGTTTCGTGCTACAGTTTTATATCACATGCAGTGCTCTTAAATTGTTTCCTTTGTATTTATGTGTTATGATGTTATGTATCATTTTCACACAAATTCATAAAATTGTAGTTCACAGTTTCTGAGAAATCCGTGATTTTATGCATGTAAAGATAATTTTGGACATGAGTGTATATTAGACATTTTTAACATATTTTACAAATCGACTGCTCCATTTTTAAAACAAATGCTTATGATTAGAGCTTCCGACGTGACCGGAAAACAAGTTTGAATCGGAAATAGCCGTCGCACAACGCACCGGAAAGTCAACAAATATCCTTAAAACTGTTCTACGCATGTTCAGGAGTTAAATAGCTCGTATTCTTTCTTCAATAAAATGTCCTTAATAAATGACCGAAATTCCTCAGGAGTGCATGGGTGTCGTATCCTATGCGGACTTATCTTTAGGGGACGTGTCTTGAGCGGACATCAGCTGGCAACCCTACAGAGGGGAGACTTGGGGCAGAGACAAAACTAAAGGGGGGCAGACGGGGAATGTGCCCCGGGCGCCGGATTGGGGGGCGCTAAATTGGCCGAGTATTTTTTTACTATAGATATTTACGTATGATAAAAATAAAGAGGAAAAACATATTAGTAGACTACAAAAACCAAAAACTATAAAAGGAGCTAAATGCAGAATGTGTGAAGAAATAGCAGAAAGCTTAACGTAGATCCTCATTTTTAAAGAAGTACGGAGGAGGAAGAGGCGGATGTTTGATGAGAAGGGCGAAGTTGAAAGCTATGAATTCTCAGAAGAAAAAAGTTCAGATTATTGATTATACAAATAATAGATCGGATTCTGAATGAACTGAGGCAAAGGTTTCAAGTCATTCAAAACATGAATAGTTTATTTGGTTTCCTCAATGGAAAATTGGAAAATGGACTTGAGTTAGCTACCACATATAAAGAAGACTTAGACAAGGACTAGCTAGCGATACAAGTGGAGTTTTAAGTATCATGCCTTGGATTTAAGCCCTAATATGAAAACGGCTACACCATCAGGTCTCCTGACGTTAATATACAAGAACGGACTTGAAGACGCGTCCACCAACATAACGACAGAGTTGAGAATTTTCCTCACAATACCAGTCTCAGTCGCCTCAAATGAAAGGAGTTTTAGCAAACTAAAGATCATAAAAAATTACCTCAGAAACTTGACAAGACAACAACGTCTAACCAACCTGAGCATCATATCAATAGAGCACAAATTAGCTTCAAAACTCTCTTTTGAGGACATCGTAAAAGTATTTGCAGCCGAAAAAGCCCGTGAAGTTAAGTTTTAGTTCAAGCTTTCTGTGTTTAAATTAATTTTTTTTTCGCATTTTGTCAATAGATTAAGAGATTGTGAAAAATGTCTAAGTATAATACTCAAGATAATAATTTAAGTAAAATCTTTTATTCCTAAATCTTGTTTCACAGTTTTCCAAAATCCTTGAATGGTTTTCGGTCGACGTTTCGATAATTCTCTTTTTAAAAGTCCAAAAGCACAAAAGTCCATGGGTGAGACATCTGGAGATTTAGCAGGAATACCAGTAAAGGGTATTTATTGACTTGATACCAGTTTCTTGTTCCATTTTTTCCAAGAATTTAATAGTGGATTTAGATGTGTGGCTGCTTGCTTTATCCTGATGCATTTCTGATTGTTGGCACTGTGGGTAAAGATATGGTATTTCTTTTTTGAATATCGGGGATAAAATAGGGTCTTGATAATGTGTGGGAGTTGATTTTTACATTTTTCCTCCTCTTTTTACTTTTATTTTTCCATTGTATGCAAAACCGGCAGCAATCATAAATCTCTTAGAGAAAGTTCTCACGTTAAAGTTACCAAGTTGAACCACGTTTTAAGATTTTTCTCCTCTTTTATGATAATAAATTATTCTTTTTTATTGCAATCATTTAAATACACCCACGCCTCGTCTATTGTCACAACATTTTTTCCATCTTTCTCCAGCTAAATGCTTCTCATACTGAATTCTGCAGCGAGTTCTGCGTTCTGCAATATGTCGTGGAGATAGACGATGAACATTGTATTTTTTGGCCTTTTTAAGATTCAAATCACAGTTAATTATTTTATTTACAGTTTAAACTGAACATTTTAATGACTGTAATAGTCCTTTGAGTTGGCGGATTCTCTCTTGAAATTAAAGATCTTACCTTATAAATATTCTCAGAAATTCTTTTCTTTTTTAGATACGTATTTGGAAGTATTTTTCCACTTTTACGCGTTTTTTCCTCTCTCATTATTAATATTACTAATCGTACCTTTAGATATCGAAAAACCATGACTTTTACAGCGTTTTTGAATAATTGAATAAGCATAATTCTCTTCTGAAAGAGCGGAAACATAGCCTTCCATCCATTGCTTATTGAAAAGCTCCATTTTGAAAGTAAACAAAACTCTGAGTTAGCAGACGATAAGTTATACTTTAACTATTTAACTGCTGCGAAAATAAAATTATTTCGTAGCACGCAATTTTTTTTACAGCTCATCAAAATCATTCAAAAAAATGTCCGAACAGCCTTTGTATTTATCATAATTAAATATCCTATTCTAAAGCAACAGTCTGTTGATTTTGATGCAACCCACAGATATCCCGATATCATTTGATAAAACCTTTTCATTTCATTTGCAGCGATTATAAGTGTGAAAGAATATACCAAACATGCTACTCTTAGATTATTTGTCAATGAAATATCTTAGAATTAATTAGATATTTTATCTTGTACTATATAAAAATCAAATTACACTGTAAATTAATTATTTAACTTTGAAATCCAGCATTTACCATCTAAGTTGAATAAAAAGAATTTGGACTAGTGGAACTAATGTGTGGTGGGGCGATATCAGATGTTGTCGGGGAGGATTTTGGTTTGGTTGGTCGGTGGGGGGCGCCAAGGTGAGTTCTTGCCCCGGGTGGAAACTAGCCTAGTTACGTCTCTGACTTGGGGTAATGCTAGTGGTGAAGTTCTCAGAAACGGGAAGGGGAGAACGGCTCTCTGGGGAGTGAATGTCAGGTGAGGGATAACTTAAAAATTGCGCTTTTCTCAGGTGTTCGTCTTTCCGATATTCATTCAATTGCGATAGAAAACGATTCAACAACGCGCTATAACGATGCTTGCACTGACATAAACTTTAAAGTAATAGGTATTCAAATATTTCAAGTTCCTTAAATACGTAGAATCCGGACTCTACTTAAAATAAAAGAAATTAGACTATGGATTAAGCAGAAATGGTCTTGAAATGTTGTTCAATTGCAAATGAATTTCTAGGCTTTTTTGCTTAGCCTTTATTTTGATGGAAGTAATATTTACCACTTCAAATTGTTTTACCATAACTGTATTGCATAAACAAAGTTTCATGTCAATTCATCTTTGATCACGGAAAAATAATTTTAAAATCTTTGTGAATTCTTTATGTTGGAACATGTTTCTTTTCGTGCAAATGGGTAGCGATGGAGTACAATGCTTTCAAATCATAAAGTTGTTTCCATTAGCATTCAATTAGACTATCATAACTTTGTATGGGAATTTGCAGAATTACTATGTGTGTCTATTCTATGCACAATAATAGTCTCATCACTTACGATAGCTAATTTTCATTAAATTACTAGAATTACCCTCTGCAGCTCGGGAGATTGAAAAGTAGTCACAGAATAAAATTCTTATTCCTTTCATTGGAAATATAAATATGTGACTTAAGTATTTTAATAACTCCACTAACATTTTTAGAATTTCCATAATTTAATTTGTAAGTAAAAAATTATCATGTATATCCATCAATTCTATCAATTACAAATGTAATTTTGAATTACATCATTGTTTTTAAAGAGGCGGATGACAAAATAATTCGATACGATATTCATGATACCCTTAAAAACAAGTAAATATTTTTACTTGAAAATTTCAAGTAGGGATACACGAAATGAAAAAGTTTGGATTAAAATGGTCTCTTCAGCATAAACAAAATCGATGCGTCATTTTTGAAAGAAAAATATTTTTTTAATTAACAGATAACTGTTAACAGATTAAACGGAACTATTGTTGTAAAACAACAGTTTCGTTTCATCTAGTAACATCGACAACTTTCTGTCATCGAAACAAAACATTAGTTTTTTATGTAATTACAATGTTTATATTCTTTCGAGATAGCGTTGCGGTTTTGTATAAAACCTTCATGACCTATGCTATATCTCATTCAACGTGTACACAGAGGACGCATTTTCAGGTGAGAAATAATCAGTTTCTGAACGAAAACTACATATCTGTTCAGAATCATAACGTGGCTTGATCAGATGTTCAGTCGGTACATTTATTAATGAAAACCTAATTATTAAATTAAAAATAAATAAAAACATTAAAGTTTAAGTAATATAACCGTATTATAAGAGATACCTACTTCAAAACTTAAAATATCTTTGAATAATCCACATGTTTTAAAATGTTTGGTTTACTTCTTTTTTTATATTTATTTTACTTCCTTTTCGTAACTTCAAACCCATACGAGTCTTAAGGAAAGTTGAAATAGTCATCGCCAAGTACATGGTGGGTCGAAAAAAATCAAATTTTCCCTGATTTAATAAATTGCTGTAGTGCGGAAATCTTGTGTAAGGCACCCTTTAGAATTGTGCAATTATTTTTCTAAATCAGACAATATTTTCAGTTCGTCTTTTGTCAGTATGTCGAGCATTTTTCTGTCCATTTCGGGCAAATGTTCACTAAGAAAAGCGAAAAGTCTGAGTGACAATGAAAAGGCCCTTTCATTCATGCAAATTTTGTAAAAATTATGTAAAGTTTTCATCACCAAATGAGACAGCTAAGACTCATCTAGAAAAGGTTAAGCAGAATGAAGAAGTACTAAAGGAGCCGCTAACCGACTTTCCAGAGGATGTTTTACCATTGAAGATTGAGGAAAAAGACAATATTTTGGAAAGTGTTCTGAAAACAGAACCAATTAGACAGAAACATTGCAAAATAATTGCATTATTTTTTAAATAGGCAAAGTACATTAAAGTGATCAGAAGATGGTGAAATAATTTATAACAAAATTATTCCAAGTTCTAATATAGTTCTTTTAATTGATCACATTTTAAGAAACGAAAAGAAAGTTCCTTTCGAAATTAATGTGTTTATGAGTGCTGTAAAAGAAATGAAATTACCTAGTAAATATATGCTTAATCAATCTTGTGTTATCTAGTAAGTAGCATGTTTCTAAAATGCCTGTGAAAAAGAATGTTACAAAAATGTTTGCAAAAATGAATTCCTGGATCTCAATATAGTAATTTTAAATGAAAAATACATTATTTGTATGTGTATCTTTGTCCTATGATTATTTCTCTCCTTTGGTTCATTACTCGAAACTTGGGTAAAATATATTTTGATTTCTAAAGAAAAATCCTGAATAATCTTATAGATCTATTTTTATAATAGAAAAAGTTAAGCAGTAAGAAAGTTAAAGAGTAAAAAAAAAAGTTAAAGATGTTAAACAGTAAAAAAAGTTAAACAGAAAAAAAGAGTTCAACAGTAAAAAAGTAACAAAGTTTAAAAAATCAATAAAAATAAATATAAATAATGTTTTTTAAAGTGTGAAGTATTTTAAATGTCTTAACAAAAGTTTTAAAAAGTCCACACTAAAAGAAACACTCCAAATGAATATTTAATTCAAGCGTTCTTTCTGCATTACAGAGTACATTTACACATCTTTCCTAAAGCATTTAGTAACTCCTTTTTGAGGCAGTTTAAAATTCTTCTTTCGTAAATAGGTTTAAAATGTAATGAACAAACAACTAATAATTAAAATAGCCAATATATTTATAAGGGTGTATAAATATTTCCTACACGATTTGTTCCACAAGTAGTTCCTTGATAAAGAGTCTTAATGATTTTTAGAGTCGAAATTCCTTACTAATCTTTTCTGCTGTAGCACTTGCGTTAATTTCATGGCTTTCACCTCAATACCACCCTTTTACAATTAGATTTTGTTTCACACCATGTTCAGTATATCACTTGAAATTGCATCTACTACATGTACTAATAGACTGTTTATTAACAAATGTGCGTTTTAATTTTATGTAAAATATTGGTTCGGCACATAGGACACGTTGAGAGACTCTTCGTACATCTCATGCATGTCACCAGATGACCGCAAGGCTGTAAAGTAGCATTCATTTCCGATTCCTTGCAAATTTTACAAAGTCGTTCGTCCTTGTCATTGTATGAGAGGTAAATCTTTACATCGGTTTTTATAAAACCATTGGTATTATTGTTGATTTCATCCTGCACCTGTACAATTTCATCTATAGGTGTTCGTTTTGCTCTAGGGTCAACAATCGGTCGTTGTTGGGCTAACAAGCATTTTGGATAAAACTTTGTGTTCGTGTCTCACTACATCTTCTTTTTGCCAATTTTCAAGTCCTCCTCCACACCAATAACATTTGACCCTGGCCGAGACAACCGTGTAATACAATTCGTTTTCGGCCAGGTCCCTAATGTCAACATCTGTGTGTGGCCAACCTCTTAGTAGTTAGGCGTTTATTGAGCAGACATGCTTCGAACTTTTGGATTCAAATTTGCATAATGGTTATTCATTTTCCTTAAAACTATATTATATTCTGTTACACTTAAGTGTAAAATTTTAGTGCAGATTGAGTTAAAATGGTTCTCTTCGTCAATTTTTTAAAAATCTTATACTTGTCAAAGATACTAGTTTCCTTTCATCAAAGATTGATCCCGGACTGCCGCCAATAGTCCGTTGTGTTGCTCCAGTGCGGCGTTAATTAAAATACTTACCTACCTACCTTTCAACAAAAAAAGACTTGTGCCCATAAATAAATAATTCAATTTGCTGATGTAAGTTTAGAGAAATAAAACTGCAGAACCAAGAGAATTCAGTATACTTTAAAGTTCTCACTTTAAAGAAAGTTAAAAAAACGTTTCTCTTATAAATTATATTTAGTTATTTTTTCTTGCTCAAGTTTAATCGCAGAATTAAATTGCATTCAACGCATCAACGTGGTAGAGTGAAAAGAAAAATCACATGCACGTTTAAGTATATCCTTTCGTTAAAATCTTCTTGTATTACAACACAAAATTTTACTTGGCGCATTATCACAAGTATGTTTTCTGAGTACATTTTTCACATATGCGTTCATAGTTACTCATAAAAGATAAGTTTTAACTTTACTGATTAGTTTGATTAGTAAGTGTATGGAGTTATATAGTCCAGTTCTTCTTGCCTTGGAACAATTATTTTTCCAAGAACAGCTAACGCTTTTCAATAGCAATGCTTAATATTTGTGCAATTGTGGATTTTGAAAGATTTCAGACACAAGAAGGTTTCTTAGTACGTGAGTACGGATACATCGCTGTAAAATTGCAAGTAGCTTCAAGCATTTATTTTATCTTATCGCTTTATAAGCATAAGCTTAGTGCTAATGATCACGAAACTGTGTGATATGTTGAAAATTACGTATGTAGACTTCCTTTCTGTCCCATGGCCTGGTAAAGTGGGTCTCTCTTAGAAAGTCGAGACTAAGCTTTTAGAATTGTACGAGCAGACCAAGAATGCCACTCAGAGCACCTAGTTGCTTACAAAAAGTGGTTGAGTGGAGAAGAAATATTTAGATGCATTGAATATTCCGAACATCAACTTGTCCCAAATTCGATGCACTATGTGCTCTAAGTAGCAACAAAGAGATCCGAAAACTATCATATGTTCATCACAAAAATAATTTGCATAGCCCAAAAGCTGAGGTGACGGCATTTAGTAATTGGCTCGTCGAAAATATGTCTCTTAAAAAATGCAAGGATGTAAAAAATAGGGTTTTTTTACAATTGAGACATTTTTAAAAGTTTGGTTCTTAAAGTGTGTGTTTTATGCATAGTAAAAAAATTATTATAAAAAACCTGTAAGAGTAAAAAGAATTTTATGCATTAATTTCAAACTTTACAAGACCCATACCATGTTTCCGTGCACATTTGAAGTAGTGAAATATAGAATTAAAAACCATTTGTCCTTGAAGTTCTAAATTAAAAGTTATTTTTCTTTAATGCTTTTTCAAACCACACATTTTACTAAATATGAACTTTTATTTATTTGAAAACCTTATGCACATCGTACAATTAAATTGCACAGCAAAATACCAATACTGTACGAAGCTATGAAGTATTTTACAAGATACTTTGGTACTGTTTTCTTAATTTTAAGTGTTCTACATTGCTATGTTAAATGGATAGTAAGTGGTTTTTCTGTTTTTGAAAATAATGTGTGCACATCTGTGCTGCTAAGCAAATTAACTTTTGCCCTTTTCTTGATATTTAATGCATAATCTAAATATTTACTGACACCGCTGATAGTTTTACCCATGAGTAAAATTAAATAATAACTGAAAATTTTAAGTATTAATGTGAATTTTAAAATGAACAAATATTATTAAAATAATGGATTAAATCTGAATTTTATGTATTCTTAAAACAATCTCTGCAAAAACCAGCACAGACAATTCTTAAACAGATTGAAGGAAGCCACATGGAAACAAAGTTAATGGAAGCACTTTTTATAGAAAAAAACATAGTTCATATATTTTACACAAGTAATACATTGTAGTGTAAAAAATAACTTTAGTTTTTTACATACTTGCACAGACGCATATTTCCGACAAGCCAATTATTCGATGCCGCCACCTAAACTTTTGGGCAATGCAAATTATTTTTGTGATGACCACATGATAGTTTTTGGAAATCAAGTTGATATTCGGAAGTAATACATCTAAGCGTTTCTTTTCCATATGACCACCTTTGTAAGCAACTAGGTACTGAGTGGCCCTCTTGGTCTGATCGTACAATTCTAAAAGCTTAGAGTCTAAACTTTCTAAGGGAGCACAATTTGCTATGTCATGAGACTGAAATGAAGAGTACATACGTAATTTTTAACATATCACACAGTTGTACGATCTTTGGCACTAAGTTTATGCTCAGACGATAAGTTAAAACGAATACTTGAAGCTACTTGCGATTTTTTTTTTTACAGCGATGTATGCATATTTACGTACTAAGAAACTTTCTTGAGTCTGAAATCCATCAAAATCCACAATTTCACAAATATTAAGCATTGCTATTGAAAAGCGTTAACTGTTCTTGGAAAAATAATTGTAAACTGGAGGCCACGAAGAACTGGACTATATAACACCATACACTTACTAATCATACTAATCAGTAAAGTTAAAATTTATCTTTTGCGTTCCATAGTTACTCACAAAAGATAAGACTAAGTGAAGAATGTACATACTCAGAAAACATGGTGTTTGTGATAATGCGCGAAATAAAATTTTGTGTTATAATACAAGACGATTTTAACGAAAGGATATACTTAAATGTGCGTTTGATTTTTTTTTACTCTACCACGTTTATGCGCCTAATGCAATTCAATTCTACGACTAAACTTGAGCAAGAAAAAAATATAACCAAATATAATTTATAAGAGAAACGCATTTTGACTTTCTTTAAAACGAGAACTTAAAAGTATACTGAATTCTCTTGATTCCGCAGTTTTATGTTTTTTCTAAAATTACATCAACGAATTGAATTATTTATTTGTGGGCACACACAAGTCTTTGCCCTTGTTGAAAGGAAACTAGTATCTTTGACAAGTATCAGATTTTTAAAAATTGATTAAGAGAAGAACCTTTTTTCATGGAATTTAATTCAATCTGCACCATAATTTTACACTTAAGAGTAATAGAGCATAATATAGTTTTAAGGAAAATGAATAACCATTATGCAAATTTGAAGCCAAAAGTTCCAAACATGTCTATGCGCCTATCTACGTTTAGAGATTGGCCAACGCACAGACGTTGACCTTAGAGACCTAGCCGAGAACGGATTGTATTATACTGGTGTCTTGGACGTGATCAGGTGCTATTGGTGTGGCGAAGGGGCTTGAAAATTGGTAAAAAGAAGATGTAGTGAGACACAAACACAAAGTTTTATCCAAAATGTTTGGTAGCCCATAGATGAAATTGTACAGGTGCTGGATGAAATCAACAACAATAATACCAATGATTTTATAAAAAACCCGATGTATAGCTTTACCCCTTATACAACGACAAGGACGAACGACTTTGAAAAATTTGCAAGGAATCGGAAAATGAATGCTACTTTACAGCCTTGCGGTCATTTGGTGACATGCATGAGATGTACGAAGAGTCTTTCAACGTGTCCTATGTGCCGAACCAATATTTTGCACAAAATTTTAAAACGTACATTTGTTACTAAACTGTCTATTTATTAGTACATGCAGTAGATGCAATTTCAAGTGATATACTGAACATGGTGAGGAAGAAAATCCAATTGTAAAAGGGTGGTATTGAGTTGCAAGTTATTAAATTGGCACAAGTGTTTCAGTAAAAAGATTAGTAAGGAAGTTTGAGATTCTAAAACCCTAAGACTCTTTATTAAGGAAAAAGTCGTGTAGGAAAGACTTATACACCCTTATAAATATATTGACTATTTTAATTATTAGTCGTTTGTTCATTACATGTTAAACCTATTTACTAAAGAAATTTAAAGAGTGCCTTAAACAGGAGTTACTAAATGCTTTTCGGCACATAGGACACGTTGAAAGACTCTTCGTACATCTCATGCATGTCACCAAATGACCGCAAGGCTGTAAAGTAGCATTCATTTTCCGATTCCTTGCAAATTTTTCAAAGTCGTTCGTCCTTGTCGTTGTATAAGGGGTAAAGCTATACATCGGGTTTTTTATAAAATCATTGGTATTATTGTTGTTGATTTCATCCAGCACCTGTACAATTTCATCTATGGGCTACCAAACATTTTGGATAAAACTTTGTGTTTGTGTCTCACTACATCTTCTTTTTACCAATTTTCAAGCCCCTTCGCCACACCAATAGCACCTGATCACGTCCAAGACACCAGTATAATACAATCCGTTCTCGGCTAGGTCTCTAAGGTCAACGTCTGTGCGTTGGCCAATCTCTAAACGTAGATAGGCGCATAGACATGTTTGGAACTTTTGGCTTCAAATTTGCATAATGGTTATTCATTTTCCTTAAAACTATATTATGCTCTATTACTCTTAAGTGTAAAATTATGGTGCAGATTGAATTAAATTCCATGAAAAAAGGTTCTTCTCTTAATCAATTTTTAAAAATCTGATACTTGTCAAAGATACTAGTTTCCTTTCAACAAGGGCAAAGACTTGTGTGTGCCCACAAATAAATAATTCAATTCGTTGATGTAATTTTAGAAAAAACATAAAACTGCGGAATCAAGAGAATTCAGTATACTTTTAAGTTCTCGTTTTAAAGAAAGTCAAAATGCGTTTCTCTTATAAATTATATTTGGTTATATTTTTTTCTTGCTCAAGTTTAGTCGTAGAATTGAATTGCATTAGGCGCATAAACGTGGTAGAGTAAAAAAAAATCAAACGCACATTTAAGTATATCCTTTCGTTAAAATCGTCTTGTATTATAACACAAAATTTTATTTCGCGCATTATCACAAACACCATGTTTTCTGAGTATGTACATTCTTCACTTAGTCTTATCTTTTGTGAGTAACTATGGAACGCAAAAGATAAATTTTAACTTTACTGATTAGTATGATTAGTAAGTGTATGGTGTTATATAGTCCAGTTCTTCGTGGCCTCCAGTTTACAATTATTTTTCCAAGAACAGTTAACGCTTTTCAATAGCAATGCTTAATATTTGTGAAATTGTGGATTTTGATGGATTTCAGACTCAAGAAAGTTTCTTAGTACGTAAATATGCATACATCGCTGTAAAAAAAAAAATCGCAAGTAGCTTCAAGTATTCGTTTTAACTTATCGTCTGAGCATAAACTTAGTGCCAAAGATCGTACAACTGTGTGATATGTTAAAAATTACGTATGTACTCTTCATTTCAGTCTCATGACATAGCAAATTGTGCTCCCTTAGAAAGTTTAGACTCTAAGCTTTTAGAATTGTACGATCAGACCAAGAGGGCCACTCAGTACCTAGTTGCTTACAAAGGTGGTCATATGGAAAAGAAACGCTTAGATGTATTACTTCCGAATATCAACTTGATTTCCAAAAACTATCATGTGGTCATCACAAAAATAATTTGCATTGCCCAAAAGTTTAGGTGGCGGCATCGAATAATTGGCTTGTCGGAAATATGCGTCTGTGCAAGTATGTAAAAAACTAAAGTTATTTTTTACACTACAATGTATTACTTGTGTAAAATATATGAACTATGTTTTTTTCTATAAAAAGTGCTTCCATTAACTTTGTTTCCATGTGGCTTCCTTCAATCTGTTTAAGAATTGTCTGTGCTGGTTTTTGCAGAGATTGTTTTAAGAATACATAAAATTCAGATTTAATCCATTATTTTAATAATATTTGTTCATTTTAAAATTCACATTAATACTTAAAATTTTCAGTTATTATTTAATTTTACTCATGGGTAAAACTATCAGCGGTGTCAGTAAATATTTAGATTATGCATTAAATATCAAGAAAAGGGCAAAAGTTAATTTGCTTAGCAGCACAGATGTGCACACATTATTTTCAAAAACAGAAAAACCACTTACTATCCATTTAACATAGCAATGTAGAACACTTAAAATTAAGAAAACAGTACCAAAGTATCTTGTAAAATACTTCATAGCTTCGTACAGTATTGGTATTTTGCTGTGCAATTTAATTGTACGATGTGCATAAGGTTTTCAAATAAATAAAAGTTCATATTTAGTAAAATGTGTGGTTTGAAAAAGCATTAAAGAAAAATAACTTTTAATTTAGAACTTCAAGGACAAATGGTTTTTAATTCTATATTTCACTACTTCAAATGTGCACGGAAACATGGTATGGGTCTTGTAAAGTTTGAAATTAATGCATAAAATTCTTTTTACTCTTACAGGTTTTTTATAATAATTTTTTTACTATGCATAAAACACACACTTTAAGAACCAAACTTTTAAAAATGTCTCAATTGTAAAATTAAAAATAAAAAGCAAATTGCATTTAAATGTTTGTAATAATATTTAAAGTATATATTTCAATTGTTAAACGTTTTCTAAAAATCTTCAATGTTATAATACGTGCAATAGTATTTGATATATAATTAATTTTTGTGTAAAAAACATCTAACTTTTAAAATATAAAATCCTTATATCAAAGAAAATTTTGTTAAAAACAATTTGTAAATCTTTATAATATAAATAAAATCACTAAAATTAATGAAAATGTATTTAAAGTAAACAATAATATGCAAGGAAAGATTAATTAAAAATAATATTTAATTTAGATTTTACAGGATAAAGGGTTTTAATACTATTTTTTCACTACTTCAAATGTGTAAGGAAACATGTTCATAATATGGGTCTTGTAAAGTTTCAAAAATTTTACGCTCACTTAAGTGTATAATATTAAAAAATTCTGTAATAAAATATGTGCTATAGCATCTAATGTATAATTAATTTTTGAGTAAAACATAAATCTTAAAATCAAGGAAAATTTCATTTCAGATCTTGTATTTTAAAAGAAAATTTATAAGACCATGGGTAATAAAAATCAAATAATCCAAAATACAGTGTATGTGGTAAGACAAGCAAAAGTTTATTTAAAATAGAAAGGTGTAAGCATTAAAAAGATTTCCAATATTCCCTTATGGATCTCCATTTAAGTGTTTGTCATAATATGTAATGCATATGTTTCAATTGTAAAATGTTTTCTAAAATCTTCAACATTAAAAATATGTGTAATAGTATTTAATATATAATTAATTTTTGAGTAAAAACATTAACTTTTAAAATATAAAATCCTTATATTTCATCCAAAAACAGGTTTGTAAATCTATATAATATAAATTAAATCACTAAAATTTATGAAGATTTATTCAAAGTAAAAAAATAATATGCAAGGAAAGAGAATTTAAAAAATAACATTTAATTTAGATTTATAGGATAAATGGTTTTTATACTAAAACTTCTTCAAATGTACAAGAAAACGTATTCATAGTATGGGTCTTATAAAGTTTCAAAAATTTTACTCTTACTTAAGTGTATATTAATTAAAACAAAATTTCTGTTAAAAAATAGGTCTTATAGCATCTAATGTATAATTAATTTTTGAGTAAAAACATCTAACTTAAAAAAAACCATAAATCTTTATAGCATAGAAAAATTTCATTTCAGATCTTGCATTTTAAGACAATTTATAAAACTATGTAATAAAAAACAAACAATCCAAAATACAGTATATGTGTTCCAGTTCGGGGGCACATAAGTGGATTATTGCTTATTTACGCTAGAATTTTACGAAACTTGTGAAACCAAAATTGGTTTGTTGGATACTTCATTCCAAGCAAACTTCCATTTTCCAGAACAATTTTTAAACAATTGTAGTTAGAAAACACAAATTGTCTTTTCTGCCCAAATGAAACAGGCGCTATGGGTGCATAAAGTTCCAAGTCCTTCTCGTTGTTTTTATGGGCAACTATGCAGTCCTTACCATCTTTATAACGGTTCACCAACTCAAAATTAAATCTTGCACCAATTATTCGCTCCATTTCTCCCTTTATTTCCAATACTTAAGGAGATCAAGGCTTGGCTGCAATAGAAGACCCACTAAAAGTATAGCTTATTCCTTCGTCTTCGTATGCTACAAGTTGACAAGGCACAGTATATTTTTGACCTAAAATTTCTAAATTTCGTCTTTTTTTAATACGTTAATTCGTTTTCCAATCGACGGAAGTATGCCCAGTCTTCACGATCTGTAAACAATTTACCATACTCATAACATAAAGAATTGTGAGTAGACTTTTTCAAGTTCAGACTTGCTCGATGGACATAATCGTGACGTCACATCGAAAAATCTCAGAAGGAAAAAAAAAATCCAAGTCCCAAACGTAAACACACTGACGTCACCGGTCATGAATAAAGTAAAAACATTAAGAAATCAATTCGTTCCTTAGATTAATTACTTTTAAAATCACCAGATGGCGCCATAAGTCATTTTGAAAAAGCATTTATTAAAACCCCTATGCAATTATTCAAACCATTTTCTAAAAATAACCCATTCCTAATACTAAGAAAAAATACAAGTCCAAAAGAAAGAGAAATAAACACTACATTAATTCACCATCTTAAGTTAACTCTCTTACAGCCTAACGGATAGCGCACTTGACCTCGGATCCCATGGTCCCGGGTTCGAATCCACGAAATTGCTTTTTAATTAAAAATAATAGGGTTTCGAATTTCTCCACCAGATGGCACTACGCGAGTGATTCATCACCATGGCAACGAAACGACGCCATCTTGAAACAACTCAACGCCTGCACGATGACAAAAAAAATTCCAAGTCCAAAATGTAAACAAACAATACGTCACGTCATTCTGACACGCCCACTTCCGGTCACGTGGTATGACGTCACTTGGCCCGCCCACTTCCGGTCACGTGGTATGACGTCACTTCCGCCTCTGATACACCTCTGCATACTACTTATCTCCAATAAATTTACCTTTCGTTTCTCCTTCGTGTATTTTACTTTCGAAATCTAAAAGATTATACAATTTACTGGCTGTTAAATCAATTTTATAATTTTTTTCGAGTTTTATAGTAAATCTTTGCCCTAAAATACCAAATTTCAAAGGCGGACTTTCACCATATAATTTTATTAGATATCTATTGAGATCTCGAATCGTATAGTTGTCATCTGGAATAGTAATTTCATAACTAAATTACCATCGTATATTTCAAATGTATTGTTTTCATTTTTCTCACTTATGTTATACCACGAAACTTCCATTATAAAGTGTTTTAAAGCTAGTTTTTAATTTTAAGAGGGTTAGAGCATTCTATGGTAAAATCTTCAGATTTTTCATGACCTTCCGATTTCAATATTAACGTCATTTATTTTAAACTAATTTTTCGTTATTATCACTAGGCTCCTGAGTAAATGAATAGAGTACATAATTGGAGTTTTTCCTTTATTTCTTTCTGTATATATTTCATACAATAATAACCACATTTCACAGAAGTTGGTTGCAAAAAGTTTGAATTATATCTAACTTCTTTTCCTTTAAGATATTTCACAATATTTTCTGGAATTATTATGTTTGCTTATGATAATGCTTACCAAAAAGAGATTAAATTGATTTTTTTTAAATACACTCATGTCCAAATTTGTCTTTACATACCCCAAAATAATGATATTCCATGAAATATCAAATCGATATAATCCATTTTTGCAGGGAATGTGTGAAAGACAAGCCTAATTAGCATTATCCAATCAAAAGTGATCAAACGGTTTCTGATATGCAAATGAAGGAGTTACGTCATCCGACGGTGAATCAAGCGCTTTGCGCAAAGTGAATATCTGAGTGAATTTCTGTAATACAGCGTTTGATTTCAGTGTGTAAGGACTCAAAACGGTTTGTTATGACTCCGAAGTATCAGTTGGAAGAATCTGTGAAGTGGCGAATTATCAGCCGTTTAGAAGCAGGACAGACAATCATGGAAGCAGCGAGATGTGTGAATATTTCAAGACAGTCTCTACGCTATGGAAATAATTTCAGAACTCTGGAACTGTTGTAAGGAGGCCTGGACAAGGTCGTAAACGAATAACAAGTGCTTCTCAAGATCGATATCTGGCAATAACCCCCTTCGTAATAGGAAGTTTACTTCTCGGCAGTTAAGTTCAGAGGTTGCAGCCGCCACTGGAACTGTTGTATCACGGCAAACTGTTTACAGAGGCTTAATGAAAAAGGCCTTTATGCCAGAAAGCCAAGGGTATGTGTTTCACTGTCTTCACAACAAAAGAGGGATCGCTTTAATTGGTGCAAATAACAGCAGAACTGGAATGAACACCAATGGACCCATGTTCTCTTTACTGACGAGTCGAGGTTTAGTTTAACATCTGACTCTAAACGTGTTTATATCTGGAGGGAGTCAGGAACGCGAAATCTTCCTTCGAACATTATGGTTTCGGTAGTGCAGGTGTGATGATATGGGGAGAAATAATGATCGATGCACGTACGCCCCTACAAGTTTTCAACAGCGGTTTTGTGACTGGCCAGATATCGGGATGAGGTCTTAGAAGCTTATGTAAGACTTTTCAGAGGTGCATATGGATCTGACTTTTTATTTATGGACTATAATGCTCGTCCACATCGTGCAAACCTCGCTGACGAAGTCCTTGAAAGTGAAGCCATTGAGCGAATACCGTGGCCAGCAAAATCTCTTGATCTGAACCCGATAGAGAACTTATGGGACTACCCTGGAAAAGCAGTTGCACGGAGACATCCTCCTCCTAGAGTTATAAATGCCCTGAAGACCGCATTGCTGGAGGAGTGGAACTTAATTCCCCAAACTGTGGTTAACAACGTTATTGCCAGCATTAAAACACGTTGTGATATGTGTGTACACGTCAGGGGAGATCACATTCCATATTAAATTCATAAGCCTTAATTTTTTCTGAGTTATTCTTTTTTTCCGAACTCTCCTTGTCACATATTATTGCCATTTTTATTGTTTCGTGCTACAGTTTTATATCACATGCAGTGCTCTTAAATTGTTTCCTTTGTATTTATGTGTTATGATGTTATGTATCATTTTCACACAAATTCATAAAATTGTAGTTCACAGTTTCTGAGAAATCCGTGATTTTATGCATGTAAAGATAATTTTGGACATGAGTGTATATTAGACATTTTTAACATATTTTACAAATCGACTGCTCCATTTTTAAAACAAATGCTTATGATTAGAGCTTCCGACGTGACCGGAAAACAAGTTTGAATCGGAAATAGCCGTCGCACAACGCACCGGAAAGTCAACAAATATCCTTAAAACTGTTCTACGCATGTTCAGGAGTTAAATAGCTCGTATTCTTTCTTCAATAAAATGTCCTTAATAAATGACCGAAATTCCTCAGGAGTGCATGGGTGTCGTATCCTATGCGGACTTATCTTTAGGGGACGTGTCTTGAGCGGACATCAGCTGGCAACCCTACAGAGGGGAGACTTGGGGCAGAGACAAAACTAAAGGGGGGCAGACGGGGAATGTGCCCCGGGCGCCGGATTGGGGGGCGCTAAATTGGCCGAGTATTTTTTTACTATAGATATTTACGTATGATAAAAATAAAGAGGAAAAACATATTAGTAGACTACAAAAACCAAAAACTATAAAAGGAGCTAAATGCAGAATGTGTGAAGAAATAGCAGAAAGCTTAACGTAGATCCTCATTTTTAAAGAAGTACGGAGGAGGAAGAGGCGGATGTTTGATGAGAAGGGCGAAGTTGAAAGCTATGAATTCTCAGAAGAAAAAAGTTCAGATTATTGATTATACAAATAATAGATCGGATTCTGAATGAACTGAGGCAAAGGTTTCAAGTCATTCAAAACATGAATAGTTTATTTGGTTTCCTCAATGGAAAATTGGAAAATGGACTTGAGTTAGCTACCACATATAAAGAAGACTTAGACAAGGACTAGCTAGCGATACAAGTGGAGTTTTAAGTATCATGCCTTGGATTTAAGCCCTAATATGAAAACGGCTACACCATCAGGTCTCCTGACGTTAATATACAAGAACGGACTTGAAGACGCGTCCACCAACATAACGACAGAGTTGATAATTTTCCTCACAATACCAGTCTCAGTCGCCTCAAATGAAAGGAGTTTTAGCAAACTAAAGATCATAAAAAATTACCTCAGAAACTTGACAAGACAACAACGTCTAACCAACCTGAGCATCATATCAATAGAGCACAAATTAGCTTCAAAACTCTCTTTTGAGGACATCGTAAAAGTATTTGCAGCCGAAAAAGCCCGTGAAGTTAAGTTTTAGTTCAAGCTTTCTGTGTTTAAATTAATTTTTTTTTCGCATTTTGTCAATAGATTAAGAGATTGTGAAAAATGTCTAAGTATAATACTCAAGATAATAATTTAAGTAAAATCTTTTATTCCTAAATCTTGTTTCACAGTTTTCCAAAATCCTTGAATGGTTTTCGGTCGACGTTTCGATAATTCTCTTTTTAAAAGTCCAAAAGCACAAAAGTCCATGGGTGAGACATCTGGAGATTTAGCAGGAATACCAGTAAAGGGTATTTATTGACTTGATACCAGTTTCTTGTTCCATTTTTTCCAAGAATTTAATAGTGGATTTAGATGTGTGGCTGCTTGCTTTATCCTGATGCATTTCTGATTGTTGGCACTGTGGGTAAAGATATGGTATTTCTTTTTTGAATATCGGGGATAAAATAGGGTCTTGATAATGTGTGGGAGTTGATTTTTACATTTTTCCTCCTCTTTTTACTTTTATTTTTCCATTGTATGCAAAACCGGCAGCAATCATAAATCTCTTAGAGAAAGTTCTCACGTTAAAGTTACCAAGTTGAACCACGTTTTAAGATTTTTCTCCTCTTTTATGATAATAAATTATTCTTTTTTATTGCAATCATTTAAATACACCCACGCCTCGTCTATTGTCACAACATTTTTTCCATCTTTCTCCAGCTAAATGCTTCTCATACTGAATTCTGCAGCGAGTTCTGCGTTCTGCAATATGTCGTGGAGATAGACGATGAACATTGTATTTTTTGGCCTTTTTAAGATTCAAATCACAGTTAATTATTTTATTTACAGTTTAAACTGAACATTTTAATGACTGTAATAGTCCTTTGAGTTGGCGGATTCTCTCTTGAAATTAAAGATCTTACCTTATAAATATTCTCAGAAATTCTTTTCTTTTTTAGATACGTATTTGGAAGTATTTTTCCACTTTTACGCGTTTTTTCCTCTCTCATTATTAATATTACTAATCGTACCTTTAGATATCGAAAAACCATGACTTTTACAGCGTTTTTGAATAATTGAATAAGCATAATTCTCTTCTGAAAGAGCGGAAACATAGCCTTCCATCCATTGCTTATTGAAAAGCTCCATTTTGAAAGTAAACAAAACTCTGAGTTAGCAGACGATAAGTTATACTTTAACTATTTAACTGCTGCGAAAATAAAATTATTTCGTAGCACGCAATTTTTTTTACAGCTCATCAAAATCATTCAAAAAAATGTCCGAACAGCCTTTGTATTTATCATAATTAAATATCCTATTCTAAAGCAACAGTCTGTTGATTTTGATGCAACCCACAGATATCCCGATATCATTTGATAAAACCTTTTCATTTCATTTGCAGCGATTATAAGTGTGAAAGAATATACCAAACATGCTACTCTTAGATTATTTGTCAATGAAATATCTTAGAATTAATTAGATATTTTATCTTGTACTATATAAAAATCAAATTACACTGTAAATTAATTATTTAACTTTGAAATCCAGCATTTACCATCTAAGTTGAATAAAAAGAATTTGGACTAGTGGAACTAATGTGTGGTGGGGCGATATCAGATGTTGTCGGGGAGGATTTTGGTTTGGTTGGTCGGTGGGGGGCGCCAAGGTGAGTTCTTGCCCCGGGTGGAAACTAGCCTAGTTACGTCTCTGACTTGGGGTAATGCTAGTGGTGAAGTTCTCAGAAACGGGAAGGGGAGAACGGCTCTCTGGGGAGTGAATGTCAGGTGAGGGATAACTTAAAAATTGCGCTTTTCTCAGGTGTTCGTCTTTCCGATATTCATTCAATTGCGATAGAAAACGATTCAACAACGCGCTATAACGATGCTTGCACTGACATAAACTTTAAAGTAATAGGTATTCAAATATTTCAAGTTCCTTAAATACGTAGAATCCGGACTCTACTTAAAATAAAAGAAATTAGACTATGGATTAAGCAGAAATGGTCTTGAAATGTTGTTCAATTGCAAATGAATTTCTAGGCTTTTTTGCTTAGCTTTTATTTTGATGGAAGTAATATTTACCACTTCAAATTGTTTTACCATAACTGTATTGCATAAACAAAGTTTCATGTCAATTCATCTTTGATCACGGAAAAATAATTTTAAAATCTTTGTGAATTCTTTATGTTGGAACATGTTTCTTTTCGTGCAAATGGGTAGCGATGGAGTACAATGCTTTCAAATCATAAAGTTGTTTCCATTAGCATTCAATTAGACTATCATAACTTTGTATGGGAATTTGCAGAATTACTATGTGTGTCTATTCTATGCACAATAATAGTCTCATCACTTACGATAGCTAATTTTCATTAAATTACTAGAATTACCCTCTGCAGCTCGGGAGATTGAAAAGTAGTCACAGAATAAAATTCTTATTCCTTTCATTGGAAATATAAATATGTGACTTAAGTATTTTAATAACTCCACTAACATTTTTAGAATTTCCATAATTTAATTTGTAAGTAAAAAATTATCATGTATATCCATCAATTCTATCAATTACAAATGTAATTTTGAATTACATCATTGTTTTTAAAGAGGCGGATGACAAAATAATTCGATACGATATTCATGATACCCTTAAAAACAAGTAAATATTTTTACTTGAAAATTTCAAGTAGGGATACACGAAATGAAAAAGTTTGGATTAAAATGGTCTCTTCAGCATAAACAAAATCGATGCGTCATTTTTGAAAGAAAAATATTTTTTTAATTAACAGATAACTGTTAACAGATTAAACGGAACTATTGTTGTAAAACAACAGTTTCGTTTCATCTAGTAACATCGACAACTTTCTGTCATCGAAACAAAACATTAGTTTTTTATGTAATTACAATGTTTATATTCTTTCGAGATAGCGTTGCGGTTTTGTATAAAACCTTCATGACCTATGCTATATCTCATTCAACGTGTACACAGAGGACGCATTTTCAGGTGAGAAATAATCAGTTTCTGAACGAAAACTACATATCTGTTCAGAATCATAACGTGGCTTGATCAGATGTTCAGTCGGTACATTTATTAATGAAAACCTAATTATTAAATTAAAAATAAATAAAAACATTAAAGTTTAAGTAATATAACCGTATTATAAGAGATACCTACTTCAAAACTTAAAATATCTTTGAATAATCCACATGTTTTAAAATGTTTGGTTTACTTCTTTTTTTATATTTATTTTACTTCCTTTTCGTAACTTCAAACCCATACGAGTCTTAAGGAAAGTTGAAATAGTCATCGCCAAGTACATGGTGGGTCGAAAAAAATCAAATTTTCCCTGATTTAATAAATTGCTGTAGTGCGGAAATCTTGTGTAAGGCACCCTTTAGAATTGTGCAATTATTTTTCTAAATCAGACAATATTTTCAGTTCGTCTTTTGTCAGTATGTCGAGCATTTTTCTGTCCATTTCGGGCAAATGTTCACTAAGAAAAGCGAAAAGTCTGAGTGACAATGAAAAGGCCCTTTCATTCATGCAAATTTTGTAAAAATTATGTAAAGTTTTCATCACCAAATGAGACAGCTAAGACTCATCTAGAAAAGGTTAAGCAGAATGAAGAAGTACTAAAGGAGCCGCTAACCGACTTTCCAGAGGATGTTTTACCATTGAAGATTGAGGAAAAAGACAATATTTTGGAAAGTGTTCTGAAAACAGAACCAATTAGACAGAAACATTGCAAAATAATTGCATTATTTTTTAAATAGGCAAAGTACATTAAAGTGATCAGAAGATGGTGAAATAATTTATAACAAAATTATTCCAAGTTCTAATATAGTTCTTTTAATTGATCACATTTTAAGAAACGAAAAGAAAGTTCCTTTCGAAATTAATGTGTTTATGAGTGCTGTAAAAGAAATGAAATTACCTAGTAAATATATGCTTAATCAATCTTGTGTTATCTAGTAAGTAGCATGTTTCTAAAATGCCTGTGAAAAAGAATGTTACAAAAATGTTTGCAAAAATGAATTCCTGGATCTCAATATAGTAATTTTAAATGAAAAATACATTATTTGTATGTGTATCTTTGTCCTATGATTATTTCTCTCCTTTGGTTCATTACTCGAAACTTGGGTAAAATATATTTTGATTTCTAAAGAAAAATCCTGAATAATCTTATAGATCTATTTTTATAATAGAAAAAGTTAAGCAGTAAGAAAGTTAAAGAGTAAAAAAAAAAGTTAAAGATGTTAAACAGTAAAAAAAGTTAAACAGAAAAAAAGAGTTCAACAGTAAAAAAGTAACAAAGTTTAAAAAATCAATAAAAATAAATATAAATAATGTTTTTTAAAGTGTGAAGTATTTTAAATGTCTTAACAAAAGTTTTAAAAAGTCCACACTAAAAGAAACACTCCAAATGAATATTTAATTCAAGCGTTCTTTCTGCATTACAGAGTACATTTACACATCTTTCCTAAAGCATTTAGTAACTCCTTTTTGAGGCAGTTTAAAATTCTTCTTTCGTAAATAGGTTTAAAATGTAATGAACAAACAACTAATAATTAAAATAGCCAATATATTTATAAGGGTGTATAAATATTTCCTACACGATTTGTTCCACAAGTAGTTCCTTGATAAAGAGTCTTAATGATTTTTAGAGTCGAAATTCCTTACTAATCTTTTCTGCTGTAGCACTTGCGTTAATTTCATGGCTTTCACCTCAATACCACCCTTTTACAATTAGATTTTGTTTCACACCATGTTCAGTATATCACTTGAAATTGCATCTACTACATGTACTAATAGACTGTTTATTAACAAATGTGCGTTTTAATTTTATGTAAAATATTGGTTCGGCACATAGGACACGTTGAGAGACTCTTCGTACATCTCATGCATGTCACCAGATGACCGCAAGGCTGTAAAGTAGCATTCATTTCCGATTCCTTGCAAATTTTACAAAGTCGTTCGTCCTTGTCATTGTATGAGAGGTAAATCTTTACATCGGTTTTTATAAAACCATTGGTATTATTGTTGATTTCATCCTGCACCTGTACAATTTCATCTATAGGTGTTCGTTTTGCTCTAGGGTCAACAATCGGTCGTTGTTGGGCTAACAAGCATTTTGGATAAAACTTTGTGTTCGTGTCTCACTACATCTTCTTTTTGCCAATTTTCAAGTCCTCCTCCACACCAATAACATTTGACCCTGGCCGAGACAACCGTGTAATACAATCCGTTTTCGGCCAGGTCCCTAATGTCAACATCTGTGTGTGGCCAACCTCTTAGTAGTTAGGCGTTTATTGAGCAGACATGCTTCGAACTTTTGGATTCAAATTTGCATAATGGTTATTCATTTTCCTTAAAACTATATTATATTCTGTTACACTTAAGTGTAAAATTTTAGTGCAGATTGAGTTAAAATGGTTCTCTTCGTCAATTTTTTAAAAATCTTATACTTGTCAAAGATACTAGTTTCCTTTCATCAAAGATTGATCCCGGACTGCCGCCAATAGTCCGTTGTGTTGCTCCAGTGCGGCGTTAATTAAAATACTTACCTACCTACCTTTCAACAAAAAAAGACTTGTGCCCATAAATAAATAATTCAATTTGCTGATGTAAGTTTAGAGAAATAAAACTGCAGAACCAAGAGAATTCAGTATACTTTAAAGTTCTCACTTTAAAGAAAGTTTAAAAAACGTTTCTCTTATAAATTATATTTAGTTATTTTTTCTTGCTCAAGTTTAATCGCAGAATTAAATTGCATTCAACGCATCAACGTGGTAGAGTGAAAAGAAAAATCACATGCACGTTTAAGTATATCCTTTCGTTAAAATCTTCTTGTATTACAACACAAAATTTTACTTGGCGCATTATCACAAGTATGTTTTCTGAGTACATTTTTCACATATGCGTTCATAGTTACTCATAAAAGATAAGTTTTAACTTTACTGATTAGTTTGATTAGTAAGTGTATGGAGTTATATAGTCCAGTTCTTCTTGCCTTGGAACAATTATTTTTCCAAGAACAGCTAACGCTTTTCAATAGCAATGCTTAATATTTGTGCAATTGTGGATTTTGAAAGATTTCAGACACAAGAAGGTTTCTTAGTACGTGAGTACGGATACATCGCTGTAAAATTGCAAGTAGCTTCAAGCATTTATTTTATCTTATCGCTTTATAAGCATAAGCTTAGTGCTAATGATCACGAAACTGTGTGATATGTTGAAAATTACGTATGTAGACTTCCTTTCTGTCCCATGGCCTGGTAAAGTGGGTCTCTCTTAGAAAGTCGAGACTAAGCTTTTAGAATTGTACGAGCAGACCAAGAATGCCACTCAGAGCACCTAGTTGCTTACAAAAAGTGGTTGAGTGGAGAAGAAATATTTAGATGCATTGAATATTCCGAACATCAACTTGTCCCAAATTCGATGCACTATGTGCTCTAAGTAGCAACAAAGAGATCCGAAAACTATCATATGTTCATCACAAAAATAATTTGCATAGCCCAAAAGCTGAGGTGACGGCATTTAGTAATTGGCTCGTCGAAAATATGTCTCTTAAAAAATGCAAGGATGTAAAAAATAGGGTTTTTTTACAATTGAGACATTTTTAAAAGTTTGGTTCTTAAAGTGTGTGTTTTATGCATAGTAAAAAAATTATTATAAAAAACCTGTAAGAGTAAAAAGAATTTTATGCATTAATTTCAAACTTTACAAGACCCATACCATGTTTCCGTGCACATTTGAAGTAGTGAAATATAGAATTAAAAACCATTTGTCCTTGAAGTTCTAAATTAAAAGTTATTTTTCTTTAATGCTTTTTCAAACCACACATTTTACTAAATATGAACTTTTATTTATTTGAAAACCTTATGCACATCGTACAATTAAATTGCACAGCAAAATACCAATACTGTACGAAGCTATGAAGTATTTTACAAGATACTTTGGTACTGTTTTCTTAATTTTAAGTGTTCTACATTGCTATGTTAAATGGATAGTAAGTGGTTTTTCTGTTTTTGAAAATAATGTGTGCACATCTGTGCTGCTAAGCAAATTAACTTTTGCCCTTTTCTTGATATTTAATGCATAATCTAAATATTTACTGACACCGCTGATAGTTTTACCCATGAGTAAAATTAAATAATAACTGAAAATTTTAAGTATTAATGTGAATTTTAAAATGAACAAATATTATTAAAATAATGGATTAAATCTGAATTTTATGTATTCTTAAAACAATCTCTGCAAAAACCAGCACAGACAATTCTTAAACAGATTGAAGGAAGCCACATGGAAACAAAGTTAATGGAAGCACTTTTTATAGAAAAAAACATAGTTCATATATTTTACACAAGTAATACATTGTAGTGTAAAAAATAACTTTAGTTTTTTACATACTTGCACAGACGCATATTTCCGACAAGCCAATTATTCGATGCCGCCACCTAAACTTTTGGGCAATGCAAATTATTTTTGTGATGACCACATGATAGTTTTTGGAAATCAAGTTGATATTCGGAAGTAATACATCTAAGCGTTTCTTTTCCATATGACCACCTTTGTAAGCAACTAGGTACTGAGTGGCCCTCTTGGTCTGATCGTACAATTCTAAAAGCTTAGAGTCTAAACTTTCTAAGGGAGCACAATTTGCTATGTCATGAGACTGAAATGAAGAGTACATACGTAATTTTTAACATATCACACAGTTGTACGATCTTTGGCACTAAGTTTATGCTCAGACGATAAGTTAAAACGAATACTTGAAGCTACTTGCGATTTTTTTTTTTACAGCGATGTATGCATATTTACGTACTAAGAAACTTTCTTGAGTCTGAAATCCATCAAAATCCACAATTTCACAAATATTAAGCATTGCTATTGAAAAGCGTTAACTGTTCTTGGAAAAATAATTGTAAACTGGAGGCCACGAAGAACTGGACTATATAACACCATACACTTACTAATCATACTAATCAGTAAAGTTAAAATTTATCTTTTGCGTTCCATAGTTACTCACAAAAGATAAGACTAAGTGAAGAATGTACATACTCAGAAAACATGGTGTTTGTGATAATGCGCGAAATAAAATTTTGTGTTATAATACAAGACGATTTTAACGAAAGGATATACTTAAATGTGCGTTTGATTTTTTTTTACTCTACCACGTTTATGCGCCTAATGCAATTCAATTCTACGACTAAACTTGAGCAAGAAAAAAATATAACCAAATATAATTTATAAGAGAAACGCATTTTGACTTTCTTTAAAACGAGAACTTAAAAGTATACTGAATTCTCTTGATTCCGCAGTTTTATGTTTTTTCTAAAATTACATCAACGAATTGAATTATTTATTTGTGGGCACACACAAGTCTTTGCCCTTGTTGAAAGGAAACTAGTATCTTTGACAAGTATCAGATTTTTAAAAATTGATTAAGAGAAGAACCTTTTTTCATGGAATTTAATTCAATCTGCACCATAATTTTACACTTAAGAGTAATAGAGCATAATATAGTTTTAAGGAAAATGAATAACCATTATGCAAATTTGAAGCCAAAAGTTCCAAACATGTCTATGCGCCTATCTACGTTTAGAGATTGGCCAACGCACAGACGTTGACCTTAGAGACCTAGCCGAGAACGGATTGTATTATACTGGTGTCTTGGACGTGATCAGGTGCTATTGGTGTGGCGAAGGGGCTTGAAAATTGGTAAAAAGAAGATGTAGTGAGACACAAACACAAAGTTTTATCCAAAATGTTTGGTAGCCCATAGATGAAATTGTACAGGTGCTGGATGAAATCAACAACAATAATACCAATGATTTTATAAAAAACCCGATGTATAGCTTTACCCCTTATACAACGACAAGGACGAACGACTTTGAAAAATTTGCAAGGAATCGGAAAATGAATGCTACTTTACAGCCTTGCGGTCATTTGGTGACATGCATGAGATGTACGAAGAGTCTTTCAACGTGTCCTATGTGCCGAACCAATATTTTGCACAAAATTTTAAAACGTACATTTGTTACTAAACTGTCTATTTATTAGTACATGCAGTAGATGCAATTTCAAGTGATATACTGAACATGGTGAGGAAGAAAATCCAATTGTAAAAGGGTGGTATTGAGTTGCAAGTTATTAAATTGGCACAAGTGTTTCAGTAAAAAGATTAGTAAGGAAGTTTGAGATTCTAAAACCCTAAGACTCTTTATTAAGGAAAAAGTCGTGTAGGAAAGACTTATACACCCTTATAAATATATTGACTATTTTAATTATTAGTCGTTTGTTCATTACATGTTAAACCTATTTACTAAAGAAATTTAAAGAGTGCCTTAAACAGGAGTTACTAAATGCTTTTCGGCACATAGGACACGTTGAAAGACTCTTCGTACATCTCATGCATGTCACCAAATGACCGCAAGGCTGTAAAGTAGCATTCATTTTCCGATTCCTTGCAAATTTTTCAAAGTCGTTCGTCCTTGTCGTTGTATAAGGGGTAAAGCTATACATCGGGTTTTTTATAAAATCATTGGTATTATTGTTGTTGATTTCATCCAGCACCTGTACAATTTCATCTATGGGCTACCAAACATTTTGGATAAAACTTTGTGTTTGTGTCTCACTACATCTTCTTTTTACCAATTTTCAAGCCCCTTCGCCACACCAATAGCACCTGATCACGTCCAAGACACCAGTATAATACAATCCGTTCTCGGCTAGGTCTCTAAGGTCAACGTCTGTGCGTTGGCCAATCTCTAAACGTAGATAGGCGCATAGACATGTTTGGAACTTTTGGCTTCAAATTTGCATAATGGTTATTCATTTTCCTTAAAACTATATTATGCTCTATTACTCTTAAGTGTAAAATTATGGTGCAGATTGAATTAAATTCCATGAAAAAAGGTTCTTCTCTTAATCAATTTTTAAAAATCTGATACTTGTCAAAGATACTAGTTTCCTTTCAACAAGGGCAAAGACTTGTGTGTGCCCACAAATAAATAATTCAATTCGTTGATGTAATTTTAGAAAAAACATAAAACTGCGGAATCAAGAGAATTCAGTATACTTTTAAGTTCTCGTTTTAAAGAAAGTCAAAATGCGTTTCTCTTATAAATTATATTTGGTTATATTTTTTTCTTGCTCAAGTTTAGTCGTAGAATTGAATTGCATTAGGCGCATAAACGTGGTAGAGTAAAAAAAAATCAAACGCACATTTAAGTATATCCTTTCGTTAAAATCGTCTTGTATTATAACACAAAATTTTATTTCGCGCATTATCACAAACACCATGTTTTCTGAGTATGTACATTCTTCACTTAGTCTTATCTTTTGTGAGTAACTATGGAACGCAAAAGATAAATTTTAACTTTACTGATTAGTATGATTAGTAAGTGTATGGTGTTATATAGTCCAGTTCTTCGTGGCCTCCAGTTTACAATTATTTTTCCAAGAACAGTTAACGCTTTTCAATAGCAATGCTTAATATTTGTGAAATTGTGGATTTTGATGGATTTCAGACTCAAGAAAGTTTCTTAGTACGTAAATATGCATACATCGCTGTAAAAAAAAAAATCGCAAGTAGCTTCAAGTATTCGTTTTAACTTATCGTCTGAGCATAAACTTAGTGCCAAAGATCGTACAACTGTGTGATATGTTAAAAATTACGTATGTACTCTTCATTTCAGTCTCATGACATAGCAAATTGTGCTCCCTTAGAAAGTTTAGACTCTAAGCTTTTAGAATTGTACGATCAGACCAAGAGGGCCACTCAGTACCTAGTTGCTTACAAAGGTGGTCATATGGAAAAGAAACGCTTAGATGTATTACTTCCGAATATCAACTTGATTTCCAAAAACTATCATGTGGTCATCACAAAAATAATTTGCATTGCCCAAAAGTTTAGGTGGCGGCATCGAATAATTGGCTTGTCGGAAATATGCGTCTGTGCAAGTATGTAAAAAACTAAAGTTATTTTTTACACTACAATGTATTACTTGTGTAAAATATATGAACTATGTTTTTTTCTATAAAAAGTGCTTCCATTAACTTTGTTTCCATGTGGCTTCCTTCAATCTGTTTAAGAATTGTCTGTGCTGGTTTTTGCAGAGATTGTTTTAAGAATACATAAAATTCAGATTTAATCCATTATTTTAATAATATTTGTTCATTTTAAAATTCACATTAATACTTAAAATTTTCAGTTATTATTTAATTTTACTCATGGGTAAAACTATCAGCGGTGTCAGTAAATATTTAGATTATGCATTAAATATCAAGAAAAGGGCAAAAGTTAATTTGCTTAGCAGCACAGATGTGCACACATTATTTTCAAAAACAGAAAAACCACTTACTATCCATTTAACATAGCAATGTAGAACACTTAAAATTAAGAAAACAGTACCAAAGTATCTTGTAAAATACTTCATAGCTTCGTACAGTATTGGTATTTTGCTGTGCAATTTAATTGTACGATGTGCATAAGGTTTTCAAATAAATAAAAGTTCATATTTAGTAAAATGTGTGGTTTGAAAAAGCATTAAAGAAAAATAACTTTTAATTTAGAACTTCAAGGACAAATGGTTTTTAATTCTATATTTCACTACTTCAAATGTGCACGGAAACATGGTATGGGTCTTGTAAAGTTTGAAATTAATGCATAAAATTCTTTTTACTCTTACAGGTTTTTTATAATAATTTTTTTACTATGCATAAAACACACACTTTAAGAACCAAACTTTTAAAAATGTCTCAATTGTAAAATTAAAAATAAAAAGCAAATTGCATTTAAATGTTTGTAATAATATTTAAAGTATATATTTCAATTGTTAAACGTTTTCTAAAAATCTTCAATGTTATAATACGTGCAATAGTATTTGATATATAATTAATTTTTGTGTAAAAAACATCTAACTTTTAAAATATAAAATCCTTATATCAAAGAAAATTTTGTTAAAAACAATTTGTAAATCTTTATAATATAAATAAAATCACTAAAATTAATGAAAATGTATTTAAAGTAAACAATAATATGCAAGGAAAGATTAATTAAAAATAATATTTAATTTAGATTTTACAGGATAAAGGGTTTTAATACTATTTTTTCACTACTTCAAATGTGTAAGGAAACATGTTCATAATATGGGTCTTGTAAAGTTTCAAAAATTTTACGCTCACTTAAGTGTATAATATTAAAAAATTCTGTAATAAAATATGTGCTATAGCATCTAATGTATAATTAATTTTTGAGTAAAACATAAATCTTAAAATCAAGGAAAATTTCATTTCAGATCTTGTATTTTAAAAGAAAATTTATAAGACCATGGGTAATAAAAATCAAATAATCCAAAATACAGTGTATGTGGTAAGACAAGCAAAAGTTTATTTAAAATAGAAAGGTGTAAGCATTAAAAAGATTTCCAATATTCCCTTATGGATCTCCATTTAAGTGTTTGTCATAATATGTAATGCATATGTTTCAATTGTAAAATGTTTTCTAAAATCTTCAACATTAAAAATATGTGTAATAGTATTTAATATATAATTAATTTTTGAGTAAAAACATTAACTTTTAAAATATAAAATCCTTATATTTCATCCAAAAACAGGTTTGTAAATCTATATAATATAAATTAAATCACTAAAATTTATGAAGATTTATTCAAAGTAAAAAAATAATATGCAAGGAAAGAGAATTTAAAAAATAACATTTAATTTAGATTTATAGGATAAATGGTTTTTATACTAAAACTTCTTCAAATGTACAAGAAAACGTATTCATAGTATGGGTCTTATAAAGTTTCAAAAATTTTACTCTTACTTAAGTGTATATTAATTAAAACAAAATTTCTGTTAAAAAATAGGTCTTATAGCATCTAATGTATAATTAATTTTTGAGTAAAAACATCTAACTTAAAAAAAACCATAAATCTTTATAGCATAGAAAAATTTCATTTCAGATCTTGCATTTTAAGACAATTTATAAAACTATGTAATAAAAAACAAACAATCCAAAATACAGTATATGTGTTCCAGTTCGGGGGCACATAAGTGGATTATTGCTTATTTACGCTAGAATTTTACGAAACTTGTGAAACCAAAATTGGTTTGTTGGATACTTCATTCCAAGCAAACTTCCATTTTCCAGAACAATTTTTAAACAATTGTAGTTAGAAAACACAAATTGTCTTTTCTGCCCAAATGAAACAGGCGCTATGGGTACATAAAGTTCCAAGTCCTTCTCGTTGTTTTTATGGGCAACTATGCAGTCCTTACCATCTTTATAACGGTTCACCAACTCAAAATTAAATCTTGCACCAATTATTCGCTCCATTTCTCCCTTTATTTCCAATACTTAAGGAGATCAAGGCTTGGCTGCAATAGAAGACCCACTAAAAGTATAGCTTATTCCTTCGTCTTCGTATGCTACAAGTTGACAAGGCACAGTATATTTTTGACCTAAAATTTCTAAATTTCGTCTTTTTTTAATACGTTAATTCGTTTTCCAATCGACGGAAGTATGCCCAGTCTTCACGATCTGTAAACAATTTACCATACTCATAACATAAAGAATTGTGAGTAGACTTTTTCAAGTTCAGACTTGCTCGATGGACATAATCGTGACGTCACATCGAAAAATCTCAGAAGGAAAAAAAAAATCCAAGTCCCAAACGTAAACACACTGACGTCACCGGTCATGAATAAAGTAAAAACATTAAGAAATCAATTCGTTCCTTAGATTAATTACTTTTAAAATCACCAGATGGCGCCATAAGTCATTTTGAAAAAGCATTTATTAAAACCCCTATGCAATTATTCAAACCATTTTCTAAAAATAACCCATTCCTAATACTAAGAAAAAATACAAGTCCAAAAGAAAGAGAAATAAACACTACATTAATTCACCATCTTAAGTTAACTCTCTTACAGCCTAACGGATAGCGCACTTGACCTCGGATCCCATGGTCCCGGGTTCGAATCCACGAAATTGCTTTTTAATTAAAAATAATAGGGTTTCGAATTTCTCCACCAGATGGCACTACGCGAGTGATTCATCACCATGGTAACGAAACGACGCCATCTTGAAACAACTCAACGCCTGCACGATGACAAAAAAAATTCCAAGTCCAAAATGTAAACAAACAATACGTCACGTCATTCTGACACGCCCACTTCCGGTCACGTGGTATGACGTCACTTGGCCCGCCCACTTCCGGTCACGTGGTATGACGTCACTTCCGCCTCTGATACACCTCTGCATACTACTGAGATATATCGAATGGAAATGACAATATTTATATTCATTGTGATGTGGTAGAAGGTTCATTGATCAATCCGATGTGATTTATCCATTTACTAATCAAAACCCTCGAAGTAGGACGATTTTGAAAAAAGAATTAAAAAATGTAAGGTTTTTTACAGTTAAGACGGATGCCGTTTACAGAATTAGAATGAGAATAATTAATCAAAAAGGTGAGCTCATTGACTTAAATAATAGGGCTGTAGAATATTATTTCATAACAGATTATGAAAAAGATTTACAAAGAAAATTTACAACTTGCTTTCTTCTCTAAATTAATGAATAACACAGATTGTATCGAAGGAGTAAAAAATACAAGGAAGAAGGTTCTTTTCAAACTTATTGACTGCAGCCAATGCTAAAACATTTGTCCGTGATAAATTGAACGAAATATTTACAAAAAAGAAAGGAGGTGGATTAAAGATTTTTTCTTCGGAAATAAACGGAAAAGATTTACGATTTGAGCGTACTCATTATCATTATAACAATGATATAGAAAGTTTTGAATTTAGAGAGATAAAATAAGTCAATAAAGATTATAATGCTTCTGAAAATGCAACTTATCACTTTCACATTCAAGACACCAATGCAAATATTTTTCATTCTAAAGGCTTCTTCAGCAAAAACTGAAAATTACTCCAATTCGAGATGCAAATGTAACTCTTATCAATTGGAGGTCTCATTAGAACTAAAAGATTAATTATTGGAAATACCGAGATTGAATCAAATGTAAATTTCTGTTCCGTCAGGGATCAAGTTTTAAGATTAATTCATTTTACTCCCAATTTCAGAAGCTGAAACAATTATGTAGATACTACAGATTCAGCCGATAGAAAACCAACTAAACTACGATGGAACGTTGCTAGAAACAACAAAATGACAGATCTTTTAAGAATTTAAAAATAAATGAAAATTATAACGAAGGATTTTCAAAAACATTGCTATTTACTGAAGATTCAGTAATTATATGTATTCCTCTCAGATATGTATTTGATTTCATGGATGAATATAAAAAAGTCATTTCAGATTTTCAAGTTAAATTCGAATTTCAAAGAAACGATAGAAAAAGTATGTTACATACAGATGTTCAAAATCCAAAGTATTAAAGTAGAAGTTGAAGATTTTTCTGTGGGTTACCGTATGTTAAATTAAAAAAATTCTGCAGCTATTAGATATAATGAATTGTGTGAAATTTTCTGATAAAGTTATAGAAATAAATTGGAATCAACACAATCATTAAGTCAAACTAACAACAAAAAAATGCTCCTGGCTCCTACTCCTTACCAACTACATCTGATGAAGTTTTAATCTCATGTATTGTTCCACACACACAATATATTGACAGAGATGAAAATTATAAGAAAATAAGATGATATTTGATAATTTAAATATGATTGAATGTTGGTTAATGATCAATAATCAAACAATACCATTAGTGAATTATACAATGAATTTTAATAAAAAAGAATATAATAGGCTGTAGGCAGTTTTTGCTACATGCCGGATTAAATGATATCAATTCAGAAACAGAATGTATGATAAATTGCACTAAATTTGGGCGAATTATATCCTATTATATGCTCTGATTTGTCCAATCACGAAAACTACAAATTAATTTGAACATTGAGTTTAATTGGAGACTGAGAAATACTACTACTAAAAACTATGTGTTTTATTTTGTCTTGAAATAAATAAATATCTTAAATATGAAAAATCAAGATATCACAATGATTAAATCATTAAACCTTTAATTATAATAAATGGCAGCGTTTTGTCCTCTCTTTGAAGAAGAAACTGAAATTCGTAGTCTTCCAGGAATAGGATTTAAATTGACAAGAGATGGAAATTATGATATGGAAAAAGAGATTAAAAAATTTGAATTCTGTCGATGAGAAACTGATTTAGCTACTAAATCTTATATGGATGCTTGTGAAAGTAATTTAAAATCAAAATATTCTACTTTTTTTAACTAACGCGAGTTTAATTCATTCTGAAAATGGAGATTTCGATGCAAAAAGAAAGATAATTGGTAATGCGAAAGATCCTATAAAGATATGAATGTAGTCAAAAGATATTTTGAAAAAATGCTTTAATATTAAAAGAACGAATTTATGATGTTACAAAACATGGCTTTGAAAAACCTTGCAAACCCTCAAGATAAAAATGATGCTGTTCATAAACGATATGTAGATAGAAAAACAAAAATAAGTGATAAAGAAAGTTATATTTTAAGCCAAGGTAATGATGGCTTATATGTAGATAATAAAACATTTTTCGCAACCATAAAAGATTTTCACACTTGTCACTACTCTAGTAGATCATAACGTTAAACGTTCAAAATTATTGGATTCTGATATGAAATTAACATATATGTTTATGAAAATTATAGTTTATTTAAAAATTAATCCTGCTATTGATACATTTTTAGAGTTGAAAAGCAATGAAGAATGTATTTTTCATATGAAAATGGATGTTAACATAATAGCTGTGACATTTTTTGAGTATGGCAAACGTAATACTATTTAAATGTCTATACGCCCTTATTCCAGCGGAGATTATCAAATGAAACCATTTCCGTGTATTGGAAGACTTATAAAAATACACATTAAATAAAAATGGCAGTAAACTGGTTAGAAGTTTCAAAAAATCCTGGATTATCTGAAGATTTAATCAGTCATTTTGAAGATGTAGATTGGTCATTGAATTCAAGATATCAAAGACTATCTGAATAATTTATTATAGAATTTAAAGATTAAGTTGATTGGGTAAATATTTCGGCTTATTAAGATTTATCTGAAAAGTTTTTAATTGAAGATGAAGATCTTGTGGATTGGGATATTGTTTCGAGGTATCAAAAATTGTCTGAAAAGTTTATATCTACGTATGAACAAGGTACATTTGAGTCTTAAATCTGAATATCAAAAATTAAGTAATAGATTTATCATAGATAATGTAAGTAAATTGGACATGAAAATAGTATCTAGATATAAAAAATTATCAGAACATACCATTGAAATGTTGAGTGATATATTGGATTGGAATGAAATTTTTAAATATCAAGAAAATCTTTCGTCGAAATTTATAATCAAACATATAGAAAAATAACTGTTTAGAGCTGAGTCCAATGACTAATGCAAGAATTGGCCAAAAGAACAATTTTAATTAACATTAAGCACAAGACAAAACAATTACAAGAATAAACAAACATAAAAAGTAACATCTCGGGGGAACAAAACCTCAGCGCGTCAGTTCTACGCTCGCCTTGGGAAACAACTAGAGAAAAAGGGTTCATTCTCTTTCGCGGAGAGTGTGTCACGTGGTCCGCCATCGCCAATCAAGGCGCATATCGCTGAGATACACGTTAAGGGGCTGATGCGTTACAACCTCCCCCTCTGGCTCCGACGACGTCCCGACGAGGAGTCAGCATTACGTGCTTTAGGAGGGCGTCCTCTCTTTCTTAGTGGGACCACAGGAGTACTGTCAGTAGCTTTACATTCCTTGAGAGCTGAAGAGTGATAAACTCCTATAGGTGTGGTTGGATTTTTGGGATCTGCAATTTCATAAGTTGTAGGTGACCGTTGTGTGAACACCACGTAAGGTCCGTCACGTCGAGGCATGAATTTGGCAGTCCTTTTCTTTTCTGCGTTACTCACAGGGTGCATGGTGACCCAAACGTGATCACCAGTATTGATCCGATGTTCTATAAAAGGGGTAGGCTCTCCCCCTAGCTTGAAGGTAGACTCAAATTTTTCTAACAAACCATTCATCTTTCTGCGCTGATCGGACGTTAAATGTTCTCCTTCATCAGAACGCAGTGACCTTGGCTGTATGAGAGTTGCTGGTTGCAACTTGAACGTTCATCTTCTTCATGAAAATTTCCTTTGTTGCTACAGTTGTCGACAGGCTGTTGACTCTTTACTGGTGGGTCTTCAACAGATAGAAGATATTTTACAGGGATATCTTTCTTGAAACCAATCTTCCGACAGGGATTGTCAGAGAAATGCCAATTTTTGTTCTTCATGTCTAGAACAATTCCGGACTTTTCCAAAAAGTCGGTTCCTAGTAGAGTACGATTCTTTTTTGCATTTGGTAATGCCAGTAAATTCAGCGAGACTGATTTTCCTTCAATCTGTATTGTCACCATGGCGGTGCAAGCCTCTTCAGTTGTTTGACAGCCATTTGCCAAAGTCATTGTTACTACTTCTCTTTGGAACTCTACTCCTCTCTTTTTTAATTGGTGGTACATTTAGAGCAGCGATCTTGCGAGGAGGCCGTTATCTCAATAATAAATAAACTTGAGTCTTGTTCGGGCTTGCATCACTCTGCCCTCACTGCCATCGACATCAAGTCCGCCTTTGACAATATGGATTGGCTCTCTCTGGGGAACGCAATGGCATCTATGAATTTACCACCATATTTAATTAACTTTATAAGTACTTACCTCCAGGACCGAACAATTTCATTTATTGATACTAACTTTACTACTACCCGTTTACTAACTAAAGGTTGCCCTCAAGGTTCGGTCCTGGCTCCTACTCTGTGGAATATTTATTTTAACATTTTATTAACATTTAATTCTTCTCATCTTTATGTCCAGGCCTTCGCGGACGATCTCGTGATTGTTACCACGGGATCTACCCGAAGGATCCTGGAAAACAATACTAACACAGCTCTTGATATAATAGCCAATAAACTAGATGAACTTAAATTGACTGTGTCCCTGGGGAAGTGCCAATCGACAATATTCTCAAAGAAGCAAAAATTAAAACGTAATCCAATCTTTAAACTCAGAAATCAAACAATTAAAATTACAGATTCTATTAAATTTCTCGGGATACATATTGATAGTGGGCTCACGTGGAGCCAACATATACTGTCACTCGTGGGGAGGTGCCATGATATTGGTGGCACTCTCTCCAGGGTGGCAGGAGGGGGTTGGGGCGTCAAGCCCCAGCTCCTAAAAATTTGGTATCTAACTGTTATAGAAAAAATCATTACATATGGGGCTGGGGTTTGGGGTGGAAACCTTAAAAAAGCACAAATCGATAGGCTCAAGTCTATCCAACGACCTTTTTTACTTAAAATTACCAGAGCCTATCGAACCACCCCGACTGACGCCCTAAATGCTATTACTGGCATTCCCCCTCTCCACGTGACCCTACTCAAACTTTATAATATTTTTAGTGTCTGGAAAAGGCGGACCCCTGACCCTTTATTGCTGGGGCTGTCAACTAATAACTTAGATAGTAATACCAGATTAATACAGATACCCCCAAACCAACTAACCCTGGATTTCCCCCCTACTATTGATAATCCGGATTTCGAGGTGTACACTGATGGCTCTGGCATTGATGGCAATGTCGGGGCCTCGGTGTGCATCTTCGATAATAAAAAACTAACCACTGTTTTTTGTTATAAACTTAACCCTGCTAACACTGTTTTCCAATCCGAACTAACAGCTATTCATAAAGCTATTCAATGGTCTTCCTCTAATAAGAAAAAAATTAACATTTATACTGACAGCCTCAGCTCTATTCAGGCCTTGAAATCAAATAAAATAAAATCTAAATACATTAATATTATAAAATCTTTTATTTCTCAGCAACGTAATTTCGGCCTGAGCTGGGTTAGGGCCCATAATGATCTCCTTGGCAATGAGGTGGCGGACCATTTTGCGAAGTTGGGGACCGTCGCTGGTGAGACACTGGATATCCCAGCCCCTTTATCTTATATTAAAAAAACATTCAATAAACAAATGAACATAAATTGGCAAGAATATTACTCAAAATCTGATAAGGGATTAAGACCGAGGGAGTATCTCCCCTCGGTCTCCACCAGTCGTCTCATCGGCGACAAATTTGTCATCTGGTTCATAACTGGCCATGGCCCGTTTGTCGCTTATCTTCACCGCTTTAAGATCAAGGTCTCTAATCTGTGTACCTGCGGTGAGGTGGGCGACGCGGACCATTACCTCTTCAGCTGCCCATCCACTTCCCCTTGGCATTTAGTCAAACCAACTGTTCCTAATAAACCTATTTGGCTACAAAACGTTATTAATAATCCATCTTCTTTGTACAGGGTTAGGAGGTGTATGGGATTTGCTGGGGAGGTTGCCAATACCTAGTTCTCTGCGTCCCTGTCTCTCTGTCATGCTTGGATATGTTATTTAGTAAATTTTAGCCTATATCTTTTTTATCTATTTATTCATTGAGATTTTATAGTTCTTATATTATCATCTTCATCTTTTAATTGTTCTTAATGTTGTTCTTAATCTTTCAGTTTTTTAATCTCACCTGCATCTTTCCATTCTCCTTTTGTTCGTGGGAGTCCTACTGATGGGTCCCGGTGCTGGATGGATCCTGGATTCTGATCTTTTTGTTCCTGAGCTATATATTTTACATTAATTAAAATAAAGAGAAAAAAATATATATATATACCCCCATTTTTTCTTAATTTAGTTGCAGAAACCAAGCCTGTTGATGGATTCTTCTGGGGCGCTGAACTTCTATTCGTTGAATAATTGATTGCTTGGCTTTTGATGTTTTTAGTCTTTGATTCTTAAATTTTAACTATCTTCTTTTTAAATTTTGAATTTTAGACTATGGGTTTTAGATATTTTCCTCTTAAATTTAGAATTTTGGACTATGGGTTTTAAAATTCGTTAAGTATTAATTTCTTTTAAGAAACGTTTGTCCAGCTCCTCCCCTCATATATAAGGCGCAGACTAGGGCGGTGAGTAGTGGTCTTCGTCCTATCGACGCAATTTTTATTTATACATTGACGCTGCACACCACAACAGGTATTTTGTGATTTTTTAAACTTGTAATATTCCAAATTATAATATTCTGTTATGCCCTTACTTTGTATAATTTTGCCCACTTCTCCCGTGCTCGAGCACACCATAACTCGAGCACACCACAATAAGAAATGAATAAGTGAATTGGGATATGAGATGTAAGTACCCAAGTGATTGGAGTGAGTTTTGGAAATTCTCGGACTCCTCCTATACTTTATGACTTTTAAACTTTTTTCCCTTGTCTTATTATAATATAAACTTGTATTTTTATGATGAATCTACGCACACCACAACGAGATGTTGGAAAAAGGAAAAAAGAAAGGGAAGAAAGTAAGGGAAAGAAAGGAAAGAAAGACTGGATGGATGGTAGAAGTTGAGTAGATTCGAAGGGAAGGTTATTTTGAAACTTACCTCTTCACCGCACAGAATTCTTCAGGATCCTCCACGTTCGTACACCTTGATGTCCCGGATGGACTCCCGTCTTCCTGCCCTGTTGGCAGTCATCTCACCTTTTTGTTCGTTTGTGTGTATAAGTCAAGAATTTTTTGTTTGGCCCCTGAGTGGCTTCACTGGTCTGTAAACTCACCTTTTTTGAAATTTTTAATAAATGTTCGACCGTGTGCGGCCACGTTGAAGGTAAGTGGCTCCCCTCCTATTGGATGGGCTGCCCGGTTCCTCGATCTCGTGCTGGTGGAAGTCCCCGCAAATCAAATCCCCGCCCCCCGCACCAAGCTCTAAGCCGTTAGGCGAGCTGGGGGAGCACGGGTCTCCAATTGGTGGTACATGATCTCTCCAGCGACTGTTCTGCTGGCACCACTATCAACACAAACCCTGGCTCTTACTCCCGATATACAGATATCTATTAGCGCTAACGGGGATGCATCGGTGTGACAGGTATACATGCGGATAGAGTTCGCTTGGAATGGCTCCCTTCTTGTCGATGACGAACAGTTTTTGCATTTTGATTTGATGGTTCCTGGTGCTCCACATCCGCAGCACGATATTTCTTTCTTCTCTTCAATACCCCTTGGTGTAATTCTGCCTTGTGAAAAGGAGTCCCTCCTACTTTGACTGAGGACCCCGGGATCCCGCCTACTGTTACTGGGAATCCCTGGCAGACTTTGTCTATTATCTCTTTGTTCCAATTGTGATTGTTGGGTTCTATAGTAATTTCTTTTTTGGAACACGGGTTTTGTTTCATGTTGCTTCGGGTTGACAGTACGTAAGTTGTCGTAACTGTCCATCTTCTCCACTAGGTCACTTGGGGTGACCCATTCGCTCCATACGTCCAAGAAATGGTTCTTAACCTCTGAAGGAACACGTTTCTTCATTTGATCCAGGATCATGAGGTCTTTCAATTTCTCAAAATCCGTTATGTTCAATTCTGCTAGCCATGCTTCAAAATAGCTACGCAGTTCAAAATGGAAGTCCTTCCATGTGCTCTCAGGACTTTTCTTGTGAGTTGCGAAGAGCTGTCGCATTCTCTCAGCACTTAATTTAAATCTCTGAAGCAGCATTGTTCTAATGTGATCAAAATCATGAGACTTCTGTTCTGGTTCTCTGGCGATGAGTTGTGCCACGCTATTAGGTAATAGGCCCAGGAGATAGGCAACCCAGTTATGTCTCCCTACTTTAAGAACTTTCATCTGTCGTTCGAATAACTGAAGAAACAATGTCATATCACCATCATTCGGATCAAAATCAGGTAGCAACTTTTTCAAGTTAAAGTTGGGTTGATGGTCTGCAGACAGAGGATTAAAACCAGAGACCTGCTCCAATTTCTGTGATTCTACCTGCAGACGGAGTCTTTCCAACTCGTACGCTCTTTCCCGTTCTATTCTTTCATTTTCCCGTTCTATTCTTTCCTTTTCCTCAGCCTTTTCCCGTTCTATTCTTTCATTTTCACGTGCTATTCTTTCTTTTTCTTCTGCTTTCTCTTTTGCACGGTTTTCGCTTATAGACAGAAGCAGATTTTTCGTGAAGTCTTCATCATAACTTTCATCTCCAGTGATAAATCTTTTTATATCAACTACTCTAGCATCAGCAGGTATTTCGATGCCGAGTTCATTCGCCAACTCTATCAGGTCACATTTAAGAGCTCTTGCCAAATAAGACATCTTTAGGTTACGAAGTGTACAAATAATTTTGAAAACGAAAGTAAACAAGTTCAGTAAATTTTTTTTTTAATATATCCCACACAGTTTGTTTTCAAGAAAAAAATTAAATTAATAATGACCACTTCTTATAGGTACTACTTGTTTAGCATTGTTAAACAAATTACTTTTAAAACATAAACATTTGTCCAATAACACTTAAACACATATTATTTATGAACATTAAATTCCAAAACACTTTTCAATATTCAAAACCAACACATTAGATAACATTCCACTCGTGAGTTAGTCTTATTTCAATAATACCTCAAAAGAAATAATAAATTCCCGTAATATTTCAAAATTCCAAAAGAATACCAATGCTTAAACAAAATGAAATCTATATTTCCTAATATCTAATCCTTAAAGGCATAATATAAACACATTTCTGCGCACGTTGCACTTGTTTCATACATATATTAACAAAACCAATAACTCTCGAAAGGAAATCCCAATGTAGCTCAAACACAAAATAAAGAAAAAAAATCGCTTTAAACATCTAGAAAGGTTTTTTTTTTAATGCAGCTGGCAGAAAACAGACCTTGAATCTATTGAGTTATGACTCATGAACATGACCGAATCAAAATGCGATCGGTTCTTGCACTTTTGAAACGAAATAACGCTGTAGCTTTCGTTTTTGAACACAATTAATTCACACCACTTATTAATTTTACAAAGTAGCTTATTACAAAATGAATACACATAATGTATTTTCAAAAAACTTATTCTAGCAGTACACTTAATCAAAACAATACTACTTTGCACTTTTACTTTAAGAACAAAACTTTTCATAAAACACAAATACTTTGCACTTGTGAACCAAAGGAATAATAACACTTAAAGAAGTGATTTCACACTATCTTTAAACAAGAATACTGTTTGAACACAAAACGAAACTTCAAAATTCTGTTGCTGGACACGGGTTGGCCAAATCGAAAGTACTGCTAGACAAGAATGATTTTAAACAAATTAAAATAAACTTATCTCATTCTTCATCACCACTTGGGGATACGAGCATAAGGATGATCCGTGGAAGGGATTTCCACCTATATTCAATAGGATACACCTGGGATGAGGCTTCCTAAAATAGTGAGTTCGACGCCGCTGCAGAACACTAAAACCATGGCTTTTCCTACCAGTATGCTAACTCGGGATGAGTTTCTAAACATCAATGAAACACAGGGTGTGTTTTTCTTTCAATACCAACAGTATTGGACCTAGATTCCTGAACAAAAAACGAGTTGTTCCCAAAGGCTTTAATTCGGGCCACAAGATTGGGCGTCAATTTTAGAGCTGAGTCCAATGACTAATGCAAGAATTGGCCAAAAGAACAATTTTAATTAACATTAAGCACAAGACAAAACAATTACAAGAATAAACAAACATAAAAAGTAACATCTCGGGGGAACAAAACCTCAGCGCGTCAGTTCTACGCTCGCCTTGGGAAACAACTAGAGAAAAAGGGTTCATTCTCTTTCGCGGAGAGTGTGTCACGTGGTCCGCCATCGCCAATCAAGGCGCATATCGCTGAGATACACGTTAAGGGGCTGATGCGTTACAACTGATTGTAGAGTGATGATGAAATTAAGACTTTCAGACGAAGAGTTTAATAAAGTTTATAGACGCTTGTAATTGTGTGGTATAGACAGGGCCGTATTTCTAAATAGGCTAAGTAGGCTGCAGCCTAGAGCGGCAAATTTTTTCAGGGGCGGCAGTTTGACACTTTATTCAAAAGTTAAAATGAAGTATTTCAGACGCTAATAATATTTTCCGTACGAATTTAAGAATACATGTTACTTAAAAATATGTTTTAGTCCTTCTACATAACCTACTTTCTAAAACTATAACATAATACAAATTCACAGCATGTAATCTTGTATAATAACTTTCTTGTAGTGCAATCTAATTTGGTTTGACAACACTGGCACAAGCGCAGCGATTCGATCTGACAACACTGTAGCCGATCTGGCAACACTGTTGGTGGAAGGCCCAGTGGCTCCGCTGTCAGTAGTGTAGTGTCAGTCTAGTCTGTCTGAGTCTGACGCTGTCATTCATGTCTATCGGTGTGCACAACGGGATCGTTGATGATTGTGTTGAGCGAGGCGTGTTCGTGTTGTTTGTTACGATTTTGCCTTATAGTTTAGAGTATTCCAATACAGAGCGTACAGTTTTTAACAAGTAGGCTACTCCCTACTAGCTACTATGAGTGACGGTAGGAAGAGACTCAGTGGCGCTGAATACAAAAAACGAACAAAACTGAAACTTCAAGAACAAGAACGTGTTCTGAAACAAACAAAAAAACTAGATTTGTTTTTTAAAACTAATAGTTTGCCAGTGGAAGAAAAGAACGATAAAGAAGATAAAGGGGAATCTGAAAGTGCTCGTGCTGTTTGTGATGGTTCTGTTGGGGACGACAATGCTTTCTCTGGAACGAGTTGTTCCAAAACAGCCATGTAGTTATCAGAACCTACTGAAATACAAGTAAGTTCTCACAATGAGATTGTATCTGATAGATTTGATGTTAAAAGTCAATCTTTAACAGAAAATAAAGAGCCAACATTACCTAACTCCTTAAATAAGGATCCAGCTTTGTGGATCTTAAATGATGCTACTAGAGATCTAATAGCAAAAAATGGCTTTGACCAAAACATAGGATTAGATTTCACTAACAGCTTAAGAGCGTACAAAGATCAAAAGAGATATTTGACTAAATCTCTCTTTGAACGGAGATTAAAAAAATGGAGAAGTTCATGAAAGGAAATGGATGATTTTCTCTAAAAGCAAGGGATCAGTTTTTTGTGGCCCTTGTTTAGTGTTTAACACTAAAGAACGATCACAATTTGACGACAAAGATGGTTTCAATGACTGGAAAATGGAGAAAGTCGTGCATGTCACCATGAAAATTCCCCAATACACAAATCTGCTATTATTACTCTAAAAGCAAGAGGAATTTCTCTTAACCGTGTTGACAGTATGCTAACTTTACAACTGGACAAAGAAACACACTATTGGAGAAACGTTTTAACTAGAGTTGTAGCGGCTGTCAAGGCCCTGACATCAAGAGGCCTCGCTTTAAGAGGCGACAACGAGATATTTGGTTCTAACAGGAATGGAAATTTTCTTATGGCTTTAGAGCTGATATCCGAGTTCGATCCATTCTTAGCAACACACATTGAAAAATACGTAAATTGTGGTAGTGGCAATACAAATTATCTCTCTTCCAGGACATGCGATGAGGTAATTGAGTTAATGGTTCAAAATGTTAGGCAAGTAATTTGTGAAGAGTTGAAGCAATCTAAATACTTTTCTCTCATTATAAACTCGACCCCAGACATGTCACATGTAGACCAGTTAGTTCTTGCTGTTAGATATGTTTCAAGTGACGGTGTGCCCTGTGAAAGATTTCTTACCTTCATTCCATCAGCTGGTCATAGTTCAGAAGGAATGTTTGAATGTGTTATGAATGAGCTAGAAATCTGCAAATAAACATTGATGACTGCAGAGGCCAATCTTACGATAACGCTTCCAATATGGCCGGCGTTTACAATGGTCTGCAAGCAAAAATAAAGAAAAAAACTCCTTTAGCTTTATTCATCCCCGTGTGCGGCACACTCCCTAAATCTTGTTGGATCATCTGCTGCAGAATCTTGTGAAGAAGCGTGCACATTTTTCATGTTGCTCCAAGAAATATATGTATTTTTTACGTGCTCTACAAAGCGATGGGAATGCCTAACAAGCGTTATGGAAGAATCTTATCAGAATAAGAAGACAATTAAAAAAGTGTGTCCTACTCGATGGTCAGCAAGAGATGACGCGTGACAAAGTTTACGAGAGTCTTGGGAAGAAGTGTACATTGCTCTGACAAGAATTTCAAATGACATAACAGAAAAAGAAACGACTAGATGTGAATCCCGAGGAATACTTCGAAGATTAGAACGTTTTGAGACTGCGTTTATGGTGTGTTTCTGGAGCACCGTACTTCACAGAATCCATAAAGTTAGCAAAGCCATGCAAAGTGGAACTGTGGATGTTTTGTTGATCAGAGATTTGTATGACTCTCTTGAAGAATATTTTAAGTAACAGAGAAACAACTTTGATTACTTTGAGGAATTGGACATGGATATAACCAAAACTACATCTTATGAAAAAGACAATACAGCCAAAAAGAAAAGTTTGGATTGACGAAGAGCGAAGTGGAGAAGTTAACTTTACTGGCAGGGATGACCCTAAAATAAACACGTTTTTACCAATTATAGACTCTTTTGATTGTGAATTCAAGAAAAGAAAAATGGCCTATGACGAGTTTCAAGACCGATTCTACTTCTTAACTCAGTTGTGTGATAACAATACAGATATGGAAGAGGAACTGAGGAAAAAGGCCACCAACCTTTACCACGTCTACACAAATGATTTGGATTCGGATTTCACTGAAGAGTGCATCCACTTTCAAAAGCACTGTGCTGTGGGTATTGATCACCCATCTGATAAATCGTTGGAAGGAATTTAGAAATTTCTGAGGTGTAATTTACAAGATGTTTACCCCAATTTGGACATTGCTGTAAGGATAAGTTTGTGCATACCTACTACAAATTGCGCGGGAGAACGCAGTTTTTCCTGCCGTAGAAGAGTTAAGAACTATCTGCGAACTAGTATTTCTGGAATACGGTTAAACTCACTTTCATTACTTTGTATTGAGGCAAATACAACAAAAACACTTTCATATGAGGACATTATTAACGAGTTTGCCATTAAGAAAGCTATGTAAATTTGAACATGAAGATTACGTGGGGTGAGTTGTTTTAGAGAAGTTTGTATATTTTTCAACAAATAAACCAGTAATTAACTACATTTTGTGTAATTTCATTTCACCGTGTAGGACAACTTAATTCAAATTGAACACAGTTCTTCAATTATGCAAAAGATAGTCATTAGCATTAAAATATAAAAAATATGTTTAAAATAGTGATCACTGATCTCCAAGAATAAATTAATTAATTAAGTTCGAAACCCATTTCATTTTTTAACGAATCTTAAAAGAAGTAAAAAAAACAAGTAGATAACTAATTTGATTATATAATTTATTATGCAAACCATTAAAATTGTAGTTTTATCTAAACTAAATGAATTTTATGTTTAAAAAAGATGAAAACACCAATGAACTCTATCCTTTTGTTGTATAAAACAAATGTACAATATTAAACAAATATGAACTATAGAGGGGCGGCAAATGGACTTTCCTATAGGAGGCATACTCTTAAATCCGGCCCTGGGTATAGAGCAAAAGAATGTTTAAAATCTGAAAATTAATTTTTTTTTCATTTTCTTTTCTTTGAAAAATTGCTTATATATATATATATATATATATATATATATATATATTTGTGATTTTTTATCTTGATTTTTGGTCTCGAGAATTTTTTCATTTGAGTTCAACGTTTTTCATTTTTTATTTGTGTAAAATTCAATTCAATTTAGTTTATTTTTGATTAAAAAATGCTTCAAATTTAGTCTCAAATGACAATAGGAAATTTTATTCAATTTCTATTTTAAAAATGAGCAAAATTTCACATCTTTATTTTCTTGACATTTAAAAATGGGCAAAATCAAAATTTGGATCACAATTGTCTCAAAAAAGATTCAATAAGTATGTGCTTGATCAAAATGGAAATGGCCTAGTCTATCCCATGTACCACTACGTTTGAAGAGTGGGGTGCCAGCTCAGGTGTGACCCCGAAGCCCGGTTGGAAGAGTAACGGGTTAGCAATCGGAGGGTTGCGAGTTCGAATCCAGCCAAAGACCGTCGTGTACAAAGGGGCTGGTGCACGTTAAATCCGTCGTGTCCTCACGTTGGCGTGGTGTGGAAGTTTGGAGAGTAGGGTGCCAGCGTCATCTGACCGTGATTCTGTACCTACCAAATGCCCTCGTATCATTGATACATTGATATTCGTGTTGAATTAACGACGCACTGAGCAACACAGCGGGCTATTGGCAACAGTCCGGGATCATCCCCCGAAGGGAAAGACCCGAGGACAACACCACGTAATTTTGAACCACGGTCAGATGATGAGATACATATTGGAGTTACCTTAAAATGTATATCGACGTTTTGGAAATGGAGTTTAATATGCGTTGATCAATCAGATATCAATTCGGAATTCCTACCTTAGAACTTCTGGGGTGCAAGCTCAGGTGTTGCCTCGTCATCTGACCGTGGTTCAAAATTACGTGGTATTGTCCTCGGTCTTTCCCTTTGGGATTGACCCCGGACCGTTACCAATAGCCCGTTGTGTTGCTCCAGTGTGACGTTAATTATAATACCTACCTACCGTTCTTCCAAGCGGCCCTTCGTTAGCGTGGTGTGGAAGTTTGGAGAGCTGGGTGCTAGTTTAGGTGTTAACATCGTCACCTGACCGTGGTTCCAAATTACGTGGTAAGTGTCCTCGGATCTTTCCCTTTGGGATTGATCCCGGACCGTCACCAATAGCCCGTTGTGTTGCTAGTGTGACGTTAATTAAAAATACCAAAATACTTTAGTTTCTATTGGCGATGTGTTGAAATCGTATTTGAAAAACATACCAACTGATGTTTCCTCCCTGGGTGTATTTCTCTTCTGTGTCAGTAAAACTTTCATTGTGTCTGTTACTTGATGCTGGATATCTTGTGCCTGGGACCATCGCTGTGTCGGTGATGTGGGGATCTTGGCGGCTGATCCTCTGCGAGGAATTTAATGGAGACGTCGGCTAGATAGGGGCTGACTTCGCCGGAATCAGGGTGTTGAACGGTCGGAAGGGATTTGGGCCCCCTTCGTCCCACAGTGAGACTGGTTACCTCCCGGGACGTATTGACTAAGTAATACCTGGTTTCGGCATCCTCGGGCCATGCTTTTCGACCTCGCCCATCCCTAAACTGTGGGGGAGAGGCCGCCTATGATCTTCCAAACTTCGTTATGGCGCGTCGGTGATGGGTTCCACCGAGAGCATACCCAGTGTCCCTGCTCGACCGACCATGGAAGGTTTTGCTGGTTTTCCCTTCCACGTAATGCAAATGCAGGTCGGTTATTAAAAGTCCTTCCAGTAAAGGCAGCGCCCCTAGGAGACTGGTTTTTTATCGACGAGATGCCAAACCAGATAGTCTCATGTATTCCAAATTACTTAGCCAGCACGCATTTTTGCATGTTAGGACTTTGTATTAATGATGATTAGGTGCATATTTGCAACAGCCCACCCTGTATACGACTTGGTGGTCGTTCTGTTCGCGCTAGACACCGCACCGCATTAAAAAATAGAGTTGGCTATGGGAGGGAGCTCCTGCCGCTCTGAAAGCTATACTTAGACACTGCTTTTATGCGCCGACCTATGGTTGGCGTGGGCTTTGTTCTGGATGACCTTCGGGTCCATACGACACATGGGTCTCTGCTCCCGCTTGTTGAGACTTCACTAAACCTTATTATCGGGGCCTCCCCCGTTACTCTGCTGTGGCTTAGGCCGGGCGCGGAGGGGGTTGCGCCCCCAACTAAGTAAGTGCCTGGCGCAGCATGACCAAATATGGCCCTTTCGCCATAAAACCATCCAACTGATGTCACGACCAGAATACGTATAGAAACACGTATTAGCACCTATCGTTAGCTTGGCAGAAAATGCCTCAATCATTTTCATACTTCGAAATGAATTTTATCAGTTATTTATTAGGGCCGCGGTGGTACGGTTGGAAGAGTAACGGATTAGCAACGAATCCAACCAAACACCGTCGTGTACAAAGGGGGCTGTGGTGCATGTTAAATCTGACGTGGACTGAAATGTCCTCACGTTGGCGTGGAAGTTTGGGTAGTGGGTTGACAGCTCAGGTGTTGCCTCATCATCTGACCGTGGTTCAAAATTACGTGTTGTCCTCGGCTTTTGGGATTGATCCCGGTCCGTCAACAATAGCCCGCTGTGTTGCTCGTGTGACGTTACTTAAAATACCTACCAGTTATAAAATGGTTAATTCAAGAAATAAGTTATTTTAAAATAACTATTTTTCACATTTGAATATAAAGTTTTTCATATATTTCTAATATTTTTTAGATAGGTATTTTGAAAATAAGAAACCAACTTTCAAGAGGGAGATCGATGACTTCCTGGGGACCGCCATAACTATGGGTTCGCCTTTATCTTGCGAGTTGTATGCGGCACAAGTTCGATTCCTTCCTGAGTGTACTTTTTTTTGTCAGTAAAAAACTTTCTTTGCGTGTCCATTTCCTAACGATTTATAAGCAGATCCTTGAGATCAAGAACAGAAATCGGATTATGTATACTCAACCGAAATGCGGGCTTCCTGAGTCAGACAGATGAATGTACGTTTTCGTCCACCGCTACTGTGTTTCAGTTTAGAAATTTAGGCTTGCCTAATAATTGACACACATATTTAAATATGTGATAAGTATATAAATAAGGAGTCAATGTGTTAAGAAACTTTTTATTGCTCATGTTCCAGTAGAAAATTACTTATATGGCCTAAAAATTCAGAATGTCAAAGAGCATGAAATTTCCATATTACAGAAGATATAATGCAGAAAGGGTGACAGTGTGTGTGAATTTACAGTATTCTCATTACCTTAAAAAACTGGTAAATAAAAGTATCACAAAAATTAACAGTTTCTTTTTCAACATGCAAAACACATGATTTAGATGACAATGTATGTAATTTAACATTAAATGTTAAAGAACAAATGCTAAACAGTACAAATAACTGACAATTTAACAAGCCATGTTGAAAAAATATTTAAAAAATGTTTGTAAATTGACTACAGTATTGTTGGCTGGTACATAAAAATATAGTTTGCAATTAAAAAAATTCCATTTTCAGCATGCTTCAATACAGGTTGTTGAGAGTAATATCTTGAACACATTTAATTGAAAAACAGAATGGTTACAAATTAAAAAAGTATCAATGTGCCAAATATTTACAAAGTTTTGGCAATCAACTGTAACAAAAGTCAATTAAAAAATTAAAGGATTTTCGGATGGTGCTAAACAAAATCAAGGGGAAATAACAGTATTGTACTGCACTAATCATGACATCAAAATCTTTTATAACGTAAATCAATTACATTTAGCCAACACACAGCAGTTCACACTGGTATAAAAATAGAAAAGAATTCAGTATCAACAGTAATTCATAAGCATTCAAGTAAATTCACAATTCACAAAAATAAGGTATTTGAACCTTGGTTACAAAAGAATAAAAAGAAATCAATGCAGTAACTACTCATGATCATTAATATTTTTCAGATTAATTTTTAACCCCATTGCAAAATGTATTCTTGAAGCATTTGAAATTTTCTATTGATAGCCAAACATTTAAGATAATGAAGTATATTGAAATTACATAATTTGAGAAATAGAATACATACCCTAGAAAATTTTTATTTTATAATAGTTGCTTTTAATGTGCATAGGTTTGTTTTTGCTATATTTGAATATGAAAGAAAAATTTACCACAGTTCAGTAAGATGAATAGATATGGGGAGTGATTAAGAGAGGTTGAAGAAAGAGTATTTTTAAACCACTGTATCACTGCCTTTTCAAAAAACAAAGCAAACAAACAGTACAATTACACATGGATGGTCACAATAAGGACATAAATGTATCGAATTTTATTGATTTGACTTGTAACAATATTGGCTGTTCAGATGAAAAAATGCTTAGATTTGTAGATCTACAGGCATTATAGTATAAGAGATGCTAATTGTAGTCAGAAAAGATATGGTATGGTCTACAAATAGAGAATAAATTACAACATACTATACACACAGTGATTTTTTACAAGTGCAAGTGCTAACCAATGCAGCAATTGTAGATAAAATTAATTAAAATGAAGTTCTTACACAAAATATTTGACATTTTAATTATTGCTATCCTAATAAATCACCTTATCTGAATTTAAATATATTAATTAGAATTATATAATTACTCAAATTGTGGATTTCCCACTTGAAATTGCAAGGCTGCACATACATGTTCTGGTATTCAGTTAGCCTTACTAATTAGGGCCAACTTTAGGGTCAGCTAAATCAGACCTTTGGTTTAAATGTTGAATTATTTTGATTCCTACTTACTTCCTCAGACTATCACAAGTGGAGGAAGTAGTTTTTGAAACAAAAATGAAAATGTATTCGAGATCAACTATGACACTGTTGAGACTCAGCACATTGAAACTATTTCCATTAAATGATACACTGACAATGTAAATCTTGAATTGATGAGAATTGGCTGACAAGAGCCAAAAAGTTAATTTCTATTAATTTTATTAAAAACTTAAAACAAACTTGCTATTTAAAACAATACTTGTTATGTGAAAGAGTATAATTGTAGTTTATTCCTAAAATAAACCAGAAAATTTGCAGAACCTATTGAGTATTTCACTTTATGAATCAACCCTGAAATTAACAGTTAATTTAAGTTTTAGTTGAATCAATTCAATTAAATTGGTCAGGTATTGGAATATTGGTGTTATAGAAGGATTAATAAGTAAGGTTATCAAATGCTTGCATGTGGGGGCTGTACTTTACTATAAGATTATTTTAAAGGACTATTAATTTTAGTCTGATTTAAGGTTGACGGCATATGAAGTTTGCTTTGTAATCGAATAAATGGTGCAACAGGTTAAGATTTTTATTTGTTATATAAAACAGTTGCCATTTCTGGAAAAATAGTACTACAAAACATTTTCTAGCCAGGTTTAAGTTGTCATGTTTACATGGGGGAAAAGGTCTTAAAATACTTCTAACAAGTCCTGTCTTTTTGTAAAAAAATTTGCTTCATTGGTTCCCTTACCCTATAATATAGTGGTAAGGGAACCACTGAAGTTTTGCCCATGGGAACAAGGGCCTCTAAAGCCGACCATCATCGTAATCTGTAAAAGGGTTTGCAACCTTTTAACAAAAATGCAGAATATATTTTCCATATACATTTTTGTAAAACTGAATATTCCTATTCTAAATATTACAAATGAATTAAGGTTGAAAATTTTTTTCTCAAGTAGGGCTATACATTTTAGAAACTTGTTTTAGCAATGCAATAAGTAAGAGTTTATGGTATATCATCTGATTTTCTCATAAGATTCATTGAAGACTCATAATAAACATACTATCTGAAAAACTCATTATACCTTAACACAATTTATGTATATATTTAAAGGGTGATTTCTAAAACCTGCTGTATCCATTTAACCACAATGTTAAGTTATGACAGTAGTCTATATATTCTGATGTCATAAATATATGCCTTCCTTTAAGAAAAAGAAATCTTTCCCAAAATTGGTTTTCCCTCATTTTTATAGAAAATGTTATTGACATAGTTCGCATTTTATAGACAGTATACATGTCTCATTTTTCCAGAAGACTGCTTTGGAGGGGATAGCTGGTTGCGGGAAATCAGCCTTTCATTTGTATACTTACATATAAATATTGCAATTAATTAGATACATAAATATTCTACTTCCCTCAGACATTTGCTTTCCAAGTATTTATAATGAACATTCAAGGCAAATACCTTCTCTTCAACCATAATCACATGACAGTTCTTCAAAAGTTATATTAATACTTTAATGTTAAAATGAGTTTAATGAATGACACTTATCAAAATTAAAATACAAAGAAATATTTTCAAAACGATTTACAATATTAGATGTGCACAAAAAAATTTCATAATTATATTTCTCAAAACATTTTAGATTCTAAAGTATCTGGAAACATCACAAAATAATTCTGACCACTAAAGTGACAAGTTCTAATTTAATTTTTTCAGTGAGATTAAAATTCAAGAGTTAAAAAAATCAGCTCAGATTAATAAATAATTTTATTTGATACCTTGAATTCAGGTGTTCAATGAAGCAAAACCAAGGTACTTAAATGGTATATGAATAGTTTAAAAACAATTTCAAAACCACAATCCTTACACATTTTACAAAACATTCTTGAACGGTAATAAGTTGTTTCATAAAGAAAGAAAATACTTGGTTAATTAGAATTATTAGCTGTACTTTTTAACAAAGCATTTCAATGATTATTGCAATATACATTATAAATGCAAAGGAGATTTCCATGTCTATAATAAACTTTCTTTCGGCAACTTACAAAAACTTTAATACTGAATTATTTATCCACAGCAACCAATAACTATTAGATGCTGAGCTAAAAGAAGTTAGTCACTAATAAGAGTTCACGATTGTATATTTAGAGTAGTTAGAATTAATTCTATGGTTGAAGGCAAGACTATAAAGCATTTCTCAATGCTATATCTTTCTTAGGGTTCAAAATGAACAGGAACACTATTCCAATTTGTACTAATGAGTGAGACTGTATTCAATGCATGAAAAACAACAGTCATAGGAATATAAATACATCATTTTACTTAAACTAGATTAAAATGATTTAATTTCTAGTTTTGAAACAATATAGTTTAAGTCAAAAAGGCTGATTACTTTTATGATAAATCTGATCATCGCCTTAGAATGCTTTAAGACTAAAGAATTCAATATTATGTATGTTACACTTTTATTACAAAGCACATGAGCAACATAAAACTGGTTTTGAAGATTGCAAAAAATGGTTTGAAAATTACTGAGGAATATTTTTAATAAATAATTTGAACAATAATTTATTCAAAATGTATGCATAAAAACTATATTTTGAATGCCTACACATCGTTTTTATTCAAATGAACAAACAAGATTATTTCGTTTTCAATACTTTCTATCCATAAGCAAAAAATAGCCCCAGAGAGAAAAGCAACCACTAAATCAATGTTTTCTACAAAATTACATGCAATCGTAGTTATCACGTTCATTGTTAGTTATCGTTTTATTAGAAAGCGAATACATTGTAATAATTACAGAGAATAAAATCTTAAAACATGCATTAATCCATGTCACAAAAATTTGAATACATCATGCCAATAAGGAAGGGGAAAGGAATAAACTTAGAGTATTACATTGACAAAAGTAATTTGGAAGAAAAACGTCTTGTAGAACATTTAAAAACATTCACTCTGTATTTTGAATAAATCAGCAAAATATGCAAGGCAAATAATTTTAGTTACAATCAAAGATTGAAAAGCTTTTAATAAGTATAATTGAGAAAGTTTTTCAAAATTTGTTTGCAGAAATTAATTTTAACAGATTTTTATAAAATATGAAAAGCTAAGTCAAAAACTAAAATATGAAATACGAAATTACTAAAATATAAAAACTGAAAAAATGAGAGAATTTCAGAAATAGATAATGAGTTGATGCAAATAAGACATAATATTCATAATTAATAACAAATAATTTCAAATTAAAAAAAATATAAATGCAAGTTGTTTTTTGTGAGTAATTGAAATCTCTAGATGTTGACATTTTCAAATGAAAATAGTATTTTTCTTAGAGGAAAACTAGAGTATTAAATATCTTTAAATCTCAAAATATAGTATTCAGAGCAAAATTGTTGGCAGGATAGGTATAATTCAGTGACTAGAAATAAAGTAGCATGGATGCATAAAATAAATTAGTAATTTTATACATAATATAAGGTTAAAAATTAATTATTTGGATACTTTTAAATTATAAAATAAGTAAAAATAAATTTCAATTGTTAGGTCTTTAAATACAATGTTCGGAGTAAAATTATTGGCAGAACAGATATAAGTCAATGACTAGAATCAACACAGTACAAATGCATAAGATAATTTAAAGTTTCACATAGCAGCTACAAAATGAGTTTGATGTTTTTTTTATTCAAATAAAAAATTAGATTGAGGTTTTTAAGCACGATTATTAAAGAAGTGTATTTAAAATACTTAAAAATCAAAGTATATCCCCAGAAATATGAGAAACAAACTTAACTATATTAACAATATATATTATGTAATGTAAATATGTATAAAATTTATTCTAAATAACATAAATTAAATTATAAACAATATTTTCAGTTCATAGCTAATTATAATAAATATTACATATTTTACCCTTATTTTGAACATTCCTAAAGCTTTAATCTAGTAATATAATGGATCAATTAATCAGATTTAATTGAAATAATTTTTTGAAATAGAAAACAATTATAATCAAATTTGGCTGCGAATATAGTGAACTTTAAATGAGTTAAACCAAATTTATTTAATTCAATAAATATTAACCAAAAGGCATAGAGGAATTTTGTGCAGAAAACAAAAAAATATTTTTTTTGCTTATTTACATATTTAAAATGCATTATAAAACGGAAAGTGTTTTATATTATTTATATACAAATACTTAACAAAGAAATTATATATGTAACTAATTAGAACACATTAATACAGAAAAAACAATTTAATAGATATGTATAAAGCATATTCTATGTAATTTATGCATAAAACTAACAAGGTGAAAATCTTTGAAATTTTTTTTTTCAAATGTAAAATACATTTTAATTTAGAACTATGTAAAATACAATTCACACACGTTACACCTTTATAACTCAATCAGGCAAACTGACATCATTAACATATTATAGTCATAAGTAAGCTAAGCTTAAGCTTAAAAGCTTGGTTTCTGACTCTAATTATGTAAGTTGGGATGACACACAATATTGTAGATACATTTGTTTTTAATTTCACTCAGCTAGTAAAGCTATTTGGAAAGGGGATAAAAATTAAATCACAATAAAATATTTAGAAGCATTAAAAGTCAAATTAGCATTAATAAATTACAAAACAATTCTACTCAAATATCATAGTTTAGTCTACCAATGTGATGTCATTTCGTAAGTGAAAATAACGGTTTGAATATGAATTTAAGAACAGCTATATAAAACATCAATGAACAATTTTTCATATACATTCATTAATAAAATTCACAAAAATCTTTAAAAATTAAGGTATGTAGAATTACTGGCTGAAGTTTTAAGGAATAGTATTCTGAGATCTGTAACATTAATTTCTCTTCAATAATTTCTAGGATCTAAATCACACATTCTCAATTGAATAATCTTAAAAATTATAGTGTTATATAACTGTGAAAGGCAAAGTATAGCAAGATTATTTTATAAAAAGTTAATCACTTTAACATATACTATATAATACTTCAATGTAACTACCATATTATGTACATTAAAATGAATTGGTTATTCTCAAGTTAATTTGATTTTTTAACTGAAAAATTTAAAAATAAACTAAATATTATTTAAACTTAATATACTTTTTAATAGCAATTTATATAACAATCTAAAAGCACACAAATAAATATAATTATATTGCACTACTCACAAAGCTTTTCTTGTGTTAAAATATTCAGAACTAAGAATGACAAACAGCATTTATGAGATGTAGTGTAATAAGTCAATTATATCTCAATAATTCTTGTAACCTAATTTGCATTCACAATGAAAGAAATGAACTAAAGAAATGAAAGAGAACTAAAATTAGTTTTACAGAAAGTTAAAACAAATCCTACCATAAGATTTGCTGAATAAAAATAAATTAGTTTGTTAAAATTCGCAATATACTACCTAGGCACAAGGTAATACAGCAAGTGACTTAGAATATATTTCCCAACAATTCTATGCTGATTTGCATTTTGGTGGTTGAAAAATTCTGGATTTCAGACCTAATAGTTGGTCAGTTAAAGACTGGTCACTAAAATGCCAAATATGATTAAATGCAATTTCTAGGAATATTACAATGAGGAAAACAAATGAACATTTCTAAAATGCTTACACCTAGATTGAACAAAATTTAAATGGTAACTTTCAATATTTGGACCTGATCATACAGGATAAATTGAAAGGATAGTGAGGGTTTATCAAATTTACAACTAAAGACAAGCTTTGCTGCTATAAGGGAAAGTTACTGTGTGCATGCTTTTAAATTACATATTTTACTTACAGAATACTTTTAGATTTATCAGCAGTATAATTTTATAGAAATTAACATTTCTGTTATAGTATGCATGAATATATATAAAAATCAACACATGCTCACTAAATTGAAGTTACCAGGTGCAAAGAATATCTGTTAACGTTTAAGTCTATTATGCTGGCAGGTGAGGAACAAATATACTTCAGCAAAATATATGGTAAGTACATTTTGTTATTGTTAAAAGTACTTTTGCATGAAAAGTAGATTTTGTTAAGAATATTGGCTAATATATTGAGCTAACTTTAAGTTTCAATCCCTTAATTTATTACCTAATTTGTGCTTACAATGAAGTGAAAAGTTATAGACAAGAAACATAAGATCATTATGGAACTAAAACTGTGTGAACATATTGTGAGGAAATTCAAGCAATTTATATATGAACTACTGGCTATAGAAAAATTCATTTTTAGACTAAGGATGCATCAGACGATACAATTTATCAAAGGATTTAGGAATAAATTATCATTATATGATGAATAAATTGATTTAATTTGGTGCTTTACTGCTGAAATAATTGGCTTTTCAATAAAGTTTTGAAAACAATCACGTCATTGAATTTACATGGTAATAATTTTATACCCCAAATTTATTTTAAGGTCAGTCCAGGAAATTGGCATATATATTGGCACAAACTTTAGAATTTTTAGTATAGGGCAAATAACCCAGTTTTACTAACAGACCACATTAATGTGAGATTTACAACAGGAATTGGAGTGTGGCAAATATTCTGAACTTTCTAATGTTTTGCTTTCAAATTCAATTCATCACTAATTGCATACTTTTCTGTTAAATATTTTTAATTTAGTTTAGGGGGTCATGTAAATAGAATTATGTAAACCTAATGAAAGTTAACTTAATGATTACATGATTAATAAACTTAATGATTGCACTTGATTGCAATCTGACATTAGTTTAAGTTTCAGCAGGGTGAAAAATAAAAGCACATGCATAAGGGCAGCAGTCAATGCCACTAAACATAAAGACCAGAATATCAGAATTTGGCAGTTAAGTGCATCTTCTGGCCATGAATCATAATCTCTTTATTGATTAACATGGCAACATCTCATTCTTTGAGAAACATGGCAGACAAACTAGCGTAATGTGTTTGATATGGACATGCTCTTAAAATGGTTTAAAATGTTAAATTCAGCTTTAAAGTTTTCAAATTAAGAATTAATGATCTTAAAATGACCACAACATATCAAAGTAACCCTATCGTGCAAGATTTATTAGATAATTAAAAAAAATGGGTGAAAAATTTAAAATAATTAAGCTGGATACACTGAACATCTTTAACTTGTGTGATCTTTAACTTGTGTGAAATGAGTTAAAAGATAAGAAATTTGTACTTTCAGATTAAAAGAATTTAATTTCTTTATAAACAGATATTGCATACTGTGCTTGCAAGTAATACCAAAAGCATTCAACGTAATTTTGATTATTTCAACATTCTTTTGTTGTCTTCCAGTCTAACCTTCCATACCATGTTTTTCTCCACTGATTTTTACATGTTTGTACTATTTTGTAAAAATCAATTAAATGCAAAATAGATTATTATCTGATAAAAAATGTTGATTTTTAATATTGATCCTTCTGCAATACCAAATGTTCTGACCAGGATTCGCCACTGCCAATTTTCAAGACTTAAAAGTTACAATTTTGTTTGAGTTTCATTTCTAATTACTTTGATTTTCTCGTTGAGAGCAATGTAGATATCAAATTCAGACAAATGTACCAATAGCAATTTAAAAGAATAGGTGCATTTACAAAAAATTTAAATTAATAAAAATGATATTTGTCAGGATTTAAACATGTTTTTCATTTTATCACTTACTTTTAAATTGTATTCTGAGAGTTACTTTTAATTGTCTTCAAAAATCGACAGAAAGTCTTGCTTTTGAAGTTCGTTTACAAGCAATGTTTTTATTAATTTAAAATTAATTTTATATCTTACTAAGGTACGAGACTGCCTCACTAAAGTTAGTACCTATAGCCATATCAATAATTCAATATTCTACTCTTCATTGAAAGAACGTAAACAATTTACTATGATTAGATAAGCTAAAAGCCAAACTATTTATGTTTAAGTTGACATTTTGTGATGTACTCAATATAAAAAAGGCAAATAAATTATAAAACTAAACTGAAAATCATATTTAAAAAAGTATAAAAATATAACATCAGAAATAAGTATACATATTGCATTTAACATTGAAATATATTTAATATTGCTCCCTTTCATCTGTAAAAGGTAATCAATCATAATATAAAAAATATAGAAGATTATAAGGAAAATGATACTGAGCATTTTTAAGTGGGAACAAAACATTGAAATGTAATTATAAAACAGAAGGTTTCAGAGCTGCATGCAGTTAAGGCTTGTTTATTTATTTCAAATTTACTAACCCCAAAATACAGTTCTATATTTTTAATAAGAAATATAAATTAAATCATTTTTTAAACTGATATTTATTATAATCATGCAAATAGAAGAATTATTTAAAAATTACATCAATAAGTCTTAAGTATAAAGGAAAAATTAGGAGGTGAAAATATTTGTATCCGTCAATTGAATATGACAGAAACAATGATATTTTTGCATGCTGTAAACTCATTTGCCTAACACATGCAACATTTTGCAGGAAACTAAACATTGCTTTTTCAAATGGTTCCTTATGCTAAAATTTATATTTTTTGACTTATAATTTTACAGTAACAGCAATGTTATACTATGTAAGTTTTCTTTTAAAGGGACATATTACGAGTGAATACCTCTCAACAATTTGAGATTGCAACTTAATGATTCTGAAACAAACATCTAAACTCACATTTATGATTTTGTATTTAGGTGCACGTCTGAGAAAGAATCTTCTTTAACAAAAATATATCTGATTGATTAATGACTGCATTTGTCAATTCAATTTGAATTTTTTTAGCTTAGTTCCCAAATACCCAGTAAACATTATTTTCAATTACTGTCAAGAGACAGCAGATTTTCATTCAACAAATGAACAAGAGCTAAAAAATAGATAAGAAAAATAAAATTCCAACATGAGCTTGTGTTAAGCTAGTTTGAGGAATTCTTCTAGAATATACAATTTGAACTGCATGCTTGAAAAAAATTAATATCCATAAACTTTATATTCATATATTTTAAAAATGCTCTTACAAAGGTAAAAAGAAATGGAAGGAGGCAAGATTAACTAAGCCTAAATCTAAAAAGCAATTGGCATATGTACAAAAGATAAATATAATCCCATGAAATTAAAATGAAGAGAAGCAATCTTTACTTTCTAAAACTACTTAAAATTAGGAATTTTTGGCAATCAGTTTGCCTGGCAAATCACCTGCTTGTTTTTAAAGGGCTTGCATATATTTATGTTTATCATTGTCCTTTCATTGCTAGCTTCATATGCAGTACGTCTTGCTAGACTGCTGAACATTCCAGTCACAATTTTTCTAGGTTTAATGGTTTAGTAAATTGATGTGTTTTCTAAATAAATGTATCGTATTTTAACTCCTAGTCTTTTATTCCTCTGCTACAGATTACAGTTAATTTATTTTATATATTGAAATAAACTTTAGAATGAAAGAAAAGTATGAAAATAAATCAAAGTGTACATTGGAATATCAGGTATTGAAATCTTTCACACATGCTCATGTAAACAAAATTCATCGATGTTTCACTTTCCATTATATTACTAAAACAAATTTCAAACCATTCTAGATGCCCTATGAGCAATTCTTGGTTCATAGACAGAACCACTTAAATTGTTTTAATACCTTTGCTTATAGCATAACAAATATCATTATGATCAAATAGGTTGTGCAAGACACATTTTTAATAAGCTTCTTCATTTTGCATTCATGTCAAAGTATCATTGTTTTCAAAGACATTGGATATCTGATAAACAATCATATATATATATAATGAAAAAAGCTGAAATTATTGGTTTAGAGAGGAATATATTTGTATAACTAACAAGATATAAATACATTTCTAACAATCAACAGAAACAGTTAACATCAAGTTTGTTTCGTTGAAAGAAATTGTGTCCACAGAAAATAAACAAGCATTTAAAAAAGCCTTTTCACAATTTAATATAGTTATTTTAATAAGTAAATTTACCCTCACTTTATCTCAATCAAAAAATATATTTTGATTGCAAATATAAATATAGTACTGTATATATAAATATATATCATATCAATTATAATTACAGAATAACATAGTTTATTAAGCAATTATTTTAAAGTATATTAAAATTTAATAAGTAAATACAGCAGTATACAGTTTAATACTATATAAATTCATAGTACTATATGTGTTATTTCTACTGCGTAAATACAAATATCTGCAGCTGCACTTCTAAATTATTACAAACTTAACAATACAATAAAACAGAACAATTCTTTATTGTTTGCTATAACTTAAAAAGTATATCTAAAAATGAACAATAAAGTCATTTATCCAGCCTCTTAATGAGCATCAAATTGTTGAATGATTTAAATGTTAAGGAAGTTCAAGAGTGGAAAAGATTTTGTTTATTTAAGTAACTACTATAGCTATTTTGATATACTCTACTTATCAAGGATCTGCAAACTATTTTACTGATAATCACTTAAATAAGACCTGAAATTTTGTTTATCTGTAAGTACAAAAAAAAAGAAGAAATAAATACATCCAAGATTGAGATTTGATGAGTATTGTATCATCCAAAGTTATTTCAAATACAGATCCATCAAGAATCATTAGTAAAACAAAAATTAACAAATGTATAAAAAAATACCATTATTAATTTAACCTGAAATAAATAAACTTATTTAACAAATATGAACAAGATTCTCATCTAAACTATCTACATTTTTAACATCTAAGAGTAGACAAAGTTTATAATTTTAGTACCTCTTTTGATAGAGATTTGACTAACACTTGATGGCAAATACTGAGTTTCACAAGTTCATAAATAGATTTAAATAGACTTAAACAACTATATAAATAGTTTAAACACACAACAAAGACAAAAAAATCTGTAAATTACATCTGTTCTCCTTTACAAAATGAGAAAGATGCACTACCAAAGAAATATGGCAGTTGACTAGTGCAAACATTTGGCATATTATAACTAATCCTGTAGAAGAGTTCATAATATACAGTAAAAACTGCCAATTTACAATAAATATGTTAATAACAATATATGTGTGCATATTTGTATGTATATACATACAATGATGTATATATACATAAATACTCATGTACATGCTATTATGTATACATTCTTTTTAGCAGGTGTACATGTATATACACATAGATGAGTATTGTTTAGATTTTTTGACACGCGCGCATATACATTCCCATACACAAAGAAATTTCAGGTCAGCATCACTGACAAAGAGTAAACGTTACTCAAATTTACTCACCGGAAGTAAGCTGCACTTTTCAATGCATTTTGTTCCTAGCTCAAATTTAAATTTTGGTCAGTGATGTTGAGCCATAATTAGAAATTTTATTCTTTGTATAATGCATGTTAGCATTAATAATAAAAATAATTATAATATTATATACACATACACAATCATATATAATTTTAACCTTACACATATATATATAATGGGTGTATAATATGTTCTAATATATTCCTATTTGTTTACAAATTGAGCAAGCATAAGTACAAACAATGCAGTTTATGAGCTACAGTTCTATCAACTGAATATGGCAGTTTGAAGTTCATTTGCATTATCGGTACTTAAATTTTTATAGAATATAATAAATCTAGAGATTTTGTCTTTCATTTTGTTACACGAAAATTCCAGATTATGTTGTGAATAAAAACTTAGATCCATAACCATAAAATGTGCATCCAACATCTTGTATTCACAAATCATGCATGAATGTAAGTCAAAAAAGCAGAAAGTAATTAATGACATGCTGATTTCACAAATCACTTTCTGAGATAAATAACCTAATAGTCATATAAGGTTAATAGAAGTTTTTGTTCGGTTCAACAATGGAATAGATAACCAAGTCATGGTTAAAAAGCACCTAACTTAAATTTTAATTCATTTTAAATTACCTCAATTAGTATGATTATTAAAATTTTAAGAGTATTTTTAAGAGTTAAGCGTTATTTGGTATATGCAACACAATAATTTTTACCTTTTTTACCAATCCATTCTTCTGTTAGCTCCGCTACTATATTATGAAGGCTACAAATGTTAGATAAAAAAGATGCTAAAGTAAGGTAGGCAACATAGGTATGCCAATATATATATGAATAGGACGGACCCATCTTTTATTCTTACCCAAACCTTAAGTAGGTAAGAATAAAATGAAAATTTAAAAATAAAAATCAAGAAACATCTGAAGAGTAGCAAGCTATGCATTCATTGATAGATGATTTTAGCAAGTGTTAACTAGAGGGAAAATGAAGTATTCAAAAGATTTTTAGAATAAAAACAAACAGAAATTGTCAAGATATTTTGTTTCATGTAAGCATAGCTAAAATTTCCACAAAATCGATGTACCAAATTTATATTGATTTGATTTGTTGCTCTACAAGTTTTTTACTACAAAGGCTAATTAGACAGGGATCTATGGCTCAAAGTGGATTCCAAACTACTATGAACATCCATGTATAGAATGGGATTCGAGCCCAGAGCTTGTTGAACTGAGGGCCAGAGTACTAACCACCAGCTACACCCCCCTTTGTTTGGTATATTGATAGCAGAAGTAAAAACTAGAAAAGAGGATTTACTATTAAAGTTTCTAGATCAAGGACTTGAAAAGTATGGATTGCAAATGTTTTGTGGATCATGACAACTTGTAGAATGTGAAACGAAGCCAGAGTAGTGCATGGTTCGATGAGTATTGCAAAACATACTTACCAAGTCATGTGATGGTAATTCAGGTTGGTTAGTTTGTTGCTCTAAGGTCATTTTTTGCTAAATGAGGGTTAATTAGACTGTTACTAATTTAGACTTTATACTGTTTGCTATCTTCTTTTTAACCAAAGGCACATCAAAGAAAATGGACTTCAACTGAAGAAAATTTTGATAAAGTTAATAGCCATCATAGGTTCAATAAACATAGTCATCTTTCCATTGAAGCTTTGACAGTTGCTGTTATTTTTTTAGTTTGAAATTTATAAAGTTTAAGTTTTGAAGGAATCAATCAACATGAATTACAATTGTCAAACTTTGTGCCTGAAAAACAGACTGAAAGGGGTAAAATTATGTTCAGTGAAAATCATAAAAAATTAATTAGCTTCTCCTTTGCCATGTTTTGAAACAATTTAAAAGTTTATTGATTTTATAATAAGTACTATAATCCGAGATGAGGATTCCCTAATTTCCAATGTTTCTTATTTGTTGTAAAAGTGTGAATTTAGTACAATCGAGTCTTTAAGAATGGTTTCCTACATATGATTTAATAGAAAATAGAGTGGTTCCATGGCTGTTCAATCTATTTTCTCACAGGATATTGCTTTTTGGAAATATTAAAAAATAGAATATAAGCGTATTAATTGCTACTAAATAAATACTAAAAAGGAAAATGGTCAGTTCAACCCTGTGAGAGGCCCACACGCATATATGTTCGACAACCTACAATTTTCCCATCATGACTTCTAACCATATTTGCTTTCTTGACCAATAGAATGTTTCTTAGTATTCTTTCAACCAATGTGTGTGGGGATATGGCTATTTAGTCATTAAAACTGATGTAGGGTAACATCAATAATATACTAATTGGAAATTTCATGATACTAGAAGATTAAATAATCCAGAATGAAATTACTATTCCTGATATGGTCTCAAATGAGTGAAATTTGTACAATAAATTTCTAACATAGTTCAAAGAGTTCATTCAGAAAACAAAATATATAGAAAAATTTAGAAACAGAACAGAAAAATTAAGGAATTAAATTGTGTAATAAGAATAAAATGTTATTAAATTCAATGATATGCATAGCAGAAAAATAATTATTTTTAGAATCCTTTAGAAAAAAGAAATAAGCATAAAGTATTTTGAGTTTCAGGCAGTTAGATGCAGTTGGCTTTGATGCAGTATGTGGGAGATTTAAGTTCACATAAATTCCCTTCAGGGAAAAGCAGCTGAAGGGTTTGAGAATATGATTAAGAATAATCTGAGTACCTAGATAACAAATTTGTTTTTTGCATCTAAGATATTCGCAATACCAATAGTTCAAATTTCTGAAGTTTTCATTATTTATAAATAAAATAAAGTATTTTTATACACCCATTACATATGTAAGTATATTATACCTTTTCATGAGCTAGTAGAACTAATGTAACAATGTATTTTCAAAAAATTACATTTACCAGCAGCAATTAGTCACAAAATATCACAAAAACCTTCAAAAAGCTTTCATACACTTATAATGTATAAAACTATAGAGAACAAAAAGATTCTCTAAGATAAAATAAAACATAATAGCACAATTTTTTCTCTTAATGGAGTATTTGTGTTTTGAAATTTTGAGATCACATTAAAATATTTCATAGATTAAACATGGGAACAGAATCATAAACTACAAACTTCATATTTGATGATGAGGTATGACTAGCATGGTGTACTTAACCATTGTTGGCCTTTTTATCCTTTGTATATGAATGTTTTTTAAATAAAATCTTATGCTATATTCTGCAATCCAAAAGATGCAGAAATGAATTGAATGCTAAATAGGGAGCTCTATACTTTGAACAGATATTAGATAAAGTTTTTGATAAAACATTACTCTTCAGGTGCCGTTTTATCCGTCGTCGATGCTAAAACTGGTTCGGTATTTCTTCTCTTCATTTTACTTTTTCGTAGCATAGTTGCCTGAAAAACAACCCTTATCATAAATAAAATTATCATTAGGACATATATCGCCATAAAAGACCAACATAATGATTTCACCATCAGTCAGGAATGCTGTAGATTGAAGTCATGATTGTTGAAGGTTTAATTATTCTTTTTCATTGTGTTATTTATCAAAGTTTGTTCATGCAGCATATTAACGATAGTAGATCAATGTACCTATGCTTTAAGTAATAAAAAAATGTTAAAATATTATAAAAACTTGTCTTATCAACTGAAAAATACTCAAGACAAAAATGTTCTTAGGAAGTATTCCATGAGTGCATAACAAATATATATTTCAAAATGGTTGATCACAGAATGCGTGAATAAGATTGAAATAAACATAAGACAAAATAATTATTTTAAATATTTAGACTTTTATCTCATTCAAAACAGTAATTATTTTCTGGATGGTTTCTCGAACATAGTTCTTTTCCATTAGACCCCATGCAATTCAAAAATTCAATTTTTAGGGTACTAACAGTAACTTATATATATATATATATATATATATATATATATATATATATATATATATTGAACTGGCTATACATTTAATTATGATTGAATTTTTCACCTCATCAACTTAAAATTAGTCTAATCAAAATGTTTGCCCAATTATATTAAATATTTTTATGAAAAACGTTGACTAATTTAAAGATGAAAAACACATTTCTTCACTCTTGCTTTTGACCTTAGAGGGTCAAAAGCAAGAGTCCATAACTACTCTAAAAAGTGTTTGCTAATCCCTCAGTTGGCTGTATTTGTCTGGATTTTCTAAGGAAGAAAATAAATTTTATAGCTTCTATGTTTCTTAAAAAGTGTGTCAAAGAGTAAAAAATTCTTATGGAACTTCAGAAAAAATCCAACCAGTCAGTTTATAAGTTGTACGGTTTAATCCGTCTGAAATTTATTAAAATTCAGATTTGAAATTCAAAAACATAAATCCAGTGTTAGAGTGTATAGATATACTTTTCTAGTTTTTGCTACACATACACACCTAGATTAAGGCTGGTCACTGAATAATTTTCACATGGAAAGTGAAACTCTTTTATACAATTCATAAACATGTATAAAAGAGACAAAATATTTCACAGGAAACTAAAAGTTATAGATGAATTGAATATTAAAATTAAATTAAATACTAGTTTACATAATAAAGTAATAATTTATTACAGGATCTTAGTTCTCTCCTTAATACTTCTGATGATTATAATTCTTTTGTTCTAAATCATGTAATATTTATTCATAAATTTTTTTTACAAATTCCAGGTTGGAACAGTGACCTGTGTAATTGTTAGTCAGTGGGTTAATTACAATTTCATAAATGCATAAAATTTGCTTCTAAGAGTTGAATTGTGTTGGTAACTGAATGCTATTTGAACATCATTTGAAATGTGAAAGTTTTTATGCAAAATCGGTCATCAAAAAGTTTCAAACCCTTCTATTTTTATGAATATAAAAAATTTCATTACAAGAAATTATAATTTTAGCTGATTAGGCTTAAAGTTGCCAACTATTTACTTTATGTACAGTCAAAATGCAATTATAAAATTCATAACTTTAGATCAATGCTATCTCAGCTGTTAGTTTCCAAATATAATGTGTAATTATTTTGAATTTGATGAAGTAACAGTAAATTGTTAAGCAGGGTAAACCTAATAAAGGGTCAAACGGAATCAATAGATGCTTTGACTACCTGTTCACTTAGTATGTCTCTTGTGTTGATTAGGAAGATAATAAAATTTGTAAATTTTGTGTATGAATCTGATAAAACTAATAGGGGGGTGTTTCAATTAACGTCACACTGGAGCAACACAACGGGCTATTGGTGACGGTCCGGGATCAATCCCAAAGGATAAAACTGATAGAAGTGCTGGTGGGAATTTATAAATGTGCTTGGCCGCCATTTTCAGTGTTTTGCTGTGATAAAAAAATAGTAAATTTAGAATTTTGGTATTCATTTCATTGTTGACAGGCTATTAATAGTATCCCAAACTAATGGATAATTGATTTTAAGAATTTGATGGAGTAATAGCAAGCTGGATCAATAACATTTTATTTACATATTAATAAAACTTTTTGAGTTGTATAAAAACAGATAAATTACAAACCTTGAGAGCTGATCTGAGAACTACTACTTCACATGGACTTTGTATCCAGGGTTCACCATCAACTTGGATAGGTACTTCAGTATTGAGACGAATCCTTAGCTAAATGTGAATTGAGTAAATTTTTACATTGGAAAAATGATTTTAACTTATAAGCATACATTCTTAACAGATGCTAAATAAGGCAATTAACCAAACTCATGCTTAAATAAAATTACTAAAAGCAATCTTTAAATATTTGTTTAGATAATACTTATGATTCTGTTACGTCAAAGGGTGCATGGAACTAGATATACAAATTTAATAAAAAAAATTGAGTTAATATGATATAAAAAGTGTACTTCACAGTCCATAACACTATACAAAAATTTCTAGATATACCTATGGTTACTAGAACAAGTTCGGTTACAGTATGCCTATATATAAGAAAAATATATAGGCAATTATAAGTAAATAAAGTAAGTGCTGTATTATATGCACCATGCACATGCAGTTAATGTATGTTTATTATTACAGTACTTTCCCTTTTAAAATTTAGTATTTATAAGCCTAAACTGGTTTCTTTCTGATGTGGGGAGGGGTTTCCATGAATAGTGGGAACTGTACTAGCCTGTGGGTCAGTAGTTGTTGGATCCTTCCCAATATTAGATGAAGTAGTATTTATACTGCCTACTGCTTTCTAATGCCAGGACTACCTTCTATTACTCTTTCAGGTGCATCTGTGTTCCTGAGAAATTGAGTTACCATACTTGATAGTTTGGTAGGTAGGTATTTTAATTAACTTCACACTGGAGCAACACAACAGGCTATTGATAGTTTGGCTGGAAATCCTTTCTCCAATCTGGTTGTTGCTGGTCAATTTTTTGTTTTACGTTTTTCTTGAACTAGTGTACGAATAATCCATTTTAAATGTTCGTTCAATGACTAAAGTACACTGCTGGCCACCGTAAATGCAACACCCTGAAGGAAGCATGCAAATAATATGAAATTTACAACATGCATTAGCGGAGGTGAGATATGCAAATGATTAGAATTTCAGCGCAGACGCACATCACGCGCGCCTGTGGCGCCACTTCAAAGCGCTATTTAAGGCTTGGAGATTTCGACGATTTCAAGTACGGCAATTGTGTTTTTCTTGTGGTTTTTTCAAAAAAACGATCAATTATGCCTCGTAGAAAACAGCGATCATCTTTTGATCAAGTATCCGAGTTCGACAAAGGAAGGATACTGGCCTACCGAGATTGTGGATAACCTTTCAGGGAAATCGGTAGTCGTGTTGGACGAAACCAAACAACTGTAATGCGGATATGTGATCGTTGGATGCAGGAGGGTACGACGGACCGACGTGTTCGATCGCATCCACCTCAGTGCACCACTTCACGTGATGACAGGCATATTGTGCGTATGGCAGTGACGGATCGCTCAGCCACATCACGAACCATAGCACAGCACATTCAGTCTGTACCGCATCATCCAGTGTCTGCGCGTACCATTCGACGCCGTTTACAGCAGAGTGGTCTGTCCGCAAGACGTCCATTGCTTCGTCTACCCTTGACGCAGAACCACAGACGTTTCCGCCGCCAATGGTGCGATGAAAGAAGGATGTGGACGGCAGAATGGAATGAAATTGTCTTTACTGACGAGTCACGCTTCTGTCTGCAACACCACGATGGTCGGATTCGAGTCTGGAGACACCGTGGAGAGAGGATGCTGAACAGCTGCGTTATGCACCGCCACACTGGTCCTGCACCGGGTATTATGGTATGGGGCGGTATTGGATATCACTCTCGCACTCCTCTAGTACGCATTGCCGGTACTTTAAACAGCCAGCGCTACATCTCCGAGGTGTTGGAGCCAGTTGTCCTTCCTTACCTTCAGGGCTTGCCCACAGCCATATTTCAACAGGATAATGCGCGACCACACGTGGCACGCATTGTCCAAGGGTTCTTCGTCAATCGCCAGATTGAATTGCTTCCCTGGCCAGCTCGCTCTCCGGATCTTTCGCCGATAGAAAACATGTGGTCCATGGTTGCTCAACGATTGACCCAGAATACATCCCCAGCTGCCACACCAGATCAACTTTGGCAACGTGTGGAAGCTGCTTGGTCTGCTGTACCCCAAGAACACATCCAAAGTCTCTTTGAATCAATGCCGAGGCGTGTGGCAGCGGTGATCTCCAACAATGGCGGCTACTTTGGCTACTGATTTTGGCAGGAACCACACTTCACAGAAGTCTATAAATTTAATCATTTGATACTTGGTCAACATGTTATCTACAAAATAAATTTTGTTGTGATATCTCTTATCTTTCTTGGTGTTGCAATTTGGGTGGCCAGCAGTGTATTTGTATCAGATTACCTTTATGCTTCAATTCAATTAATTTTTATACAAAATTTCAAAGTAAGGTATTACTGAATCTATTAATCCATAAATACCAAGAATTTCATCAGATCATTTTACTATATCAGTCAGGCCTAGTGGATCAATTTTTGGTAAATGATTAGTCAAGAATTTGCATTGTACATTGAATGCTTCAAACAATATTTTCTAAAGATAACCATTATAGAAGGAAAATAAGTACCAGTGCTAATTTCTATATTGGACTCAAACTTTTAAATTATTATGCAATCTACTGGTGCTTCTACTTCCGGAAGACTACATGTCTGAGTTGCTAACTCAAAAGCTACAGGATCATTTTTGTCTTACACCCAGAGATTTTCAAGAAAGCTTAGATTTCATTAGAAATATCAAGGATAGATTGGAAGCATTGCTAAGTATTTGGTAGAACTTATGAATAAATCAAAGAACTTGCATCAACATATGAATGTGGGGATTTTCTGAATAGGCTCTCCAAGATTGTTTTGTTTATGGAATTTGAAGAGAAGCAACCTTAAAATGTTTATTAGCAGAGAAAAATATAGAATTGGAAAAAGCATGTAAAATTGCCCAAGCAATGGAATTAGTTGAATAGGGTTCAATCAATATAGTCAGCTAATACATAAAGTGGAATAAAAATGCTAAAAATCAAAAATATTATTCAAAAGTGCTATAGTACTGATGCACTGCATAAGTGCAGATAAAAGTAAATATAAAAATGCTTGCCATATAATTGTACGCTATAAAGTTAGGAATATAGGATCTGTGTGTAAAGCTAAAGGTTACCAAATGAGTTTTTCTAAAAATGATTCTCAACAGACAATGAATTCAGTGATACCTAAATATAAATTTCAAGTTAAATTTAGGTTTAAAATTTCAAGACAGCTATATATATAGAAATCTAGCTTCAGCTGCTGTTTTTATAACTATAAAAAATAGGTAAGAGAATTAAGTGCACTAGATAGCTAAAGTATCTCATCCTGTCATTATTGTTAAGAAATGAACTCATATGTGGAAATAGATAGTACACATAAATTGATTAATTTAATAAACATAAAGTTAATGATACTTTGCAATCCATAATACTTTTCGAACATTTAAATTTGTGGTGTTTGATTACTAGAACATATCTGTTATACAGTTAATGCATAACAGTTAATACCTGTTACAATATATTAGGCAACTATTTAAAATGATTAAGTGAAATACTGAATTTTACAAATTCATTAATACACCAAGAGCTAATAGGGTATATTATAACTTGTAGTCTACAATTATTTTACATGGCTCCCAACTTGTTTTAACCACCTGACATTCCATAAATGTGGTGCATAAAACCCCAATAGCGTTCTTTTTTTAAAACTGTTAGCATTTAAGGGAGTTAATGAAAAATGTATAGGTAAATTTAATTATGATATAAATTATAATTTTTTATTAGCTATTATTATGAAATCTTATTTTTTATTGTTATCCAAATCCTAATTCTTCAAAACAGTATTTCTGATAGAAGATAGGCTATATATGTATGTAACAGAAATTAAAGGAAACAGTGGTTTAGTTAGCAATCAAGTTTTTATCCAAAACATTTTATGATTTTCATTTTAAATAGAGGCTCAAATGAGATATAACAGGGAAACTTGTTCATTCAGGGCCATTGGAGAAATAGAGAGCATTCTTTCATTCAAAACAATTTAGATATCATAATTTAATGGTAATTTGGATAGTAAGCCAAACTTAACTGACACTTATTTAAATTCATTTTAGATTTTAATTTCTTTAAATTAAGATAGTTCAATTAGCTTGTTATGATACACTCGTTTATGCAAATAATATAATTGTCTATCTGGCATGCATCATCTTTTCCCATCAAAGCATTACCAAATGATTTTGTCTACAGCTATTTGTGAGATAAAATTGAAAAGTAGCAATGTTTCATAACAATGATTCTGCACATATAAAGCACCTATTTTACTTTTCCTACACACCCAAATCTTGAACATCTAGCATCATGTATTCAAAAAAAAAATGAAACAAATAATCTCAATAAAGCTAAAACATGATAAAGGTTCTTTAAGGTAAAAGCAGCATGAACAGAGTAATTAAAAACTATAACGTTCTTTAACAAAAAATGGAAGAGACATTGCAAGGGAAAGAAATTTTTGCAATTGGTCACTGTTTTCTCTAACAAGTAATTGGGTGATAAAAAATATTTGGAAGGATTTGAAAAAACTCACATGTCCCCCTTGTGCAATGCGAATGGCACTTTTTAGTCCACTTTGTATTTGTCCCATATGTACAACACCTGTAACTCCAACAATTTCCAACATTCCATCATAGTGTGTTGGTTTAGAAAAACTATCTTCCCTTTCCGGTCCCCAAGGATTAGCACCCGAGCCCCAACTATAAAAAAGGTTGATGAAAAGTTTCATTGAAATATATTTTAAGTAAACAAATCTCACCAAAATTTTTTAGTATTTTATTAAAAATACACATACCTCAAAATATTAAGAATTATAATTCCCTCCACAGGAGGTAAGTCTATGATTCTACCATCAACTTCTAATTTTATTTCCTTGTGCAGGTCCTTCCATATTTTTCGACTCACCATTTTCCGAAGACCCATTTTGACATATACGCCTTTGTTGTGTAACCTGCAATAAGCAAATTAAGAAATTGAAAATACATAGAATGTTACAAGACATAAGTTCTACAAAAATACACACAAAATTAATCATAAAAACAAACATTACATGCATGAAGATTTCTACTTAATGCCCTAAATATGCTGATTGTGCACCTCTTCCACACTCTACTTCTTACTTCACACATACTTCCCCCTCTTTTGATTTACACTATCATGCAGTGTATCATTATGGGCTCATTATTCGAAATTCATGCTTATAATGTTCTCTTTTTAAATCAGCTTTTTTAAGTCTTAACCACTAGGCTCATAACTGTTTCATTTTAATAGGACATATACAAATTAAAATTTAATTTCAGCATTATTTTCCATTTCCAGGATGCAAATATTCTGTTTCAGTTAAAGTTGATTCAGGGAAATACAAAATAAGGTAAGTTTTACTTGATGCTTGAAATAAAAACAGGTTTCAAACATCAACTAAAAATCTGTAATGTCATAGGAAAATTGCAAATGCATTAAAGAATAAATCAAGCACTCACCTGCTGTTGAATTTATTAGGATTCTCTTCTCGTGCATTGTGAAAATCTAAACACAAGTCTGCATCGATACCAATACCAAAATAATTGTTCATGACAAATATGGCGGTATTGTCTTCTGATGTAGAGCCCGAACTGTTAGCAACAGTTGCAATAGCCTTTTCATCAGGTTTATCATCAGCATGAAACACAACAGTCCATCTTTGAAGAAGAAATACAGATTAGAAAACTCTAGTATATTTTAAAATTACAAACTAACATAAATAGTAACACAATGAAACGTCAAATTTATGAATTATACAACTTAATTTATTTTTTATAAATAAATTTGTTATGTATAAAGGTTTTTATATGTATTTGACTTTAATGATAGCAAAGGTTTTTATAATACATCTCGATTGAAAGTTTGATTTAATCACAGCTGAATTGGCTCCTTTTTACAAGAAAAATGAGTCTTAAAGAACATTTCAGATAGAAGTGGTCAGGGTTGGTAACTATTTCTACTCATTCTATATTTATTTTTATACCTTGAACATAAAGAAATATTTTAGCTCAGGTAAAAATATCTTCTTTTTTTTATAAAATGCAACCCGTGGGTTTGAAGTGATAAATTTTAGTGTTAAAGAGTATATACAGAGAATAACATAAAAGTTTGCAATTTGAGGGCAAGAAATATCAGTTTGGGGAAACTGATATTTATACATATAATATACATATATAATATACACATCACCCTAAAAATTGCATTACCTTTTTTTAAAATTATACATAGAATATTGATTGTTTAGTTGCAAAATTCAGGGATTCAATGTTTTATCAATCATTAAACTCTAGATTGAAAAAAATGAAAATGACAATCTAATAGTGAAGCACAAGAAACAAAAATTAAGGATATTTTGGGTAAAAAAATCAGATTACCTATCGAGGCGTATTTCATCAGCTTCAATTATATCTTTTAACAAAGTTAGAGGATCTTCTCCACCTGTGTATCCTGGTCCCCAACGTAAAACTCTAGCAAGGTCATTGCCAGTTCCTAGAGGTACTATAGCACAAGGAGGTGATTGACATTCAGAATCTTGCCCCACATTGTCCAAACATTGAAGAACCCAACCTACAGTTCCATCACCCCCACAAACTAATATTTTATAGTCTTTTACATGTCGAAATACATAGAGTCTAAAAACAGAAAGAAAAATAATTTTAATTATGCAGATTGCACAAACAATACATACATAACATTTAATGAGATTAAAACCAAACTACTACAAAGCGTTTTTGCAAAGATATGAAACAGCTGCAGCAGGTGATATAGTACATAAATTAGATTTTTGGATAAGATGATTGAACATTTAATGAAAAGGCAGAAACAAAAGTGTTTGTGTGTGAAGTGGCAAGAAAATAATAGCAGAGAATATCAGGTTTTATGATAACACAGAAGTAGCTTAACTATTTCTTCAGCAAAATGGGAGAATGTTTCAGCAGGGCAATGTACCTCTACAAACAGCCAGAATATAGCTTTCAATGCCCTTATGCTCAGAATGCAAAAGTTAGAATGACAAGAGTGTATTCATTATATCTTTCATTTATTGACTACAGGCAGATAATGTCCAACATTGTACTGATATCATTTCAATAAAAAACAGGTAATGCATAGTTTTCTATATAACTACAATCATTTTTGCATATCCATGCAGCTTCTCTGGAGTGCATGTCATCAAAATAGCACAAACATTTCATGTGTTACAAATTTTTGAGTATTAATACTTTGTATTAGAGAATATCATTTGATTCAACATGACTGGTGAGCTATAGCACCACAGGTCATTGGTGCTATTATCACCAGTCCTGGAAAAGTTAAAATTGATATATAGTAAAACTAAGGAACACTAAAATTGAATTGCATTCTTAGAAAACTACACTTTACACCAGCATACCATACAAGAAAAAAATTATATATATATTCGAGTTGCATTACTTTTATTTATTTGTTGCATTAATTCACAAACTGAGAGTAGAAAATGTAAATTATTTGTTTTTGAATTGTTTTTAACTGCTATTTCAATTATAAATACAGATATTTGCTCTGACAAGCTGAAAATATCTTTCACAGATGAGGCTTTTAGTATTCTAAGCTGTTCAAAAGTGGAACACATAGCAAGCAAAATTAATTATTTCCTGTTCTTCTAATTTATATGAATTAATCTTATTGACTTATTTAAATCACATAAACAATTTAGTCACACTGCATAAAACATATTGCTTAACATTATTTTCACATTAATACTAATAAATAAATGCTTTCAAACAATTAAACAATTTCCAGTGTATCGTTTTTTTAGAATGAAGGTTTGATTGCCCCTGTAATATATTTACTTTGTGTTTCCACAGCAGAATTGCCATCAATAAGAAAAATTCAGAATATACTATCCCCAAGAATCAAAAATAGTACTTGAGCAGAATTAAAATAACACATTTTAAAGCAAATTAAAGTATATATTTTAAAAAAATTTCAATGTTTTCTTAGAATTGCAAAATTTAAGGTTGCTTGCTATTGGAAGTAATTACAGCTCACTGTATTCCTTAGCTGAATCATACTAACCTAATCATATTTGAAGATTTTAAGTCAGCAAATAATTTAAAACCAACAGATATTGAAATACTGATTGAAGCAAAACTATAACAGCTCACCCTGGAAGTGGACCACCATTGTCTAAGTCGTACACTTGATATGGATTTAATAGTTTTCGAAATGAGCGAATAAGTTCTAAACCTTGACAACCACCACTTTTGACGTTTACAAATACCAATAAAGGCTAAAAATAAAGAAGTCTACTATTAAAACAAATTTTTTAAATATTCCTTTAAATTAAAAAAATTAGGCAGTAAAAAACTTTAAAGAAATGCACAAACTATTTTAGCACACACATTGTTCTCTCTAATTCAATATTATATAATCCAATATATGTCACTGTCAAACTAAGAGTATCTTTAAGAAACAGCAAAAGCTAAATCTATATTAAGAGCTTACTTAGTTAGAATAGCATATGGTGAAATAGAATTTCAAATTGCCCAGATGCATAATCATAACTAATTCAAAATATAATTATTTGAAAACACATTTCTACAAATTAATGAAAAATTGCAATTGTAATTAAAATAAGTTTTATTCCAATTGATATATTATTAAAGCATTGTACTCTTATTTTATATCCCACATTAAAGCAAAGAAACTTAAGTTTGGGTTTTAATTTTTAAATAAAACTGAAAAAAATTCGATTTTTTAAAATAGTTTTTAGTACGAAATTTTTTGACAAGAGTTTTGCCTTTTCTGTGCAGAATTACACAGATAGGAGTTTTAACTAACCAATTATAACATCACAAAAGAGAACATATACTATTTTAGTTACAATATTGCAAATTTTAATAAAAATAAACAGAAAAATAAGTTCAGAATGTTATTTGGGATTATTATTTTTACTACAAAAAATAAATGAAGTAAATATAAAAGTATTCATGCATGGAAATGAAATGAAACAATGGGTAAAATGTGTTTTATGACATTTCTAATTAAGGAAACAGAAAATCATGTTTTAATTTACATATTTAAACAAAATGAAATATTCATGAAATATGATAGGGTTAGAATGAGAGAATGAAGTTACTACTTTAACTTAATTGAGCTACACACGTTTTATACATTATTTGTTGTCATCTGTTTTGGAATAAAGTGAAATGAAATGTACCTATAGGGAAAGGAATGTAATGGTCTAAAGATAATTCTGAGGATTTTTTATCGCTTTAGAAAATATTTTTAATTATCATCCTGACTTTCATCCCCTCTTATGCCTACCAACATTTATAACATCAATATATTTTTCAATTAGTCCTTAGCAGAATTGATCTTAACAATCATATCTTAAATATTTTGCTGTTAAATGTTTTCCATAGCAAATAAACTTTTTAATTTCACATTTAAACTTGCATTCTAATTACAAAAATCCCAAAAGTAATGTGTCACCTTATTTCAGCAAAATTTATAATGTATGTGATCAAATGACACATAAATTGAAATATATAATTGTTTTAGAACATTAATGATATGAATAACACTTTCAGTAATGGAAGTAACACATACCTCAACTATGCAGTTGATGTTAAGATGTAGTCACAGAAAAAAACACCTCTCTTCATTCGAACAATTTTAACAGTACAGAAAATTAAAAAAATGGTGTTCGACAGGAACTAACATCTATAAATTCAAATACATAAAATTTGCATAAGGGGCCATCTTCGTATTAAATTGAGCACCATCTTCATAATTTCCATTGGAAAAGCCCTATTTTGATACACAATTTCAAATCTATATCAGAATTTAACTTTATATGCCAAATTTCAAGTCATTAGGTCTTACCGTTTCGAAGTTATGAGTACAGAAAGATTGGAGCTCCAAATGTTAAACCAGTTTCTCAGACTTTTATGGATATCTTCCTAAATAATATTTATAGTGATATTTTGTACCATGTTACTGTTAAGCAACCCAAACAAAATCCACCTCACATTTTATTTTAAAATTAGTTGTTAGTATGCAATAATTATTAATGTTTGAAAAAATTATGAATTGGAATCATACTTATATTTCGATGGGAATCAATTCAGGACTTCTAATATGACCATGCAAAATTTCAGGTCATTTCTAAAGTTTTTGCGTTACATTAAATTTTTCTCATTATGACGACTTTAGGGGCAACCAAAAGTTTAAAAACATCTAACAAACCTGAGGAATGCTTAAATTTTTGAAAAATGGTTGAAAATTTAATTTATGTTTTTTTAATCTAAAATACACTGTCTTTTACCAGTTATGTGTTGTATAGATGAACTCTACTAATCAATGATCAATTGAATGACTCACTATTCACTTTTTAGATGATCAGAATATCAGTTCGATTGTATTAAATTGTAGGTAAGCTTTTTGGTTGCATACATAGAAGTGAATGCTAATTAAAAAAATAACATTTATTAGGAATACTAAAGACAATACAAAATTAAGCAGAACATCGATCAACACTTTCTTCGCTTCGAATTGTTTTCCAATTCCAAAATTCTTTTATTACATTTTACTCATGGTTACAATTCACAATATTATCGTTTGAGCTTGTATATATAACAAATACAATAATTCTCGGATCGTTTGCACACGCTGACAAATACGTTTGAAATAGTGTTTAAATTTGAAATTCGGGTAGCTATAACTACAATTAATCTCAATCAACGAAAAGCGATTTTCAATGTGGAGATGATCCCTGAAATTGACAGCAATTTTAACATTGAATACCTCCAGATATAAAGATAGTAAAATCATGAAATTTCATATTTAGACTAATTTTGCGATGCTGAATCTAATTAAGGCATCAAAACAGGGTGCTTCCATTGGAAATTTTGTTGTTTGTGCAAAATTTGATATGAAGGTATTCCCTTATGCATTTTTTTTGCATTTCAAATTTGTAAAGGACATTATTTCCTATTGAATGATATCTTTAAATTTGCTCTATGAATAGTGTTCGAAAGAGAGAGGGTGGTTCTTTTTTTCTGCGACTGTAGCTCTTAAGTTCATCAACGGTAATTTTTAACAAAGCATTTCCAAGTTCCATTTTCAATTAATAGAGATCAAAATGCTTAAGTTTTAATGAGAAGAATTCAGTTAAATACTTTAGGATCACGCCGAAACCTGTTGTGGTACTGCTATGTGACATGATCAATAACTTCTTGGCAAAATCCCATTTATTTAATGATTCCATCTCAACTTTGAGTTCACACTCATTTTGTGAAATATAACATCCATTACAATCACATTCTAAAATATCTGGCATATAGATAACTAGCAAACTGTAATATTTTATTTTTATTTATTATTTTTTGGATTCAAGACAATAGTTAAAACATTGGATTGGATGTTAGGTATTATGGCGCAAGGTCCAAAAGTGGACAAGCTGCGCCAAACAGACAGAATAACCCAATAAAAGTACAAAACATTTAAAATTCAAGACAAATATAAAAGGTAGATTTAAAACATGTAAAAGAATAATATTCAAATAGTCAAATGATAAAAACAAGACCATTGTCTGCAGCATAACTAATGAGTTTAATTTACATATGCATAAAATTTGGAAGTGTGAAATTAAAACACACATTGACAAAAATGAACATTGAAAATAGAAGCAGGCTTAAACAATTCATCCTGCAGAAGTAATTTTTCAAAATAAATTACAAGTAACATGAGAGAATTTTCGAATTAAGTTTCCATGATTACTATTGTACTTCATTTTAAATTGTGAAATATAATTTGTAACAGAAATTCAATGTTAATAGCAAAGAAAATGTTAATATGTTAAACTGAAAAATTTTGTAAAATTATTTTTGCTGTTAATTATATCATACCTTTATTTTTAAAAATGATTGGAAATTGTGAATTCAGATCAGGAGAAAAGCAAAAATACATGTCAGCAATCATCATGACTATTATGAGTTTGAAAGGTCAACAATACATATTTCAGTTTATAAGACGAGATAATATAAAGTTATGTTCATAATATGTATCCACTGCTTTCTAAAATTTATGAGCCAAAACAATACTCTTTAGGGGAGACCGCTGTACCTTAGGACAGTTGCACCTACGGACATTTCGTTTTAAAATTCGAAAACAGGTGAGAATGTAGGGTGGCGGTTCCTAGTGGATGTAAACTAGTGATAGGTCTTGAGTCTTCCACAAGCCGGCTCACAGGAAGCCGGCTTGTGGAAGACTCAAGGTAAGTAAATGTAATATTTTTACTCATTTTTGACAGTCAAAGTAAAAAAAAATGCATCTCATCTTTATTGTTTTCTTTCCCTCTAATTTTTTTATGATTATTTGTCATAGTCGTAGTTTATTATCGAGATTTTGATGATTTATTTTTGATTTTAAAGTCATCGAAATCTTAACCTATCTCTTGCTATCTCCCTTTAGAAAACAAAATGGCTTACATTGTACCTTCAGACACAAACGTTTGTGTCCATAGGTACATCGGCCATTTTTTAAATTTATTTTTATTAATTCGTCATTATTTTTGGTTTTTCTTCTTCAAATTTCCCTACAAAATAGCATTTTATTTTTGGTTTTCTGTAAAAACTATATAACATAGTTGTAAAGTTATAAAGAAGTTATAGGTATTACAAGAGTTTTTAAATTGATTTTTTTTAGATACGAAATCACTAAAATTAGCTATGCCTCAGAGTAAGGATGGAAAAAACTTTTTATATTATGTCCATAGGTATATATCAGGTTGTTGTACCTAAGGACGAAAATTACATCTCCAAATTTTGAATTTTAAAAAATTCAATATTCAAAACTTTATGTTTTAAATAATATGACTTTATTCACAAAGGTTTAGAGCATAACCTGAGCGTTTTACTAGGTGAAAATGTTTCCCAGTGGCTGAGAAAAATTAAAATGTGATTTTTGTCCGTAGGTACAGCAGCCTCCCCAATAGTTTTTCATGTACATCATTTTCCACATTCCTCAGCCTAATTACTTATAGGATACAGACAGGTTTCAAGATTCAAAGTCTGGCTTAGATATATAAAAATAAGGACACTATCCTATGTTTCACATTTTATCTAGTTTCCTTTCTGGTTTTCTAAGAGGTTTTAAAACCAATTTTGAATTTTAAATGAATAATTTTCTTGCATTATAAACAATCGGAACTGAAATAAAATAAAATTTCCAAGATAATATTTCAATTTCTTAGAAGTCTTAAGTAAATTCAAAAAGCTTAATAGGGTCCTTAAAAATAATTAATCTGTACGAGTTTTTAAGGATTTGTAAGTTGGCAAACACTAGTATAGTTAAATTTCACAGTAAGAATTCTATTGATACATAGAAATTTCTTGTATAAACATTATGTACAAGGGCTATTAAAAAAATATGGCCTTATTTTTCCAAAATCAGATTAACCCTAAAGGAGATTTGGAATCCTGCAGTAGACTATTGCACATGCTTAAATTTTATAATATCATCAAATGCGCTTGTCACTGCCAGGCTGTTGATGTGACTCATGCTCAGGGTATTTTCACTTTATACACAATAACAGAACTTGTTGAATACTATTGCAGTTTCCTAAAAGCTTGATAACAAAATTTATAAGATTTAGCACTTTTGTCAACAGTATGGAGGTCAGTTACTAGGTTATTACAACGGTTTACTAGCTTTAATAGTCACCCTTTCATTGAGTTATCAAAGTACTGATGAGGTGTTGTCAAGCAGAAATTCAGATATCGTTAAGAAAATGCAAAATTTGATTATGGAACAGCATCGAATTGTTATGATCATCTAAGACATTTTTTATAACTTTGAGGAGTAATTGTTCTGAACACATGATTTAAGAGATGTTTTGGGCATATGCAAAGTGACTGCAAAATGTTTTACCAAGCTGCTTTTGTATGAGGAAAAGCTGTCTTGAGATTTTGTAAGACATGCTGGAGTACGTAGTAGCGATTTTGACTATCTGACCATGATCGCCAGCGATGAATCTTGGGTGCATTTATACAGCGTAGAAAACAGTGCCTAGAGATAGCAATGGAAATCTCCAGCATTTCCAAGACATAAATACCAAAAAGAGTGAAGGTACAAAATTAAAGTAATGTTGGCAGTAAGTTACTAAATAGAAATTGCGTATTTTTATACACAATAGATAAATTGTCAACTAGCAGAATTATCAAGAGGTTCTCTAACATCTTTGTGATGCTATTAATCGCAAAAGGTCATATTTCCAAGTATTGTGGAGCTGGTAGCTGCATTATGAAAATATTACAATCCATTCTTCACAACTCATCCAGAGTTTAGAACCAGGTATGATATTTTTCGAGTTGTAGAAGCTACCAACTCTCGAGACGCAGCTGTGATTTTTAATTGCCCCCCTAAACTGAAAATAAAGTTGAAAGAATTCACATTTAAGAGGATTCTAAAATATAAGAGCATAGCTGATACATACTAAAAATAAATTTATAGAAGTTACCAGAAATAAAAGAACCCCTGGGTTAAGTGTGGAAAGCCACAAAGGACCTACCCTGAAGAATATTAGATTAGCTGGATCCCCTAAAGTTAACCACATTTGACTACTCTAAAGATTGAATACCTTTTGAACAATCTTTGTATAGAAGTTTACAAATAAAAGGTAAAGAAAATATTTGAATGTGCAAAAATAAAAACAATATAACTGCATATACAAACATGAAAAAGTGCATATAAAGACATTAACTGATAAATTACCCGAGTTCCATCAGGAATCATTTCTGGAATGATATTAGGCAACAAGAGAACTAATAAATTTTTTTCTTCATAACTTGTTTCTCGCAACATATAAAAAGCTTTGACTGCTATATCTGCATTGTCGTATGTTATGATAAGAGATCCATATTCATAATAAATTGGGCCAATTTGACGGAACTTGTAAGCTGTAAAAAATAATTTCTAAGCAACAAAAAAATAGCAATGAATATTCAAAATATTTAAAAACTGCAGACATAAATGAAACACATGTAACAATATACTAAAACACTTTTCTTTGATGCAACCATATTTATAATCATGATTCATTTCTCGATTCACATGCATTGACTTATCAATTCAATATCATTGCATTCCTGCTGAGCGACCTGTGACCTAACCTATAAATTTGTTGATTGAGCATCATTCTAATGCATTGCTTTTGTAATATGTAATTCTCCTCATAATGATTTGTTATCTTTTAACTTAATAATTTTTCAATCTTTAACTTCACTTCATTATGTTTGGTCCTTTTAAATATTACAAAAGTTGACAGTATATAAATCTAGTATGTAGAGACCCATCTTTAAAAATGAAATTTTTCTTAATTCAAAATCACTTGCAATGTTCAATACATAAATAACAATTTAATCACCATTTCATGTACTCATACGCAACATAGTCATTAGACATGCATTTAAAATGCCAATTCATAAAAATTTCTTGAAATGGAAAATTTGTTATTTTAAGCTAATTTTTATTTTATCTTAAATTATCTTAAAGATCTAAGTAAATTTAATGCCAAAGTAAATGCAAACATCAAACATTAATTCTAAGCAGACTTCAGAGACATTTGGTCGAAAGCAAGATGAAGTAGACAATATTCCCTTTGACTGTGAGTTGAGAATGAATATGAAGACATTTAAAATACAGGGTGGGCATAAAGTAACTTCCCCTACAAACGAATCCTTAGCGACTGCAATTTTCAATGAATAGGAATGAAACTTGAGATTTAGAGATTCCAAGGTATGTGCTTTAAAGTTATGTAAATAACAAGAATTGAGCTGTCACTATTATGGATAGTTAACAAATATCGAATAGCACAACCCACTTTTTTTATCGCAATGTGATCTGCACAATAAACCAAAAATGGCATTCAAATTTCACCTTTAACTCTAAAAACAACTGTACAAGAACACTGTCAAAGATGAGTAAATTGCAAAAAAGGAAAGAAAGGCAACAAGAAACCACAAATTTTACCTTTATTACGAATTCTAGTGTTGATTGGAGTTTTATGATAGGTGCTTGTGATTTATGCAAATTACGTGCATTATCACTGCTGCTTGTTGCCTTTCTTTTTTTGTTCACATTCATCTTCTTTGATAGTTCTCTTGTGCAGTCGTCTTTGGAACTGAAGATAAAATTTGAACGCCTGTTTTTGGTTTTCACTGCGACAATCACATTGCGATAAAAAAAGTGTGTGTTGCTATTCGAAATTTCTTAACTCTGCTGTAACAGTGAGCTCGATAGTAGTTATTTACATAATTCTTGATTAGATACCTTGAGTTTCATTCCGATTAGTTGAAAATTGCAGCCACAAGGGACAGTTACTTATGATCACCCAGTACTTTGATAATCAGACTGCACACAAAGGAGATAATTAAGCTAAAAAAATCTGAAAAAGGCTGCAACATTTTTTATAAACTCCTGTTTAGATTTTACAATGTCCGAATTGATGATTTTATAGAGAAATGTACTTTTCTACAAGTAACTACCTTTTCTGATTTTAAATGTTGCATATTTAGCAAATGAAGTTTATTTGAAAAGAAATTTGACAAAAAGTTAAACATTAGTAGAAATATAACTTTATCACTTTTAACCCAAAATATATATACAGGAATTTATTTCTTTGTTCTCTTAAGATTATGTCAGATTGGCTAGTGTTTGATTCCAAATTTATGACTACAGCTGAAGAGCAATAACAGTAAAAATAAGCTTTCCTGCCTGTACATCAAACATTAACTCAGTAAAGCAAATTCACAAAGGCAACCCTGAGGAAATTTGCCTCCGCAACTGAGACAAAACTAAGAATGACATTGGATACCCAATTAAATAACTATTTCCAGATTTGCATACTCTAACCAAAATGGTTGTATGACAACTTCCACCTAAGCCATGTCAAGTGTCATTAAAATGGCCTTTTCAGTTGTTTTTCTTTGGACAAATAAATGACGATTATAACAAATATCAATTATATAATTATATCAAATATAAATTACTTTACCAGCAATATGCCAAAATTCTGGGCATGATCAAGCCAGTTTAAATATTCAAGTGAGACTACAGAACTGAAATATTTTACATCTAACGTAAACAGTTATATCAAGACAAGTAATTGTACTTTTCTTTATCAATTTAGCTGCATCAAAACAAATGAACAATCATTTACTTAAACTTATAGATACATGCTCATCTATCTTCAGAATATCAAGAATGTTTTTATCCAATTTAACTCCTATTGTTAAGTAAATAAAAAATGTTGAGATTTTCATGTGCAACAAAACTCATGGAAGCAATGTTATCAGTCTAATTTTAATATTAATTATTGGAAACACTATAAATAAAAATGTGTATAATATTACTAATGATCCTCCTTATACTTTGTTAGGACTCAATAACTACTTGTTTTAAGTTACATATTGATAGTTAGTAAGTTTGACATAGTTTCAAAATAGTACTTATCTTAAAAATAAACATTACTCCATTTCTCTACACATACTTTGCATATTAGTAATACTGTACATCCAAAAATAATGGGCCTATCAAACAGATGAAATAGTACCAAACACTAAAATTATTTTTAAAACAATAACTTATTCCAAAAATCTCATCTGTAAACAATCTAGTTGACACTACTAATCATAGAAGTCAGTGTCACATTTTCAAAAAAGAATTATTGTTTTCAGACAGGCAGAATTATTGTTTTCAGAAGAGGGGCAGGGTGTAGCTCTTGTCAATCTTATGAGAATTTCAACATATTAACCTGTAAATTAATGTGACATTGACATGTGACAAATGAACCCATAGTCATTAAATTCTGATTAGACATCTCCATCTGATCTTTTAGAATTTCCTCTGAAGAAAATGAAATAAAAGGTGAAATAGGAAAGCTTTTAAAAGCAAAAACCATAAAAAGTTCCAGACCTTACTATATACCTGCAACTTTGGCATAAAATATATTAAGGAAATATGTGCATAGATTTTCAAAAGCTAGTTAATAAACATATGCTATCCAATATTGAAAACAAAAATTTCAGAGAAAAGATTAGTTATAATTATTCTGAATAATCAAATACAATAAAAAGATACATACGTTTACCCAACTTATCCACAAGAATTTTTTCATACTGTCGTTGAGCTAAATTAGGCGGAAGATTGCCCACAAAAAGGGCTACATTTGAACTAGAAACATTTTCTTTCTTTTGGAGATAGAACCTTGTTAATTCTTTTTGCCGAACAGATTCCTGTAATAATGCAAGATTCTTAGACAAAACCACCAAAATTCGTAAACATTTAAAAGCTAACTATCAATAAAAGTTTGATCTTTCCAAAAGTAATTTTTCAAAAACACTTTTCTAATTCACACCTAAATGCAGCAGAAATCTAATACATCACACATGGTTTATTTATTTCAAGAAAATGGGTAAATTCTTTTCTCAAAACTAATACACACAATTGTTTCAAAATGCAAGTATTGAAATCTATTCCACTCTACAAATTTACTATAAACAATATACTTAAGAACTTTAATTTTGGATTTCCTTAAGAACTTATGGTGCTTCCTTTTGAACAAATCTTTCTGCAGATAATGATGTAGCTCAACATCTAATTTAGAAAATAAACAGCTGTCAAATTTCAGGACAGAAAATGCTACAACAGATTGAAGAAAGTGATTTCTTAGACTTCTTAATAGATAGCTTTAGAGTAACTCACATAACATGGCCTTAAGCATAACATCTTTTTCACCATCCAGACCCTTGATAACATACCGTAATAATTAATATGTATAAATCATACAAGAAATATGGCAAATTGCACCAAAATGTTGGGTTTTAATGGTTAAATAGTTCTATAAATATAAAACAAAGAAATGCGCTGCAGTATTATCTTTTCCATAGTAAGATAATTTTCATTGATAGTAGGGTAGTGACTCTTCTGATCACAATGCAAAAGTAGACCAATTGTGAATATAACATGCATATATACTTTACTATCTCAAATGATTCTCCCACAAAATTACGAGTATACCATGATATAAATTCAATTATCTAATTTTTTGAATGGCCAACATCTGACCCCTTGGACTTCAGCCCTACAAGGGGAAAACAGGTGGTTAGTTTTAAGGAGCATGCTGTATACAGATCACCATTACTCTTAACAGTGACAATCACCAACATCCATGCACTTACAAATCAAGATTTGGAGCAGGGATCTACTGGGTGGCAGATAAACATTATGTAAATCATACAGTTAGGTGGTTATTCCTAAATCTTTACAAATAGATACCAAACCTTACAAATAGATTAATTAAAATAGTAAAAAGGAAAATTTTGAGATGATGGAATACATACATCAATTTTATAATTTTACACTTGTTACATTAACTTAAAATAGAGGTTCTTTGTATTGCAACAAAATAACTATGAACAGACTAAAATTCTCATGAGAATTATAGTGTTTACGAAAGGCATATTCTTTGCATTATGATAGAAAAAACAATTATAATTTCCAGTGCTGTGTTTCTAAATAGACTGGGTGAGTTGAATCCTAGAATGGCAAAACCTGGAATCGTTGACAGGAAAAAATACTTTAAAAAAATTATAAAAAATCTTTTATGCACAAAAATTTCAAATTGGTTCATTGGGTGTGTTAATTATTGCCAAGACTCAACACAATAAGTAATTGAGCAGATGAACACAACATGGGTTCAATATAGCCTGCAAGTAGTTTTAGGTTAGCCTATAGATGGCAAAAGGGAAATCAGACCAATTTAGCTCATGAAAAATTCTGATTTAATAGAGGTTTTTAGTTAAAACTCATGACCATGAAATTTTAAACATAATTGTAAGTTCATAAAAATTAAAAAAAGTCGAAAGAATTGATAAAACTTAAAATGTACATAAATTGAACAAATTATAAAATTAAAAATAGATAATTACCCTAGCTACATTTTTCAATAAATCCCAAGGTCCTTCTTGATTGTCCATAGCTCTTTCGTGAACAGCTGTAAAATAATTTAGTGCGCATTAGCAAAATTTGTAGAAAAGTATAAAGATAACTGTAGAAACAACATTCTTCTTAATCCAAGAGTTAATAATAAATGCAAAAACATCAGGAAAAATTGGAATCTTAGAAAAGCTAATCCATCGAAATTTAACTTTTCTCAATTTTTGATAAAACATAACATTAAGTTTAATGCTACATAAAGCCTGCATATCTTGATTCTGGGCCCCAGAATGAAGTTCGATGACGAGCATCAGCACTAGACTATAATTGAGGTCAACTTAACTTGATTATCCAGAATACATTACATATACGTTAAATGCCTACCAAGCAGACATAAGACACTGATTTACTGATTTGGATTCCTCCAATATGTATTTAACATGCAAAAGCAGTGAAAGAGACAGCAGGGATGTTGAGGTTACTATATTTGGCATAATAAATGCTTAAATGCTAAATTTTGTTTGTTTTATAAATTATTGGTAGCATTTATGCTTGTGTGTGTGTCTGGGCCCTAGATGTGTCTAGGCCCCCCCCTTATCAGTGAATGCAACAAGCACTTGTATATGAAAATTTAAATTTTGGGCGACCGTATGAGAAAACTTTGTGGAATAATCCAATTCAAACTTGGAAATTTGTTAGTCACAGGGACTTCTTACTATTGTACCCCTTGAATAAGCCAAGAGACAGATATTTTGTCACCAAATAGGAGGGAGTTTAACCACTACACTTGAGACATCTAGTGAAGACATATAGCTGTTCACTTCAGAAAACGAAATGCAAACTTACTGAATGCAACAAACATCAAAATGTACATTCAAACAGTAAGTCACTATTGATTCAGTTGCAGATTGATGAAAGTTGGTTGGTTTTGGGGTTTCATGGCGCAGGGGCCATATTTGGCCAGATTGATGAGAGATAAAAGCATATTTAAAAGACAGCATTTGTATAACTGCACAACACATCAAATATGAAGTACAACACTGATTTGATCTGATCAAGAGTAAGGCAGAACATAGGTTTATAAGCCCTGTTGCAGTTTACAGTTAGATTGAATCATTTTCACAACGTTGAATTCGGGCTCATTAATATTCTAATGACTGATTGGAAAGTAAAAATCATAGTTTGGAAATTTTAATTAAATTTCACATTTTCCATAGGTTTAAACAAAATTTTTAAGTCTTCGTATTATAAGTGATTTAGCATCTCTTTTCAGTGAGAAACACAGCCTATGAAGGTATGCTCAAGCATATGAAATTCTTAAATAAAATTGATACTCTGTAACACACCCAAATAGCAATAAACCTTTTAAATTATGCCCACTTTTACTTTCTCAAGCATAAAGTGCCAAGTTGTCCAAAAACATACTAGTCAGCAGAGAGGAAGAAGCAACAATGTCTTTAATAACAATGAAAAAGATGCTCACCAGTAAAAATAAACAAAACTATGCTTTATCTAGCTCATCAAAATATTGAAAGAAAAAAGAAAAATGCTTCGTATGGATAAACTTCTTTTTACTGAATTCTAGGGGGTTCATTTTTCAATTTTTATTTAATCTTATTTTACCCAGTGGTTTACAAATATATTTACTATTTATGAACCATAACAAATTGGAAATAATTCTTTTCTCCATTTGAATTGGTTAAAAATGTATCCAATGGTAAACATAAGATGTCTGGGATGGAAAAGGTATCTACACATTTCTTATTCTGCAACACAGTGAATTGTGAGGTCAAGGGTTTGATCCTCCATACTGCTCACTGAAATAACTTATGTATATCCTGGGTATGTGTATTTTGAATCTGAGGTTGCCAAATTCTGCAGAATGGTGTGTGGATTGCATGTAAGACATACAAGCACAATGCTGTCCAGTCTCGATCAAAATTGGGTATATATTTCTGGCCAAGCCTATCACAACAAGTAAAATAAATTAGGGATAAGGTACCAGGGCATGCGGTAAAGTACAAGTTGGAAAACAAGTACACCATGCAGTATTACATATGAGTTATTTTAATGATAAACTCGAAAATGGAAAGGAAAACACATGGACAAATTTGGACAGATTAATGTAACTCATGCGTGAAATACAATAGCTACAAACTTCCTATACTGATAGGGCTCTTTTCGAAAGATCCATAAGTTTACCATTTTGATATTAGACAGTATAAAAATGAATGGGAAAAGAGTTTAACAATTACTTTATGAAAATAATACTTACAGCCTCTGTCTAAAGTCACTTCACTAAGTCTATATTTATTGATATCAGATGTATCCAACCCAAACTCTGTCAGAGTTGCTGCCATTACATCTTCTACAGTTGTATCACTGTTGACAGGAATAACTCTATGTGTATCTGCAGCCCTGAAAAAATATAATGTAAAATACAGCATTATTTACAAAGATTGAAATACATAATCTTTTGATTTATTTTAATTTGTATTGGATGTGGAAGACTTTGAATCATTAAGGTGTGCATGTAATGCTATAAAAATACATATGAATGAAACTTTTAAACACAAATGACATTTTATTAGACTGACCTTTGAGAAAGTGCAATCAGCCCAACTTCTAAAAAATAATTAAATTATTTTTAAAATCATCTCCCAGGAAATGCCTACTTTTGGATATCACTTGTCTTCAGTGTCTCAAAAGCAGCTATGGTGTAGTGACCCTTTTCAATAACCATGCAACCTACTTGTGGGTTGGGACCCATAGGTCGAAAACGCATATTCTAGAGGGAATTGTAATAATTTATTTCATGAATATATTGGTGTTGATTAGTAGCTGATAAGCTGTAATTAGATCTATATAAGAAAAACTTTATATCTGTAATTCAGATGCAGCCTAAAATATTGGGTTCAGAAAAGTTATTCACTAATCTTTAAAGATCATTAATCATGTTTACCTGCTTCTGATCTTATTTTCAGAAAATAAATACATTGGTGAGGTGTAGTTATTTTTAAAGGGATATTTGACGGAATTCAATTACATGCTTGAACTAAATTTGACGGTTTATAATTGACAAATTTCGGATTTCTCGAAATTTTGAACGAGTAATGAAAATCGTCCACTTTAAAAAACTCAAATTTGTTTTGACAGAAGTGACTTTATTAAGCATTGGACACTGTAGGGTAGAGTTGTTTGAGAGAAAAATGTTTTTCGGAAACATACATTTAGGAATGCAAGTTAAATTTTAATAACAGTGAAATGGAAATTATTTTAATTTCAAAGTATATGAATAATTAAATAAAAAATATAATAATGCTGTAATTCAATACCAAATGAAGGGAAAGATAAGAACTAACTTTACTGTGATTTAATTTGGTGAATTGTTCTTATCTTTAGCCTTTGTTTAGAATTTTATAGTAGAATTTTGAAACAATATAATACATTTGTATTATTTTTGGAATAAAACTGGTTAGAAAAGTTATACAAGATTACTCATCGCATAGAAGTAGACTTTCATGGTCATGTTTAAAACTTATAATTAAACCTCACACACACATTAAGACGAACTTAATAAGAATTACTGATAATAAGAATTAAATTCAAAGCCCCATCGAAAAGTACATTCAAATAATGTTAACTCATTCATTTAAGAATTTAAGTTATACTAATCATGGTTAAGACAAACAAATTTTCGAAACTCAAGGGCAAAAGTATTCTTTTCAATCGCATTATCAGAAACATTAAGTGACTCCGAAATTGTAGATTTATTTGTGAAAGAGAGTGAAGAATAAATGAAGATTCTGAAGAAGACAAAGGAATATGTGTGCCTTCTTCAAAAGCTACTGCTGACTTTGAAATTGTTTGCCGCTTTTTGTTAGGTAATACAAATTAATCTACTCAATTACACAGCATTAACCGCAGATTTTCTTAAATAGTGTCACGAAAAAAGCAAAACATAAAAATCAATAACTATTGATCAAGACAAAAATTGCATAATCAGGACACACCTATATAATAAAAAATTATCTGTGTAATTAAGAATTATCTGTATAATCTTTGTGATGAAGAATACCATTCCTCTGTGAACAGAGAATTGTATAGTAAGTAGTGCAAATGCATTAATATTTTAATTATTGTTGAAAGAATGCTTTTTTCTGTAAATTCGGATAACTCGAGCTACAGACAATACAAATTTTTATTAGGTCCTGTGAAATTTGTCTTAATGAAGTTTGACTACATTTAACAATGTTTTCTTTCATAAATTCAAACTTGTCTTTCTTCATCTGAACTGCTTTATAGGCACTTTAGAATTGTGTTAAAAATATGATATTTAGTAAACCCTTGTTACATCATGCCTTGATATACACTCTGTAACATAAAAATCGACGCGCCAAGGAGTTATCCGAATGGGACGAAATTGCATATGCACGTACTTTACGATAGAATATGCAAATTATTAACTTTTGGCGGCCAATGACTGAATAGGTGGAGCTCCAGCGCATTGCAATGGAGCATCCGAATCGTGTATAAAACAGAGGACATTCCAATGCTAGGGCATAACTTCCATGCGAATGTGGTTCCATCGACTTACGTGGACTGTACCAATGCCTCGCAGACGAGTTCGCGAACAGCATGAGCAGATGTCGCCATTTGAGAGAGGACGTGCAATTGGACTTAAGGAAGCAGGATGGTCAAATCACAGGATAGCTCGACATTTGGGTCAGAGCAATGCTACCATTCGACGATGTTGGCAGGAATGGGTGAACCATGGCCGTACAGAGCGTCAAGAAGGTAGCGGTCGACCAAGAGCGAGGACAGAGTGATCGTCCGATCAGCGATCACAGCACCTGATGCGTCCTTATCAACAATCCGACATGTAACAGGGACACCAGTGAGTGCAATGACCATTGATAGGCGAATCAGCGAATGGGGGCTGAGGCCACAGAGGCCATTGCGCCGACTGCCCCTCACCGTTGCACACAGCCAGGCACGTTTGCAGTGGTGCCGGATGCATTCGTCCTGGAATCTCAAGGACTGGAGCAGAATTGTTTTCAACGATGAGTCCCACTTCGAATTGAGCCCCGATGACCAGCGAAGACGTGTCTGGAGACGTCCAGGACCGAGGTATGATACTCACCTGACTGTCGTCCGCTACACAGCCCGACAACCAGGAGTTATGGTATGGGGTGCCATTTCATTTGACAGCCGGACCCCTTTTGTTGTCACCCGTGACACCCTTACAGCACGGCGGTACGTCGACGAGATTCTACGCCCCATTGTGTTGCCCTTCCTTTCACGGACCCCTGGACTTACGTTCCAACAGGATAATGCCCGGCCGCACACGGCATGTGCCTTTCTACATATTGTCTTCATGCTTCTCCAACACTTCCCTGGCCGGCGCGAACGCCAGATCTTTTCCCAATAGAGCAAGTTTGGGCTCTGATGAGCAGACGTTTACGACCGTCCCTAGATCGCGCCGATCTAACTCGCCAATTGGAACGTGTATGGCAAGAAATCCCGCAGGAGGACATCCGCCAACTCTACGAGTCAATGCCTTGCCGGATAACAGTTTGCATCAGGGCCAGAGGTGGGCCAACGCATTGTTGATTTTTTTTGCTCTCGTAGCTGTATTTCCTGAATAAAACATTCAATTCCTATGATACTGTTATCGTTTCGTTTTCAATACATGTACATCACATCTACCAATTTTCAACACATTCGCATAACTCCTTCATGGTGCGTCGATTTTTATGTTATAGTGTATTATGCATTAGGCAATTTTTACTTGTCCGCCAATGAATTTTCGGTTTGTGTAAGCAGAGAAATTATGAGGTGCTAGTTTGTTTCATTGAAATTGGCAGATGAAAGTTACTTGCTTCAAGCAGTTATCTTCTTTATTAACATTGCCAAGTTAGTGTGGATTCCAAAGGAATGCATGAAAATTGTACATAACCTATTCAAAATGCCTCTTAAGATCATCCTGACTGCTTGTGAACAAAAATTTGTTATTGTCAAGAAATATATGCTGACAACAGTGTAAATAAAAGTTACACCAATTGAAGAGACTAGGTGCACTGTTGGCAGCAAGGGTTCAATCCATGTTCAGGTGACATAAAATGAAGAATTGACATTTTTTCACCACTGTCCTTTCTACTTCATTAAAAAGACCCAGTGTTGCTGTTGCAAAGTGGCAAAAGGAAAAACGGGGAGTCAAAACCTGAGAACTGTGACCAGGATATTCTCGAATGAGCAATTTAATTTGAATATGAGGTCAGTTCCCCTACACTCCCCCATCAGTAGCCTAAAGTGCATCAAACCTCTGTGAGAAAGGGAAAGCATGTATGCCAGTCCCTGTGAAATGGCTCAACTGAAGAGTATCTTGAAAGCATAGATGAGATGTAAAAATGTATAAATGTTTAAAAATATTGTCATATTTAGTGTACTATTTTCAAGTTTTATCATTGATTTTGCGATTAATTTAGTTTCATACAATTGCAATATAACCCATAATTTAATGTATAACAAAGCACTTTTATTTCTATAACTTTTTTAACCCTCACTATATTGTTATCCTTGGTGTCAAGCTTTTTCCATACCTTCCAAGAAGTGCAATATATCGAGGGACTACGGTATTTACATAAAATGCAGATACACTATCTAAAAAATTCCTATCTCAATTGGAATCTAATAATACCTGAATTTTCCAGGATAAACTTTCACACTACCCAAATTGGAGTTTGGAGGTCTGTATCTTAATAAAATTGCTGGTCTTTTCCCTTCTCTTCTTGTTAAACTTTGAACAGGCATAAATTCATCAATTTCTTTCTCAGGAGGCTCACCTAATTCAAATTTGAAGAATTTATTTTTAACATTAAGCACAGAAAATCATGGTAAAAATGTCATAAAACTAAATGGAACTAACCATAAACATCAGTCAGATAGTAGTGCTTTGGATCATCAGATATATGGAAAGCTCTTAATGCAGCACACTGAAATTGATGCATAATATATAAAAATACACACTGAAACTATAAACAAGTATAAACTAAAGAAATTCATAAAAAAATTATTGAATAATTCCAATAGTTGGATTAATTATTAAAAGATATTTCATAAACCCTATATATGAATTATCCCACTCCATTAGGATAAATTAATAAGATTAAATAGCAAAATGTGAATCAATAAAATAATCACGACACTTCATTCAATAGTACATGACTTGATGAAACAAAGACCCTTTTCTTTTGTAGCATTAAACTAATTCAATTGCTCAGAAATTTAAATTATTTTTGCTTATGGATGAGAAAGCATCCATAAGCAAAATATCTGTTATCATGGTGACAATGTGTGACCAAAACATTGAATAAGGGATGTGTGGTATAACATGGGATACCCATCAGTTGTGGTAACTACATTTGAATTATGGCAATCACCACACATATACTATTCTCTATCTGGTTGGTTTGAAATAGGACTGATTGACAAGCTTTTGGAAAGGGTAGTAATATCTTGAGGGTGCAATTATTCCATTGTGTTTAACTTCCAATAGATTCTCATGGAAATCTGGATGCCCTACTCCTCATACAAGTGGATAAGTTACAATATGTTTATGGAATATGCGAATCAGTTAATTAATTTTGGAAAATAAGATAAAATTTTGTCACTTAGTAATAATTACTATCAGTTGTCTAGACCAAATCTCAACCATTTTAATACGAACAAGTTTATCCAACCAAATAAAATTATTTAAGCACATTATCAATAAATTGATAATGTGCTCAACTTCAACAGAAACTTTCAATAGAAACTAAAATCTCAAATTGAAATGTATATTTAACTTGCAAAAAGAAATTATGTTTGTATACCATATAAAGTTTCAGGAATCAATTTCTAACAAGCAATAAATTTCCTAAGAAAGCTTACAAATTACAGCACTATACCAAAAATTAAACCAGTTTTTTCATTTCAGATAAAAAAAAATTAATACACATTTGCCAAACTTTAGTTATATTTCAGTTCATGCAGGGTAAAATGTGCTATTGACTTAGTGAATTAAGTATAGAATTTACAGTAGAACTTCTCAAAATGATCACAATATGCTACCAAATCACCCTTAAATTCTCTGCTTAACCATATTTAGTTTTCTTAGTCTTAAACTAAAACAATTTGGAGAAAATGTTAGCTTCAGTTTAAATAAAAATAAAATTTAATTTCAGCTGACATCTTGATGCTACATTTTCATAACATACGTTGAATATTCAGATAGAATTAAATAAATAACAATACTGATAGGTTTTTAATTCATAACAAAATAGTCAAACCAAATTTTTCTTTCAAATCTTGTGGTTTATATTTTTATGGCAGTCTCGCTATTTTGTGTTACCATGAAATGTTATAACAGTACTTTAGATTCCTGATAACCCAGTTAAAACTACTGCCCTCAGCTAATGTTTTAAACATTAGATGTCTCTTTCTTGAACTTGGATAGGCACATTGTCTTGATGTAGAAAAAGATGATGTACCTCATGAATGAAGTAATTACTTTATGATAAATGAAACAATTACTCGAGATGAATTATTTTCTTGTGTCATGTTACACAAACCATGCATGTTACATTTTATTAGCATCTGATTTCTAACATATTAAAAGAAAACCCTTCTAAACAACCACTTTCTTCATAATGTCATGTGATCACTTCAGTTATCTTATCAGTTTTAACAGTAAACTTAAGAACTTGGTAACAAACTTAATAAACTAAAATAATTTCGGTTATCTTTAAAAAGTCTAGGCTTTTAAAACATATTGGCTAGGAAAGCTACAAGGAAATTTTTTGCTTTGTCAGGCATACCAGAGGATAACTAAGCAGAGAGATAGCTATAAAACATTTACTTGCAGCTTTAATCCTGAGATTTAAAAACAGTGGAAACTAGAGAGCTCATCTGTCATTCATTTTAACTATTTAAAATATTTGTTTTAAAACTGAAATCACGATGTTCAGCTCTAGATATAAACACTAGCAATTTTAAATTTTCTTAATACGAACAAATCTAAACAAAACAAAAATTTATATTGTATAACAAGCTTTAAGAATTAATAAATTATGTTTATATTAAATTTGATTGCAACCATTAAATAAAATGAACATTAAGTCAATTTACAATCAATGACAAAATCACACTGAAAAGGAAAAATATTACAAGCATCCAATAACCCATTGGTACATGGACTTGAATACTAATGAGATGCTTTGAAGTCTCTCATAGGTTGATCAAAATGAAAAGGTGGTATTGCCACCCAGCATTCTAAGTCTAAAGTAATGAAGATTAATAAGTACTAATAAGGATAGCTTAACCTCAATGTTTTAAAAAATATTTTTAATTATTTCAATCCATCCCCCTAAGAGAAAAAGCTTTCAATGCCTACCAGCCCCAGAATGAAATCCGGAGTGCACATCAATTAATTTAAGTTAAAACTTTTTAGGCGAATCTAGAGTCTCACTAAGGAAGAATACGAATAAAACCAAAGCACCTTATTAGTTGTTTTGACATTGCAATAATTTACCTACTTCAGATATTGAATTAGTGTGTTCAGAGAACACTCAGAAAATTGTTTCTGGGGACTTATTTTTGCTTTTAAGACATGAACTAAGTTCAGAACTTTCTCAAGGAAAATTTACATCTCATAATAAATAATCCAATTTCTGTTGGTTAAACATAGGCATGACTGCAGTACTGTAATGCGTATGTACAAATGTAGACATAACTCTGGTTAAGATATCTTTATCCAATTGATTCTACATACATATCATTTTCTAACTTGCTTACTTTCTCAGGTGTAGGAGACAGAGGTTTCGTTATGAGGTACAGGACTTTAAGCTAATGGTATATTTTAATACATGCCTTCATTTTTCTAATATAATTACAAATATGCAATATGGAAAAATAGCAAGGTTCTTGCCAAACCCTTGGAATAGCAAATTTGAAGGAAAGCCATCTTTAACTCTAAACAGGTACGACCTTGACTCATAATTGATTCAAACAGTATTTTAGGACTCCTGTTACCCATAATAATTGAAAATTATACCCTGAAAATTTTTTTAATGTATTCAGATTATTTTTTGAAGTGTGGGTTATAAATCAATTGAGGGTTAAAAAGTCTGAGTAAGCATCAGCAATAGAGTTACATGGAAAAATTTGCTTGCATTTCAGAAATCAGCATAAAAAGTACCTCTGGAGTCTGTGTAGGTCAGGATAATTTTATATATTTTTGTTTAAATTTTAAAATTTCTAATTTGAATTCATCTTAAAAACTTCTTAGAGAGAACTAGATTTTTGTATCAATACAAATGTAAGCATTGAAGTGAATTTATAAAATATAAGATTAAAAAATCTGAATATACATAAGAGAATATGTTGAAGACAGAATTACAATTGTTTATACATACAATCATCTCTTCTCTAGGAGCATTACGAAATATTGTGATTGTCCTGAATCTCCTTCTCTTTAATGACGCATTTCCATCATAAACTTTTATAACCTCTGGAAATGTTAAAGAAAGAAATTTGAAAAGTATGCAAGTTAAAATAAAGAAGCACCAAATTACATATCAAGAAATATATATAGGCAGATGTGCAATCGTGAAATGAATATTGATACCCATAAGGGATATAACAGAGAAAAGAAAAAATTAGCTAATTTCTAAACTTATAAGGCTTTTTACTAGGACTTTGAAATACAATTAACTAATATCCTTATTTAGAAATTAAAATTTCTTAAATTTCTGCTTTGCTTATTTTTTAATACCATAAGAGTTAATAAGACAAAAATATACCAGTCGTAGCAATCTCTGTATGGGTTTCTTAAATTTCTGATATTACAAAGACTATAACTAATTGAAACATTAATTTGATATCTAGAATAGCCAAGGAAAGTTACATATTAAGCACTAAATGGCATTGATTTTTACTATACAATTGTATTAAAATGTTCCTATACTCAATGCTAAATGTTTAAGATACAAATAATATTTTAGAAAACTGCTGATCAAATCACCCATTGTGTAACTTCTAGGAGAATGTTTATCATAATAGATTGAATCCTCAGTAGGAAATAATAAAATACTCCTGTGTCCAGGTATTAGAATATACAAAATATTACCACAGGAATCACATTTTGTTCCCCAATTCCAGATAGCCATACTGCTGTAGCGTCAAAAAAGGTGAGAAAACTTTAATTTGTCTCATAAAGAATGTACCAATTACACATTGGAAAGCTTGTATGAATACAATTTGCAATCAATTTGCAACTGATCTTCACACTGAACTACACAGAATGATACTTTATTACACACCTACAGCAAGTATTCTAACATTTTATATATCATGGTAACTAGTAAGCATATCATGCTTAAACACATTTAACGAAAAACATGAAACAACACGGTCAACATGCACACAAACAAAACAAACATGGAATATTGCACAATATGCACTATTATTTCTTGATTATGCTCAGAAAATCTTTTTAGCACAAATGAGTTCATGTTTTTACTTATTTTGTTTTAGAAACCCTTAGAGATGTTTTAATACAAATCTTGGAAGATGTTTCTAACAGGTTTTCTCTTATGAATAATATCAGTTCATAAGTTGTGGGTTTACTTTAGTATGAAAGGATTTTCGCTAGATTAGCAGTTAGTTATATAACTAAATTACAGTACGATGGAAGACAAGAGAGCTCATTTTTTAAACTATGTTGTACTCTTGCATGTGTAAAGTGTTATGAATATATTATAGTAAATTATAAGCCTGTTTTTAATGGTTGCATCTGAGATATTTCACTGAAAGATGACATATGTAAAAATAGAAGCATGGGACTTTCTCTGAAACATAATGGAGAATAATTTTAAAATGTTACTGATAACATAAGTACAGGAGTATTTATTGAATTTCCTAGTTTCGCTAAGTAATGGTGCACCAAAAATATCTGATTTGTGTGAACAGATTTCTACAGCCATAACAATGAAGCTTTATTACTCATTTTGATGTGGAACCGATTTATTGTCAAATATTAAAATTCTGAGAGCCCAGGGTGAAAGTAAAAATTTCAGAAAGAATTGGGCTCTACCTTCCCATTACATACTTTCCTATCAAGATAAATGTACTTAAGTGCTGTTAAGTTAAATAATTTTCTATAACAGCATGTCTTGGTAGAAAATAAAGTGTATGGAAAGGTGTGGTTATGTGGATGATTATCAAATCACGGCATTAATCAAGCATAATTCATGCTATATGTCCAAAACAAATGCTCAAATATAGCAAACATCACATTACACTGTTGCTTTGAATTTAGCAAAGTTTGGTTATGTGAATTACCTTGGTGTTTGGGTGTCACACGTTTTGAGTGAAAGAAATTAAATGGTCCGTATTTCTGCTTCAGATACACTGCTGAAACGAATAAAAAATAATCATTTTTGGGAAAACTGATAATTTTTAATAATGTACAGAGGAAAGGATCCCAGGGAGCAGCAACACAAGTAACCACTCTGAAAAGTGACCTACATTCATAAGGGGTATTCATCTCAGATAGAGCCTATTGCAGAAATTGCCTGATTGATGTGTGTGAATATTTAATTTACAACCTGTGGATATTATATTGTAGTTATAAACTTTAATTAGTCATAGCAGATTCGAATGGGTCCAAATAGAAAATACTGTGTTTTAAACTGGAAAATCTCAAGCCCATTTTACTTTGTATGCCAGTAGACAAATTTGTTGGGTGTGAATTGAGAGATATTTTGTCTTACTCTCCAAACTACAGCAACTATCTTGATTTTTCTTTGTTTAAATACCTAGAGCTCTCCGATTAAAATTAATGGCTGCTTTTGAGGCATAAAAATTACAGAACTCATTCATTTGTAACAAATAGAAAAAAGTTAAAATAATTTTATTTCTGGACAACAGAAAGCAGAAAATTTTTAGGAAATGATTGTGTATACAAGACATTTTAGTAACAAATCCTATTTTGTAGCATTACCTATAAATTTTGGGGAAATGTACATAAATGACTATTTACTTCTCAAAACATATTTCTGTACGTTGCTTGATAAATTATATACACTCAAGTGCCATAAAAACTTGTAAACCAGACTAATACTTGGTAGGCCTCCCATGGGACCATACAAAACTGCAGATGGGGCATGAACTCCACGTATTTTGTAGGCATTGAACATCATACTTCCTGCAGAGCAGTCCATAATTCTGAGATGTATGACTTCTATGCATTGCATGGCATCCCAAATGTGTTTGATAACGTTGAGATGTGGTTAATTAGGGGAATGGCAAGACCCCAAACTCAGATGAGGTCCTCTAACCATAATTTGGCATGTCTAGACTTGTGTAGCAGTGCACTATCTTCTTGGAAGAGGCCAAACCCATTATAATGAACATAGGATATGTATGGGTATAACTCATTATATAAAGGATGCAGTTCATCTGTTAAACGTTTGTAGACATACCAGGGGTCCCATTGAATGCCAGCTAAACAAACCCCATACCATTACAGTCAACATCAGCCTATACAATTTCCTGTTGACATGCGAAATCTATGGCTTCATGGTGTTTTCTCCAAGCAGATTATTCCATCAGCCTGAAACATTTGGAAAAGCAACTCGTCAGACCAGGCTACTTGCTTCCAGTCATCAAGTGTCCAGTGGCTGTGTTCCAGAACCCAGTCCAGGCGAGACGAATAGCTTTGTGTCAAGTATTCCTCAAGGCTACTCAAGTTGGGCACCATCTCCTACATCCTATCTCTCTGAGGAAACGCAGTCCTCAAACTTATGTTTGCTGAGGGCCAAGCTTTGAATTTCAATGTTAGTTGAGGGAGTGTTGCATGCCTATCACTTGACACAATTCTTGCTAGCTGATGCTGGTCATGTTCACTCAGTCATTTTACATCACACTGCGGTTGAAAGTTACATGTGTCACCAGAATTCTTTTAGTCATGGCTATTCCCTTGAATTGGTAGCACATAAAAATCCTAACTTCTCAACCAACGAAATGCTAAAACATCGCACTGAAAATTGCTAAAATTATAACTTGTCTTATGGCTGAAATAGCTCTAGATACTCCACAGATGTCTATCGCTTTATATATGCACTAGCAGATGTAATCAACGATGTGCATAGGTAGAGTTGCAATGTATTTTGCATAGGCTCATCTGTTTTTTTGGCACTTCAATGTTTGGAAGCTTTTATAAATGGGTGGAAGAACATTTTTGTCCAAATCTTGCATATAAACTACCCTCTGTGCAATGATTCAGAATGAATGTGAATGATTTCAATTAGAAACATTTTCAAAATGTGCATAGGTGTTGGTGTATCATTCATTTTACAAAGGATCCTATATGCATACAAATACTAAATTTGACTTTCTATGAGCATTCTTTCTACTAGCATTTTATCAAAATACTTTAAATTAAAGAAATTATTGTGCATCTATTCAATTAAATAAAAAAGTTCATATGAAATCAAAGTTGCAATAATTTAAACTTTAAGACTTAAACCACTCTTCCTGCTTTGCCAGTGACAACTTAAGGTTACTGTATGTGAAATAGATGAGTGAATTTAATCAAAATGCTCTAATTTCCTCACTTTGATGTAACACCCCAAAACTTTGGTAAACACTAGAATTTTAAAATTTAGTTTCAGTTAATGTTTCCCTAAAAAGATAGAAAATTTTCAGTTTGTAAGCACAAGAAGTACTTCCAATTAGATGCGTCTTGGTTGTGTACTTGTATCTTCACAATTGGTATTTTTATACATACAACAATGGTAAAATAAATGATACATCCACAGATGACAAACTCAAGGTTATATTTCAGGAATTCAAAATGCTATTTCCAAAAATGCTTCAGGAATTATAATATATTTTCAGGAATCTTTTTAATGTTATGTTACTAACCTTTTTATAAGAGCATATTTTAATATACCTTAAGAATATATTGTAATTCTATGTTAACAATAGTCATAGTTTGTTTTATTGGCTTTCTTGGTCATATCCAGTTTGCTATAGAAAACTATTCTAAGATTATATATTCAATCTTCTTCCACTATTGTACACATTTCCATGATAGGTAATGTTTTCCTGGTATGTTTCTATCATACAGATATATTTTTGAAAATAGGAAATCATCGAAAAGAATAGAACACGTTATTTAAAAATTCAGAATATTTTAAAATTTAAAAATAATTAAAATAAGGCAAAATTTTGTTTATTATTACATTTGATTATCATAAAATGTAGCAACTGAAAAATAACTCAATTGCATAGAGGATGCAGAAAAATTTCAAATCTATTCAAGATTTTCCATAATTTCACTTTTCGGTGAAATGGTGAAAATTTGTAAAAAAACTGTGAACATCTGTAATCATTTAAAATAATTTGGAATGGTTGGCATTTCTGTACATTCAACATTTGTACATATTAACACTTTTTCTAATCGGAAGTATGTTTCTATCACAAACAAATAGACAATCACAGTAACATCCATTTGAATCATCCTGAATAAATCACATATTTAAATTACTTTGTGAGGGTGCATTATTGTAATGAATGTTTTCAATAAAATTTTTTGCTTATATTATAAAACTTCTTGTACAAACTTTAAGGGAAGATAGGGAACACAAAATTAAACCTAAGTTTTTACAAGTGCCACCCGGATGTGCTAGAAGATACACTGAGGAGCAGAAATGAGAAACAGCAAGAATGTGAACAACATTTTTATGAGCCCTAATTTTATAGTTTGACAGTCATTGTACACTTATAGCTTGGCAGTTGTCATTCACTTAGTTTAACAGTAGGAGAGCAATGTTGTGATCAACAGTAATGCATGCCTGACAACATAGACACATGGAAGGAATGTGCGTCAATCCCATATGATGTCCGTTTCTGTGGAATGTTCTGGTTTCATATAATTGGTGATTTGGCACACGTGAGTCAATGTACTATTCACAATACAATCTTACAATACCTCGTCCATTTGCATTAACCACTCCATATGCTAGGTGCATGTTAGTCATCTCAGCATTCATAAAATGTTACATGCTATATATATGAAATTAGCATCTAAAGTGATGATGGCCAAAATTGGCCAGGTGCCCTGCTGTTCCCAATGCTCTCAAAAAAACACAGGTGGCATTTCTGTGAACATCATCCCCATAAGCATACATTTTAGTGATGTTTCTACCTTCCTTTACACTTTGTATAGGAAGTTTTTAAAACACCCAGTATATTATATTGTACTTGCTGTGGGTATTGTTGAAACTTTAAAAAGCAACATGAGAATTATTTATCGCCTTCCTACTTATATTTGAGGCCTCCAAATGGAAGGTTGCTGAGTTCTTGTAAATGTTAAACAAAAAGAGAAACTAATAAGTACTTGCTATTAGTAAATTTTAAAAATAAAAATTACGTATTATATATTTTTTAAATCTGTATAACAGACAAACTCAGTGCACACACTAGCCTTTTACTATAAATAATAACAATTTTGAAATTCAAATATAATTTATAAATTTAATACAAAGTAGTCACCATCATCTCTGTCTTTTTCCTTCGGAGATGGATAATCATCAAATTCTTTATTTTTACATTCACCAGGGGAAAATTCTTCAGATATACTCCTAGCTGAAAAGACAGGCCATAAAGTCTTTAAATCATGTTCACCATTCAATAGCTAGGTATCAATAAATAATAAAAAAATCAAATCCTTACTTATGCATATATTAATCACACCATCTCTCTTTTTCATTTCAACACCAATTATTGTTTCCAAAGGGACATCTGTACGAGGAATGCTAACAGAACTAGGTGGAAGCATGATACTTTCCAAGCACCCAAAACTACATTCCATTGGCAGGTTTTTATAACACAGGGGATGGGCCTAAAAATAAATAAATTATGTATTAAGATATCAGACTATTACAAAGCTTAGTCATACCTGTGACCATATCTTCATGCATTACAAAATTGTAAAACTGTTATATACTAATGAATAGCTATTTGTTTCTTGATGAGTGATATTGCATTTGATAATAAATAAATAATTTTCAAACATATTTTTTTAATAATCTTTAACAATGAAAATCATTTTTTTTGTAAAAATGAATTTATAATTTCATTGGAGTTGTTTATGAATAATGCAAAAGAAATTTGAGTACTTTTCAGACATCAAGAACTTTCAAAAAATTTCAAGGAACTAATTTTGTTAAACATGCACCTATAATTAATAGACTAAATAAAATTGGCATAAGAAAAACTTGTTATTAATTTTTAAGATAATATTAACAGTAAAATTAGCTTTAAATCTCTATGTAACAAAAAGGCATACATTTCAACATCTCAATTCTGGAAACTTTACAATTATGACAGACAAAAACCCATGAAAGTTTAATAAACAATTTAAAACGGCCCTATATATACTACATAATCCCAAATATAGTGATTATTGTGTTTTTACTACATTTTAAGTGTTTATAATGGATAATACTGTTTTCAGAAGATATTTTCAGCACATTTTTTGGGGAAATGGATACCTTGATGTTTTTATAAACTTCATATTAGTGACCTTTTTCACGTTTCTTTAATTTTTGGTGACTTCTGTGACCTCATGTAGATTCCCTCAAAAGAAATACAGCATTTAATGTCAAATTTAAGTTTGAAATCTGATTTTTTTTCTTTCAATGCTGAAGGTCCTTTGCACCCATTCAAATCGATTGATATTCTCACCCAAGCAAAATTCAAATTTTCCTGCACTAAATCTTATCACACTCTAATAACGTGAAAGCTATTTCTTTTCCCAAATGTTTATAATCAAACAGAAATAGTATTCTGTCATACCAAGAACAGAGCCAAACAAAATCCTAGACATTTTCCTTGTCGTCTTCTGGTGGAATTTTCTTCGGCATATTACACAAAATTTTGATATTATAATCGATACATATTCTTCAAGTATCAGCGATCATTGACATCTGCCATGTTTACCACATTAAAAAAAACAATAAACTATAAAAAACATACGATTTTATTATATGCCCATACAATAGTACAATTTGGTCAAAATCTACATTGTACAGCCAAACCATAAGTTGGCAGTATGAAAAGGGTATGAAAAACCAACAATATTCAACCAATGAAGCAAACAAATATGCAATTTTTAGTTTTTATCATATAATAAATTTAATCAAATAAAATTATTAAATCAAAGAGCAGTAAACAATTAAACATGGAAGATGAAAATTAGAAAACAATTGGAAATTGGGTTTTAGGCTACAGGTAAGTTTTGCATAAATGTCTGAGATAGTTCAAGGATTACACGAAATTTGGTATTTTTCAAATGCTTTCCATCATCCCAAGTTGAAAAAATAATTTCCAGTACTTTTTAAGGATTTTCAAGGACCATGGGAACTTAGCTGTATCACGAGTTCATGAAAAATTTATACTTTTATAGGTAGAAACACATTTTGTATAATGAAATGTTTATAAAAGCTTCATCCCTGAACCTATAAACATTTTGTCTTTTGTCCAGTTTACTAATAGAGCTATTTCTGCAAATTTCAGCATATACATAAAAAAGAGTAAGAAATAAATTTTGATTATGTAAAAGAGAGAAAAGGCTTTTAAAATTTTCAGGAACAAAATTATCAAAAATACAAAAATTTTTCTAAAATAAACAAGCAAATTAATTAAGATATCACTTTACTGGGAATTTCACATAAAAAATAGAATGAATCAAATAGTTTCGACCTGGAATCCAATGAAAACTATCATTGTTTAAAAGCTAAATATTAGTATTTTAAATTTCTTAGAAAGACTAAAAATTTATTTGAATAACTGTACAGAAAAACAGAGTTCAGCAATGTTATAATAGACTTACTGTCATTCCACACCATTCACATCTCATGCCTGCAAAACATTCTGATGACCAACAAGTTTTTTTACATTGCTGACATTTGGAATTGCCAGGGAGATTTCCTTCCCTCCAATGATGATACTGGATAACTTTCGCCTGTACAGATATTAAAAATTAATGTACAAACTGCTACTTAAAGAGCATAACAGTTACATACAAAAACACATCACACATTCTACATTCAAATACTGGCAATCAGTTTTTCAATAATCCTTACTTTTTGCATACAAATTACTAGAACTTTTGGCAGATCGAAACAATAGAATCTTGGGTGCACTTTGGGAAGTTCTGTAACCTCAAAAAAAGGGGGAAAAGCATATGCATCTTGTATTAAAATTTCTTGAGGCATGTTTCAGTCATGAAATCTTGCCTTTTAGAAAGTAAATATTATTTCTTCCATGTCATAAAATATTATGTAAATATTATGTCATAAAAACTATATAATTCCACTGAATCAGCAAAAATGTTTATAACTATACAGAAATGTTTTATCCCATCTTAGTTGTAATTTTTTTTCATAAAAAAAAACAAAAGTAATCCAAACTGATTCACTTATAAATTTCTGTAAACTTTTGTGAAGGTAAAATTCCTTTTGTTTCATTTTTCTGCTGCAAACTTTTTGTGATATTACCATTTTATAAAAACATGTTTGATGCATTATGTTGAATGAGCCCACCAATAAAAGAAACATCCCATTTATTTAAAATAAAATAATAGTGATGTTAACTAAAAGCAGATAAATTACATAATTTTTCAATTATAAATTGTCATGGTATCTAAAAACTCGATGGCAAATAAGTCTTCACCAAATTTTCCCTAATAGTAATTGAGCATCCCACCACCTGCCTCTCAGATTGGCTGAAATGAATGGCACCATGATCTAATGTAAATGCAAACATAAAATTTAATAGAATAATCTGCTGAATAAGAAATAAACACTGATTAATTATTTTGCTTAAATTCTAACCAATACTTTGTATGACCAATAAAAGTTATGTCACCATCTGATGACAAAAACAATAACTAAAGCACCAGAAAAAATACAGGTAAATTAATTTTGTGAGTTTTGAAGTTTTAGTGTTGCTCTTCTATTAGAACAGTTTTGCTAATAGCACTATTTGCACCACAGCAATGATGGAGGAATTGCTTCTACAATGCAGGTCTAAGTTTTAAGACTACTTTGCTTCTATAAGATAAGAAGTTAACATTAAGAAAATATGCATGCTATATTGGCCCAAAACTAATGGGAAACTTGGAAATATGTTTTTATTAACAGCAAGCACACTCTTTGAAGGACTTGTTAAACTTGCTAGATGGGCACTTGAATTAGTCTTTCAATCTGAAAGTACAGTACATCCCTGGAAAGGCAAATGTCATTGCTGACAAGCTCTCCCGCCCAGTCTGCAAAAAGGAAGTTTCCCTCTGCGAGGTTTCTAACGTAGTTGTAGCTGATATGCCTGCCAGATGTTCAAAGGACATGCGCGAGTCCCAGCTTAAAGATGATAATTTGAAAAAAATCATCGAAAGTTTTGAATCCACCCAGAAACTGAAGAATATGCCAACTGGACGGAAAGTGGATTTTTAATGAATCAGGGAGTTCTCTATCGATATGTACAAGAAGCTGATTCGGAAGAGGCCCAGCTGGTCATCCCGATTACTGAGCGTGAATCCATCATGCAAAAGCATCATAATGATCCGATGGCCGGACATGATGGGGAAGAAGGAACCACAGTTCATTAGCCGTGGTTCATTCTTGGTCCAAACTGTTCAACAAGTTTACTTTACCCTCAATATTAGTCAAAACTTAATACCAATTTACTTTCAGCAAGCTAATCCTGTGGAACGGAAGAATAGAGATCTCAAACCCCGCCTTGCAATCCTTGTAGGCGATGAACATAACTGGCATTTGAAACTCCCAGTTATTCGTTTTGACATGAACACGGCCGTTTGTGACACTAGGCCATACACCTGCCTTCCTACAATTTGGAAGAGTTGCGGACTGTAGACGATGTCGTGCAAGATTTCAAGACTGTGGTCGAAAACGACAACTTTGTTGTTGAAATCACTCCTTACCTTAAAAGATTCGCAACCATCACAAATGACATACGGGGATGAATAGAATTAAAGCAAGATCAACGGAAAAAGCAGTAGGACAAAAAGTGGCAACAAGTATTCCATTCTCCTGGTGACAAAGTCTGGGTCACTTTGCATCCCATTAGAAATGCAGAAAAGAAAACGACCTCGAAGTTTATGCCAAAGAGTGACGTCCCATACTTAATTCTCACTCAGAAATCGTCCACTTCCTATGTCTTTGCCAGCCTTGACAAACCATCAGCACCGATAGCAACGTGCCACACTTCTGCACTAACACCCTTCAAAGAACACTGACACTTCTGCAGTTGTCCCGCTCAGAGAGGCCAACCGCCAAAAGCTACTTTGGGATCGAGCACAATTCAAAAACTTACATTTCGGGAACTGCTTCAAAGACCAGTTCCTTTGCCCAGATTCAAAAAGCCTCAGACTAGAGCCACTGCTGAACTCCCAAATCTTCCAGTTCTGTCTCTTTGCCGGGATGTCGGCAGAGCCAGAGGGGGAGATTATAGCAAGTCAACATACCACCAGATGGCATTGTGACTTTTCCCAGCGACTGTTCCCGTAATTAATGCTCAGTTGCGAGTCAGCCATGAAAGTGCTAGGTTGTATTCTTCGAGCATCTAATGTTTTCTTCTAATTCCTATTTGTTTCTTTAGTGTTTTAAATAAATTTGAGTGTGTTTTTCCCTTTGACCTCTTTTGGGTCTTGTTGGAACAATGCTGACACAAGTATGAATTTGAATAACCTACAGTTGAAAATCATTCATATAGCAGGACACATTCCAAGTATGGGGATTAAGGTATAATCTAACTTTTTAAATACAAACTAAATGCAGACCTGCTTTAATGTACCACAGGAACACATTTCAACCAATAAAATAGATATTTGATTAATGTCTAATTAGCTAATAAATTATGTAAAATTAACCAAAATGTATGTAGTTTGTGCTTCCTCCCTAAATAAAACACAATTATAAACTATACATGCATTTTAGATCCATGTTATAAATAAATCAAAAATATAAAATTTGACTTAATATACAGATTTTTTGCATATTTAAGACAAATGTATATATAAGCATTTTCAATTCATACTAAATTATAGGGACGTTGTTACTGAGTCTTTTACTTGTATATTATTGAATGAGATCCTTAATGTTCATGAAAATCTAATGGATGACAGAATACTGAAAACTGTTAAAAATTATGGGAAAATGTTTAAAATGCTTAGGAAAGTCATTAATTTGTAAAAACAGCAATTTTGAAATACAAACTTACAAGGTATTATGTGGGCACAAGAGAGCACTGCACATACCCACACAAAACAATAAATATCTTGAGTAGTACAATCATAAAATCTAAACTATTTCAATAAAAACTGAGTGGGACTAGTTAAAATTTAAGATAAAATGAAGTGTGTAGTCAGAATGAAAACATTTATCATAATCTTGAACGAGGATTGTAAGTAGCACGTATAAATTTCAAAAATTTGATAATTATTATTTTCCTTTTGTCCTCTTTCAAGCAGATACCAGTAGAAAAACATGACAATAGCAATCATAACTAAAGAATTATTTAATAAATCTTGCATTTTCTTGGAAGAAAATCTTTGAATATACCTTAATCAGTTTTTTAACTTTAGTTTCACTGTAATTGTTACCTTCAAAAATTTTCATTTTTAAATGTGTTCATTATATGCAACTGTACTTTCATCAACATTGTATCATAATTTTATCAACATCATAACTTTCATAATATCATGAAACATTTATTAAATATGGATGACTCGAGAATATAAATTTTAAAGCAATGCAGCGATTTCTTCAAAATACAATAATTTGCAAAAACTAAAACTATTCAGAGAAATGGGAAATTTACTTTGAATATACACCAAATTAATGCCTTATAAGTTGTTTCATAAATGAGTTTTGATTTTTAATAATCCATTCTTTTTTACTTCCTAATTTCCCAAATGTACCTTTAAAGTTATGAATGAAACTTTTGTAATATATTGTTTCAATTACAATGGTACAAGCAAATACACTTAAATGTTTTCATTGTTTCATATATACAGGAGCTATATAGTAACCACCAATTTACAAGATTCTAGCAACTGTAATTTTTGAATTGAGATGAAAATCGAGATTTAGTTGTTTCAAGATATAATCTTGCAGTTTCAATAAAATTTCACAAATTTCGATGGCACCTATTTAAAATTTCAGAAATTTCGATGGCACCTATTTAGAATTTCGAAAATTTTCAACAGCAGTGTAATTTTTTTCTCCGTGTGATTAGCATGTGAAGAACCACCAAATTAATTTTTTTGTCTTGAAAAATCACTTTCTGATTTTTCACGTGATTTGTATTATATGAAAATAAACTGGAACTTCATTAAAAATTTCTGCAAATTCATGATTCTGCATTCAATTACCATAAATTGCAGTTGTTAGTCTCATAAATAGAGAGATGAAGTTACTATATAACCATTCTGTTTTAAATAGCAAAAATATTTACTTGATCTCTGCTGGGAGCATAGGTGGCACATTCTTTGCAGTCAGCAACACTGAAATCTTGACATTCAGCATGAACACAATATTCACAAACTATAAAAAACACAAATAATTAAAACAAAGCTCAACAGCCAAACTTGAAACCCTTTTTAAATATATAGGAATGGTGGAGAAGGAAAATTAAAAATAATTTGTTCTCAAATAATTGGTCAAAGCAATCACAATAGGCTTTTTGTAAACTAGGATCCCTACCATAGTTGCCTATATACAGGGTGATCCAATAGTCACAGAAAAAATAAAAATTCAATTCGAAAAATATAGACAGTAGCATGACGTGGTTTTCATAGAAATGCACAGAAAGACATGGGATTTTTTGCAATAACGAAAATTTTTATTGACAGAATAAATACATTTGCCATCGACAGTTGGCACTTCAATTGTGTCAATAGTTTATACAATGATGAAACACAGTTCACAAAGCAGCTAGGATTACAAATGTTCAATGTGACAGCCGTCATTCATGTGAATGACCGTCAGAGGTGGCACAACACTCTGCACAGCATCGAAAAGGGTTTCAACTGTAATTCCTGTCAGATGATGGAGAATAGCTTCTTTCAACATGGCCAATGACATCAGCCGACCTCTGTACCCTGTGACTTCAAGTAGCCCCCAGCTCAGGCACTGCTACAGCGCCACATGTCGGTGACAAATGTAACTATTCTGGCAATAAAATTTGTAGTTATTAAAAAAATCCCATGTCTTTCAGTGCATTTCTGTGAAAACCGCATCGTGCTGTCTATACTTTTTGAATTATTGAATTTTTGCTTTTTCTGTGACTTTTACCTGGTATATTAAGTATGCTTTTACTGATATCCTATCAGACTAGGGTTTGAAATTTACCAATATTCTCAATACAGTTAAATTATGGAATTTTAAAAACCAGTTTTAAGCAGTTTTTAATTCTAGTTTTTTTAGCTGGAGGTATTATAGCAGAGATCTGGTTTTGGACTTGGAAGTTTCTTTTACTATTACCATAACTTGAAACATGCTTTCTCAGTTATGTAGAGTTAATTGTTTTCTGTTTGTGTGATTTTGACTTGTGCCTTTGAGAGGTTTTACAGTATATAATTGTTAGAAATCTCTCAAAAACTAAAATCAAAAGGAAGTCAAACATTAAAAGTTTTCAAACATAAATATGAAAACATTTTAGCTCGGTTTCTGAAAACTTTATCTGTCTCACATCTTACATTCAGATTCTGGAAAAGAAAAGGAGTACTGTTGATCAAATATTTTTATGATTGATTTAATACAACTTAGCAACACAAATTTTGAAAATCATACTTTCGTTCAAGGAATTACAATTATAAAATGTAAGGTCTTAAAACTAGATCCACAGTAGTCACAAATTTAAATATTTTTAGTCCAATATTTCCTATAAGCTTTGTCAAAGACCTTTATAAATTTGAATAAGGAGGGGGAAATGCATTTAGATTTTAAAATACATTTAGATTTTTTAATTTTTAACATTTAAAAATAAGGTAAAATCTGTTAGGTATCTGGTAATTTATATACATTACCTTCACATCTAATGGCAAAGCTGTCTTCAATCCTTTTCCGACAAACACTGCAAAATTTCCTTTTCAAATGCCCTCTTTCAGACCAGCAATGGGGAACAGGTTTCTGAGAAAATTTCCATATTGAACTCTTTTTCAAAGCATGCTCAAACATTTTGAAAAAGTATATTTTAATGACAGAAAGGTGAGCATAAACTATACAGCACTCCTTCACAATACTGTAATCAAAATTTAAAAGAAAAATAAACCAAATTTTATATTTTTTATCTTGTATGAAAAATTGCTCAGTATTATTATTTTGAGAATTAAGTACAATATTGATAAATGTTTCTTTGACTTCAGCTGTTTTAACGTTTAAAGAGATCATTCCTGTAAAATTCATCAAAAATTTCATCCAGAATGGAAATTTAACTTGTTTGTAATATGATAAAATAAGGAGGTACAAGACTTGCTTTCATGGGAATATTCCATTTTATTATGTTCCATGGATTCATTTCAACCTATTTGAAGAACCACAAGTGTACTTAGAAGTGAATATATAATTTTGCATCAATTTCTTATTCATTCAATTAATAAAATTCCTGAACTCTTAATTTAAAGCAACTTAAGATTGGTTGCAGATAGAGCAAACTTTTGTGCTTTATAGTATATACATTAATTATATAAAATTAAACAGATAACGTATATATCTGTAAATTAATTAGATTTAATAGATTATGTATAATTAATAGGTAATTTAATAGATAAATGTAAACTAATAATTTAAAAAGTTATAACTACTGAACCATGAGAATATACTGATCAGTAATGGCAAGCAACAGATTCACAGAAGTATTTCCAACAGAGAAGTAAATCCTATGACATGCAAAAAATAAACCGTAACTATTCAAGGCCTCTGGGTAATGTATACAAAAAATGTAAATGTTTATTAAGTAAGGATACATCTAAAATTAATACACTGAACTTTTAAAAATTCACTTTCCATAAGACTTACCTTAATTACATGAGCTGCTATAGTTGAACAAGGGGAGACTACAGTTTTCAAGCATCTATCATGAACTACGAAATTACAAACTGCAAAAGAAAGAAATATTGAAGCAAAAATGTCAAAGAAAAATAGCTAAATACACTTGAAATAGTTAAATCATAAATAAATTAGGATTCCTGAACACATGTAGAGAAAGTTCAGTTTAAAAAGTTCAGTTCAGTTCAGTAAAAAACAGTTGATACATAGAAATTGCTTTTCAATACTAGATTTAGTTTGAAAATATTAAGCATTGCTAATCAATTTATAAGAAATCAACTAAAAAGTAAGAGATCAATAGAAATCTAATATAAATATTTAAACGTTTCTACACAAATGGTAAAAATTAAAAAATGGTTTATAAATGTTATTCATTCATAGTAACTTCAGACAAAAAAATTTGAGGTCAACAGCTCTCTCTCTCTACCTCAATAAATTACCAGATATTAAGTGGTATATCAACATGAATATACAAAGGATCAATGAATAAAATACTTGCATTACCCACCAGCACTAAGCTGAAATAATCCTAGTGAAAAAAGTACAAGTGAACATAACCCGAGTGAGGTTGGCCAATTGAATGAAATTTAGAGTATCAAGTGACCTTATCAATTTTGAATGGAAAAAATAATTTTAAAAAATGTTTTTCACCTTCCTCTCAAAAGTTATTAAGCTTTAATTATTTAATAAAAATTGCTGCATCTTAAGATAGTTAACTGTCATTTTCTCTTTGATTTAATATAAAACATGTAGTTTTACTTTTTTTAAACTTTTAAAAATTAAATTAAATTTTAAAATTTAAATAAGCTATTTTAAAAGTTTGGAAAAAATTACAAATTACTTTGTACTATTATCTAACATCTCCCAAAGTTTTGTTAGGATCTTGATGGGATAAGGTCCAACAGAGTATAAGTTTCACATGTTTGGAAAGAGTCCACATACAAGTAGCTTCACTCAAGTTCAAATCAAAACTAATCTAAATGACTGATAGTTTAGAAAATTATGAAAGCTTAATATAAATTTAATTCTGCATTTTTTAAGTATATGATGGCTAAAAATAGGAATTCAGTTTTAAACAATAGTTTTACTTGCTTACCCTAAACAATTAACAGTCAACATGTTAGATGTGGTTGCTGAAAGGTAAAGGGCTATATACTGCATTGAGTCAGTTGCAAGGGTATAAATCTACAAATGTACCCCCAAATTCAAGTGATGGCACCATTACAACTCTAAATGACTTTCAGGACCATGAACTTTACAAACAATACGCAAAAATATCGATGAACAGCAGGTGATCCATCAACTCAGTCAAATTAAGACAATGTTCCCGAAATTCAAAAGCCACTTTCGTTCCCTTAAGGTGTTAAACTAAAGCTAATGCTAAGCCATTTTCATTTGTTCTATTTTCATCTAGATATCCAGTAATACCTTACGAAGAGAAGTTAGATGTTCATAAATTGAATGGATAGATCATTTAAATATACTGTGATAGATGGTGGCTGAGCTATGTTTTGAGTAAAAATAGAGATGAAAATGAAGTGGAAGTTACATCATTCCACCTTTTTGGACTCTCGTTCCTTGCCCATCAACTCCTGAAACACCAAGTTTCACAACTTGTAGCTAAAATTCTTAGCTTGATTTATATTAGTAGAGGATTGAGTCAGATACTAAAGAATTTGAAATGTTATCAGTAGGCCCCGGATTCTAAGTTTTTACCTATTTAGTTCTATGCCCTCCATTTCAAATCTGTTGATACATTTTTGCGATGAGATATCCTGAATAAAATATGTAAATTTTATAGCACCTAAAAATAACTAATTGAGGATTTGGGACTTATAAACCTTAAACCGATCTCTTAAGCACCAAAGAAACCTAGAACAATCCTTTAAAACCTAAAAGGCATTTTATAGTTACAGTTTCGTCTTCAAATGAATTTTGAATACGTTTTTATTCAAAATAAAGCGGTGTGATGAGACATTTCCGGTAACCTAAGTGTAATACTTTCTTTATCGATTTTTTTTATCTAATAATTCGAAGACAACTGTCATTAAAAGATGCCCAAACTTCAGAATTTAGAAGCAGTGTTAAAAAGCTGGATTCAAGGAGATAAGAACTTTTTAAAGGGCGGCAGTTATTTTTTACCAAGCATGATTGATTGGATTTTTATGGTACAAGGGTCAGGTTTGGCCAAACTATCGGTCATTTTAAATAAATTTTTATCGTGATTTATCCAGAAATTTAATACTAAGTCAAAATTTAACAGATAAAATAGTATAAAAAACTTCAAATCATTTTAGACAAATTATAAAAACCTGTCTGGTATAAATGAAAACAGATTTGGATTTTACTAAGCATGTGAGAAGCGGGTAACGTTCCCTTTTTTTCGAAATGTGTTTAACACTTGGTTGTATTTAACTTCGAATTATTGAAGAGCTAACGAAAAGCTTGGAATACGTATCCAGATCTTACCAATTACTAAAAATAGATGCTAGACATCGCGAAGTTTACCATTTATTCTGTGGAAAGAAGCAGAAATGCAACGCCCAACAAAATAGTTTTCGTTTAACTGAACGATTTAAAATAGTTAAATCATTAAAAGTAAATTTCAGAGCAAATAATTAAGAGTAAGACAAACAATTCCATTCATATTCGTCAGAAAAGGGAGACTTCCAAATCCTTTTCTTACACATCTTATAGGAAAGTGCGTCGTTTTCGCAAAATAATTAGCCAAAAGTAACAACTATAAAGACACTAAAAAAATCTGACGCTCCGTTCACAGAATGGAGAAACCGACAGTTAAAACAAGTCGTAGGAATTGGTCCGCTTAATCACGGATAGTGCATATATCGAACACAGCACAAAGAAGCAATGTGTCTCGCTTTTGTTTTCGAGAAGTTTTGATTACAACGATCATAAGTCGTTGCAGAATGGCCCCCAAAATAAACTCCCCAACATAAAATTTATTAAAATTTTAAAAATTAATAAAATTGGGCTAAAGAAAGTTTAAAATCTAATTGCCATTATAAAGTTTCATGTGCAAAAGCATATTGCAATGGTGGTTCAGCTTTTTTATGACTAGTTCTTTCCCTGAATAGATGACCGGGGTAGCCGGTTGGAAGAATAGCGGATTAGCAACCGAAGGGTTGCGAGTTCGAAACTCGATTCAACCAAAGACCGTCGTGTACGTGGGGGCTAGTGCACTTTAAATCGGTCGTAGCCTCAAATTTCCTCATTTTGGCATGGGCGCCATGACCTGAATTTAATCAGTAAAAATATCCATAAAAAATTTTATATTGCAACTGAGAAAAAAGGATCAAGGTCGAAAGTGTATTTGTCTTTCTTAAATTCCTGACAACTAGGGTTTTTAGAAGAGGGAATTTTTTGCATATTGTCAGAACAGTGGAACAGAAATGATAGGCTGTTTGTGACCTATAGTGCAGCCTATGTGGCATGCTAAAAGCTAGTGCTTAAGGTGTCCGGCACATGAAAATTTGAAAAATAACATTTTTGCTGTTTATGAAAATTTGAATTGTGGAGTTTATAACGATACCTCATTTGTAGAAATCCATTAATTGGAAGTATTATTTTTTAAAGTGGATGCACTATTACCGCGACGTACTTTTGAATGCATCACTGAAGTTTAAAGCCTTATTTCTCATAACGTACTTTTTTCGTGTTTGGGGGCGCATTACTCAAAAACTACTTGAGATACATTCTTGAAATTTTATTATTGTTTATGAAGCACTTTAACACAGGAATAAGATATTAAATGTATACTTTTTTTTAATATTTTACCTAAAAAATTTATAATTTTTTTCACTTTTTAAAAAGTTTATAATTTTGTGAATTAAAAAAAAATTAAAAACCCCGTGTTAAAGTCTTCAAAAGTACTCAAATATTACTGTAAAAATTTCAGATTAATAGAGTAATTTATGAATAAATGAGATGCCACCAAAGTTAGTGAATTTAACATGGGTGCCGGACCCCCTTAAGGCATTTTATCCGAAGATACTGCTCGTCACTAGCATAGCTCAGGGTCTCCACCGCCTTGCTGAGGAGAAAAGGCGTCTACCCACCTAACGGTAAATACTTTAATATCTTCAGTAAAAAAAGTATTTTTAAAAGCGTGTGGCTATTTTTCGGGTTTTTTTGAGGGGATCTAGATTTTATAAAAAGGCCCCAACAGCAACTTAGCTTCCACCATTACAAGATTGGAGGGAGCATCATTGCCTTTGACCGAAATGATAGATTTGATGCGGGAACAAAGGAAATCCCTTGTTCCTGGATCGGTTGGCACAGCTGTGTCCAGGAAGTTACAAGCTGTCCTAGCAAGCCCTGACTTCACAATAGAATGTTTCCCGAGTTCTTCGTGGAAAACGATTATACGATGAACATCCATCGAATTTTCTCAAATGAAATTTGCCCGACATGTTCCATTAAACTGTTTTTCAGGACTGAAATGAATTCTATCTGAAGATCGCAGGGGCTTTAATAATGAAAATTTATCAATGTGATTGTATTGTCACAAATATATAAAAAAATTATTTTCGTTTATAAAAAGTTTAAGTTTGTTGCTCTATTATTTTTGCTACGAGAGCTAAATTAGATCTGTGTAGTTTAACCTAAACGTTAAAGGGTATGGTTGAAAGGGATAATTTTTCGCCAATCACAAGAACATGCTTGGACATGAGTCTAATAGAGAATTCTTGTTTCAGGTGTTGAATCCAAACTTTTATTCGGTTAACTTCATATTTGTGTGGCAAATCTTACACATTTCGGAGAAAAAAAGGCAACCCTACTGTTATTGTAAATTCAGGACGTTTCTAAGTACGCTTAGTTATTCATAATTAACTATCAAATTAAAATTGTACAATTGGTTATCATCCCACTACATCTGACAAATTGTAAATTTTACAATGTTATTTACACAAAACTGAGTACGTAGTTTAAAAATTGTCATATCAATGAAAAGAATGCTTTAATCTTACGATATTACAAACCTATTAAAAAGTAAAATAGTCATTTAAAAACAGAAAATAAGTTGAAAAACCTGATAAAAAAACCTAAAAAATCAGGGGCTTAATTATCACCAATTTTATAAAAACTTCCATTTTTAGACAAATCTACAATGTTTATTTTTTCTGTGGCATTCTGGAAAATGACGCATATATAGCTTCATTTTATTCAAAAGAAATGCTTTTTTTAATACGACTCAGTGTACTAACCGTTTATACCAGTGAAATTACTGTTATTTATAGACCGATACGTTAGCTTAATAAAAATTGCCAAACTTGCATTGCCATGCTATATTGCAACACTAGGGACTTTGATTTTCCTTTGTGTATTTCAAGCCGTTTGCTCGAAATATGTATTGTTTTATTTTAGTTATTTTTAATGTACCAAATCATTTTTAACAAATTCAGTGTTTACTTAGCGAAAATATTGTCTGAATAGACAGGTGTTTGATTCCAAAAAATTCAAAATTAAGTGTCGTAAATTATGAGATCCGGAGCAAAAAACTAAAACTGAATTTTATTGAATTCACAAATTTATACCCATTAAAATAAAAAAATTTATTCGTATAAAATGCGTTAAAAGGTATTAGCACTTTAAAGATACTTATATTCTATTTGTAATAGATTAATTTTCAATATTTAAATATTCTATTTAAGGTAGATATTTAACGTCGCACTGGAGCAACACAATGGGGTATAGGTGACTATTCTATTTAGGATCATTTTGTAATATTAGAGAGAGAGAGAGGATATTTGACGCGTTTAAGTATCTGAAAATTTTATTAAAATCAAACAGTGGAAAATATTGTATAATTTTGTCAAACTACTTGCCTTGTAACATAACTATTTCAAACTAAAATCAATTACATCTATTGATGCAATTAAGAAAAGTATTTAGTTTGCGGAACTCAAGAGTACGCATCTTAGTATTTCCCTGGGTAGTATCAATGAATAACTAAAATATTATACATGTATCCAAGAGAACCAACAGTGTATAAAAATTTTGAAAAATTGGAATTTTGATTTGATAAAATTTTATTCTTTCATAAATCTAATTATGCATAAATTGTCCACTCAAATAACAGTGGTAAACATTGAAGGTTGAGTTAAAATGAATTAATCAAAGCACTATACTAAAACAAATACTGAATAAAACCAAATCGTACAAATACAGGTCTTTCTTTCACGTGAGTTAGTACAATGCACGATAGAAAATATGAAATATATCAAAAACTCAGTGAAGGTAAGATCCTGAATAAGAGGTATGCCTTTGTACTTGACAATGGCGCTAATTTGGGGAATGACTAAGGGGGCCAGTTCCTAATTACTTCTTTTATATATGTGCATCTTGCTGCTATTTTTGTATATAAAAAGGGTTCTGGAATGCAAGGCCGCAAAAGTGGATCAGAAATGAATTGTAATTTATTATGTTCCTCGTATTTTTATGTAAGTCGTGAAAACGTATTTAGCACTTTTAATAAGTATATACCGGACGAAAAAGTATGACGATCGATGGTTTTTTACATCACTTTCATTTCATAATGACTGCCGTGTATTTTTATACATTTTTTAACAAAATTTCGTCGAAGAGGATCCGGAAGGCCCTTTCGGCTGAAAAAGACAAGTATATACATATTGAGTAGTCAGATTATTAAAAACACCCCATTAGTATCATGCTGGAGTCCTTGTCTTTAGAACTGCATTGTTTGACAAAGTATTGCTTAAGGTATTATAAATGTTCTACAGGAATAGTCGCATGTTGATAGTGCAGTCTCCTTCAACAGCTGTAAATTTGATGTGAACGAATATCCTCCAATACCTCAATTGAAATCAAATATATGTTAAATTTTGTTTGCTCAGATTCATGTAATTTAAAAACAGTACTTCCTACTCCCAAAATGAGTATTTTAGACCGATAGATTCATCATCAGATGGCATTTTGCCTCCTTTAAATATACACAAAGCATTGAATGAAAATAGTCGAGTCCATTTCAATTCCACTTAGTGTTATCCATCATCCTTTATTTTCCTGTTTATGAAACTGGTCAATCAAATGCTATTGATATTTAACATTAAGATTTTTATATTACAAATAATCAAGACCAATTATTGTGGGGACTATACATCGAATACTAGCAAGAAGGATTAAGCAACAAATTTTATCTTATCCCCTGTGAGAAACCATTTTCACATTAAAACTTCTCTACCTAATCTTTATACAAAACTCAAATTCTTGTAAATATTCTCATTAAAACTCATAAAACATAATTTTTATGTAGAAAATGTTTCTTTGTTACATGTCTTTTAATTAAAAGATAAACATTCCATAGTTGCGAAACTAGATTCTGGGGGGTAAATGATGATGCCGCCCTTCATCAAAACATAACTTATGCATTTCAAAATGTAAAAATGGTAAATCTATTAAAACGATAACGTATCCTAATCTGTAAAACCAATTAATTTTCATTGATCAATTAAAGTTCGTTATGGATTGCAATTAATTATTGCTTTTCAATAAATAATTATTTTGATTGTAATTTCCAATTGGAGATAAATAATGTTTGCTTAAATAGAATTTACCTCCCCACACAACTAAAAATAAGTGGATACGAGTCAATTTTGACCAAATGTGAAGTTATAGCTATCTTAAAGGACCTAGAGAATCCCTACAGAAGTAAACATTTTTCATAAACCACAAAACTGATAAATATTTCACAAATGCCGCCCCTCTAGACCTACGCCTGATTCCCTATAAGAAATGTTCACTTTAAAGATTTGCATTTGCAACTAATCAACTTTTAAAACAATAAACTGCCAAAAAATTATTTTATGATTTGAACATTTTGCCACTTTAACAAGTTTGACAAATTATCACTCAAAAATGAAGCATTCAACATTTATTGCTGTTGAGAACTAAGACTATTGTTTCTTTTCTAAAAATTATACAGGTTCCTGAAAAGAAATTTCTACTTAACTATCCCGGTTTTAAGCAATATTATAACGTAATTTGAGATTTCACATTAACGAAGTGACAACACAAAAAAAGTCAATTTCGTAGAATTCAGTCATTAAAAATTTGGTTTGATTTTCGTGGCTTGTTCGAGTTTAAAAGAACTTGTTAATTGAAGACTTATTCATTTTGGGTTTGCTTTTGCCGCAATTGGACAAGTCTTTCGATATAATTCAAGGTTAATATGAAATATACAATTTTTAAACTTTCATTTTCTAAACTACATTCTGCAATATATACTTAAAGTCAGATTACATTTCCTGATTTAAATATAAGTCTGACAAGTTTGAATGTTATAGGAAAGAGGCTTTGGGTAGAAAATAATCTAGTAATAGTAATTAATAATCAACATCATACATGATCATTTAGCAACCATGTGGAAATATTTTTCCAATTTATATAGATAAGCATCAGATACTATAAACTAATGAACAATCCATATTAGTGATGAACAGTAAATTTTTCATTACAATTCAGTAAAACGTCTATCCTCAAAAGATACAGGTAAATTTATCCTATTTGCAACTTTTAGCATCAACTTTGGCTTGGAAATGTTCAATACATGAGATGCACGAAACTAGCTTCAATATTTAGCATAACTACAAATGTTAAAGTGCCCTACTTTTATGCTCAAAAAACGTGATAGATCACTTATAGTAGATAAAATAGGCATTCTTATGTACCACATCAATAAGGCCATTTCATTGTTTTCAGAAAGGAGTATTATCCAATATAGTCTTAAAATTAATAAAAATTTGAGTAAAGTAATATATAATCCATAAAAATTAATCTAAATTCAATACAATATAGCCTAAATATATACTCATGTGTAAAACAGTAGTAATCAAAATGAGCAGGGATTGCATTAAATAAATTTTAAAAAGTAGACCACAATTCTGGCTTCTGCTTTTTAGCTGAATGTGGCTTCTAAGTAGCATATAGTGTGACTCCATCGAGAAGGCAGTCGACCTTGGGTCAGTCTATTTTTGAATAGGTGTGAATGAAAGCTCATTAGGAAAAAGGCTGCCATACAAAAAGCATGAATAGTGATAGCCGGGGATCATTTTCCCATTTTCTAAGATACAGAGCAACCATGAGAAGAGACTTAGCCCCTGCTTCGTCAAGAGTACCAGACAACTTGCGCTTATCTTACTTTAAACAAGTGTCAATTGAGCTTAAATAGGATACGCAGCTCTGTTCAATTTTTAGCGTCTTAATTTAGTCTTGAATAAATAACTGTTGACATACACAGATCTCAAACAAAGGTAGAAAAGAAAATGTTGGAGGGTCTCTACCCGAAGTGAAATGAACTCTCCCTAAGAGTTGTGTCGAAGTCTCTCCTGATGGTCGGACTATAAGAGGAATTTTGCTTAGTCTGCATAACAGTTTTCATGACTACGAAGTTATTTAACACCATTATTGCTGAGTGAATTGCAAATAGTAGGAAGTTGTAAAATGCATAAATGTCAACAAATAGTGCTTAATATTTTAATTAAGCAATAAAGCCTTTAATTTTATAATAAAGCCATCAGTTTGTTATATTTCATTTGAATGCATCACCAGTACTTTAAAAATGAAATATTTGAAAGTATGTTGTAAGTATAGTTGTTTCATGATGTAGGACTTTCAATATACAAATTTGTAAGTTACTCTTTATTATTACTGTTACAGCCATGTCTCTGAATTCTAGGTTTAAAAAATACTAATTCGTAGTCAGTTAGAAATAGATTTGCTACAGAATGCCTTTTCTCATAAAACTACACATCTAATTTTTCTTTAAATAGACAGCAAATTAATGTTTTGAAATCTCTTGCATGCTACCACACTCGTTTTTTAACCATATGTAAATTAGGTCTTCCAGCTTTAATTTTTATATTAAGATGAAGCTGAAATGGTCATTTCAAAAAGTAATCACTTATCTGACACTTCTCTAAAATGTAAAAACTATTTCACTCTCATGATATTGTGCATGCCATGAAGAATTGGGTACAAATCGCTCGAAATACACATTCAGTTTTGTACATCTGCCTTTTATCTTGCAAATGAATGACATCAAGCAATTATTTATATATGATGGGTATGTGGGTTTTTTCTAAGAATGTATTAAAAAAGACAGTACTATACAACTTTTCAATATGCTTTGTTATTTTTGCCCCAAGTTTATTACCCTAGCTTTCAAAATTCTTTGCTAGATTCACTACAATCCCTTTTATAGGATAAGGTATGGTCACTTTACCGTAAGTAGCATTCGTGTACACTCAAAACCATTTATGCAAAAAGTTTTGAAGGTGCTTGAGGACAATGAAGTACCTTGCATTACGAGCTAATAACATGCCTGTTTTCGTTTTAAATATCTTTGTCCACTCAGAGCAAAACATTGACTGAGATCAGATTTTAAGATTAAGTTCAATGAATCATGGTGAAAAGGTAGAACTATCACTAAAATAGTTTGAAAATTAATTTTTTTTTCTCATTCTCAAGTATAGCAAAAGGTAAGTACTTTGAATAGACACCCATCTTGCTCAATGATTTTTCACTCCTATCTTCCTGTTCTTAGGAACCAGCTTTCATTCTCAATTTATATACACAACTTAACACTTAATTAAGTACTATCATTTGAATATAAGTGCTGTAGTTGTTTCAAGACTAACACGAACCTTCCCATACAAACCAAAACATAATTCTTTTGCTACTCATCAGAATGGATTAACAGTTGTTATTTCATAGAGTAACTAGAAGACAACTGCCTGCTCTATTTGAATTATTTAGTCCACATTGAAAACTTGAACTTAATGAAGTTGACTTTTAATATTAATAAGCATTCTTTTAATGACATTTTACTGTGGCGAGATCATATTAATGATTAAAACTGATATGAATGATTCCAAGTATTTTGAATTAAACAAGGAGTTCCACTTTATAAGCAAAATTACTAAAAGCAACAAAATCAAACATTTGGAAAATTTAAAAACATCTAACATCTTGGATTTTTTTCAGCTTACCATTTACTGCATGACTTAGATTGGAAATATCTAACAAGGAAAATTATTTTCTTATTATAGTTGCACATTTAATAAGTTAGGTCTTTTTGATCACATCTAAATTAAATATTTTAGATACCACAAATTAACTTTCAAAATTAACTATAAAAATAGAAAATAAACTACTCAAATGCAATTAAGTTACATATAACTCTGGATGAATAAGAATATTTCATTTTTACAAAAAAGAATGGTTTCATTTTGTTTGTAAAAATTTGCTGCCAAGGCAAGTTTATGCAAAATTTGTTGGTATTTTAGAGGAAAAAAATTTGTGACTGAATATATTTTTAGATTAAATGGGAAACAAAATTATACATGACTTTTAAATCTAATGTTTATATGTGTTCTCCAGATAACTAAAAGAAAAATTTAATAATATTATTTGCATGCTGTTTTTATATATAAATATCCAGGTATTAAAATAGCAGTGTGTTGATCTTAGTTACAACTAAAAGAAAAGAATGGTTTTACAAGAATCAAACTTTATTATATTCATTGTAATAAAACATAAACATATAAAGCCAACTCCAACAAAATACAACCAACAAAATATTATATCAAAAACTTTATAACTAATTACAAGTGTTTATATATATAAGTGTGAGCTTCCAATAACAAAATCCCCTAAACTATAAAAGTAATAATTGCAATACTGAGTAAACTTGTATCTGCAACTCTTCAAGATATTTCTTTCTTTGATATCTGCAAGAGGGTGGTGTAAAAGAAAAATATTCAGCAGAAAATAAAGCTTAAATTTCAAACAAAAGAAAATTATTTAAATTCAGTTAAAATTATTCTCATCATTTTTAAATTTTATTTTGTACTGTATTGATTCTCAAAATGGGGAAATAAAAATGTTTCAAGGGATACTTAGTAAAATGCATAATTTCAAACTTCATCTGAAGAAAATCGATCATTTTAATAGGTCATTCATTCCATAATATAATTTGATAATTTTTAGATACATGCTTAAGGTAGAGTTCATGCAGTACATGTAAGTTTAGAGAAAGCAACTAGTCACAAGTCACACAACGGTACTACCAAGCTGGTTTAAAATCTAGATTAAGTAGTATTCAACTGTGAAGAATACATAGGAAAAATCTAACACTCAGTAGGAACTTAACAATTAGTTAAGTATAAGAAACACATTGTTCTGCAAAAACAAAAGATGGTTAATAAATACAAAGCTAACATTTTAAAGAATAAGTTGATAAATTATAGAATAAGTTAATAACTATTACAAAACACATTCACAGAAAAATAACCTTTAATTCTTAATTTACACCACAACTCAAATAAAAAACCTTTCTGAACCCCCTACAAATGTTCGCAAGATATTCTAATATAACAAAAGCATCTCGGAAAAACAGAACTGCCAACTTTAACCATAACAAAAGCTGAAGATAATTTAATCTCTAAGAATTTGCATTGCCATTCTAAATTTTATAATTTCAATGTCAAGAATCTTTCTAGAAAATGAATTAAAATTTACTGATCAATAAGGTAAAAAGGATGTAATGATAATACAGTAGACGAGTTATAGAAGGGGCTGTCACCTGAATGGGGCACTATATCAAAATGGCTACTTAATTTTGAACATCCTATTCTTTTTCAGAAAGTGAAAAGGGATGTCAATTTTCCTAAACTTTAAAATTATTTGCAATTTTAACCATATCATGGTTAAAATTACATGGATTGTTGGTCATGCTACGAATGATTATTTTTTCCAAGACATTGACATTTTCCATTAATTTTTCTACAGCCTGTTTAAATGTTCTAGTAAATAAGTGATAAGAAAATTAATCGATCGCATTAATTCTCAACTTCATTTAACTATCTTTGGCATTATGAACTGCTGCACTCAGAAGTCAAATAATTTGATACTTGAACAGTGGACCTCCCACAAAAATTTCCAATCATGAAGAAATTGGATAGTGCTACTTTGTACCATCATGGTTGAAAGCAACCATTGTCAACAAGGAATGTAAATTCCATGATCAGAAATCATCTTGATTCAGATAGGTGAGGAGTATATGTGGATGAGAAGACAACAGAAACAAACATATATACCTTGAAACAAACATAAATACCTTATCTAAAATCATTCAGCCATAAGATTCATGCAAATGATTACATAGGTAAGATTTTTTCAACTACTTTATACAAAAAAAAATCGTATTCAAATTGTTTGTCTTAAAACTCACCTACTTACCTATTCCATTGTCATTTTTATGGTATTCGCAAGAAGAATTTCATAACACAATGTTAATTTTAAACAAAAAAGATGATATACTACACTTAAAAGCAGGACATATTAAAAAAGATTTACCATCCCTACAATTCACCAAACAGAACATGTTTTTGAAATCCTTGGTGAAATAGAAAAGGCCGCCTAAACATCTGATTGAAATAAGTTCGAAATAAATTGCAATTGATTTTTAATATTAAAATAAAGTCCTTTGACTAACAGAACGTTAAAAAACAGTGATGACTACAGTAACAAAGCAAATGGAGTACACATGCATTTAATGAAGACTATAATTCTTCCATATCCGCATATCACAGCACAAAAAAAATCAAATAGAATTCATGAGTAGTAAAAAACACGGAAAGTTGATTGATTTCTATGGCACAAGGGCCATATATGGCCTAGCTGTACCAAGCACTACTTATATTTAATAATCATTAATATTTGATGAAAGCATAAACTTTAAAAACTAGAAATAAAATACAGTAGTAGGTTACGAGTCTAAACTGAACTTACATCAAATGAAAAATCTAAATATAGTTCATAAAATCAATGTGCCAGTAATAAATATAAATACGTAGTATTTATATTTATTTTTGTAGTATAGGTCCATCAACAGATCTTTCAAGCTAGGAAGGAGAAACTCAGAAAGAATTTTCAGTTGCTTTCCAGACTAAAATTTGCAAAATTATGGACAATTTTATGGCAAGTAAATGTATGTGCAATTGATGTGTTACATAACCACAGGGATCATTATTTTCAGCTATGAATTACACTAATCTCTCTTTATATTGGACCTCTCGCCTTACTTTTTAAAACTTTTTTCAACGAATTTCCTTTTTATGGAAAGTAGAGAAATCTCAGATTAGTACAGTAATTCCCCTCAAAATTTGATTAAAACAATCCTGAAAAAAAGAAAATTTTAAATATATGCAAATTGTATAAACCTTTATAAACATAATTATTACAAAGGTTTATAAACTATTATAAACCTTTTTTTATATTTTTCAAAATGTTTACCTCGTCCTTGAATACTTTAAAAGGCTTGACCATCTATTGAGTTTATTTTGTAGTTTCACACAATTTTAAACCCAAAACTTCCATTTAATACAAAATTTACACCTTTAATATTTTTTACAAGTTCTCATCCCTCAGTAAACTATACACTTTTTCTCCCAAGCACAATACATATAGAGGTGTTACTTAATGATATTCCATAAATTACTATACAAATACTTCAAATCTAATTTCAAAAACAATTCTCACCCCCCCCCCAGGATTGGTTGGTTGATTTGGGTTTAATGGCGCAAGGTCAGAAAGTGGACAAAACACATGACAACGTAACCCAATATGAGAGAAAAGTTTAAGGCTCATTTGTTCAACTAATAATAAAAGGTAGATTTAAAAATATAATATTAGAAGTAATTGAATTTAAAAATAAATATTCCAACGCCATGATTAAATAGTGAAATGAGATTATCGTCTCATAGTTAAAAGTTTTGATGAATTTTAAGAAACGAGAGGTAAAAATATTAGATGTAATTTAAAAATTTTATGCTTTGTAAAACACACCCAAGGGACTAAAGAATTATCGAGAGTAACAAAAATATATCAATTTGTACAAAGATGCATAAGCATAAAAGGATTATTTAAATGTAGGTTCAAAATTGTTAGAACTGACGTAGGTAAGTAATTAGGGTTTTATAGCGCAAGGTTAGAACTGATGGGAGGGCAAATCCATTAAATTATAAAAATTATGAATTCTGTATATTAAACCAATAGCAAAAATTTAAAATAGTTTCATGCGATACATAAAAAAGTAAGATAAATTAATACTCCGAATTCTCATATATAAGATGGCAGTATATTAATGTACATGCATTCTAAAAAGTTAAAACAATCCACATTTGTCAGTTTGAATTTTTATGGTAATTTGGTCTCAGAAGTATTTGAGAGAAGTGGAAGAATAAAACTCAAGCATTTTCTGAATGAGACCCGATAGAAGAAAATTGCATTTTGAATTACAATGTTGAAAAAGTTATTCATAATTTTCATGGTCCTAAAATTGAGACTCAGAAAACTGCTAATCAACTCTAACTCTGTACATGATGCATTATTCAAATGGCTGTTGAATGTATCATTCAAAAATAAGTTCGGTACTTAAGTTGTCAGTGACAGAATAAGGATTATTCTTAAAAGCAGAATGTGTGAAATATACAAAATGAAACCAGTCTTAGTTTTAAAATTATAATAGAAAGACAGCATTTTGCATTACCTAACATACTTAAACCCAACTTATTTTTAGATTAAAAGAATTTAATTGGATGGGATTGATGAGCTTAAAATAGTACAAGAAAAAGTTACAGAACGAACCAACATATTTCAAAGCATATGGAAGGGAAGGGTTCTGCAACAATTGAGCAAGTTTTAGTATAAAGGGAAAACAAGTGATATTTGAAAAATACCAAAATTAGCAGTGAATAATCAAGATAATCTTGGAAATGTAATGCTGTTGAAAGATGAACTTATGGAATAGATTCAATTTTGATGAAGAATGCTTATTTATTCATTGGATTCAACAGCTGATTGGTTATCAGAATATAAGGAAATGAAATTTCCAGTTAACAATTTGGACCTCAAGTGAATAGAAAATGTTTGTCAACACTAGTGGTAAAATACAATGCATTAAGTAATATAATTTTTTAGAAAAGAAAGCCCTGCTTTTTAAGATTTTTTCATTGGTCAATACAATATTAACATGTCATTGTTAATGTGATTATGTATTAAGGCCCTTCAAATATGTAGAAATGTATAAAATTAATTTCCATCTGTTGGTATCCTGATTAAAGCTCTAAGATGTGTTGCCATTTTTCGCAACGTAGAAGAAACAGGATTCTGTTCATTCAGCTTACATTTCGCGCAGAAGAATGATACACATTGTGTCATGTAACTTAACTATAATAAATTGCAAAGCTCATATAGTTTGGTTGTCATTTGAGCTTACAGAAGAACCACTTGCATTTAAAATACAAGTGAATGAACCATTTCAAGAAAAATTTAATTAATCATACAGCTTAACTGGTATTATCAGAACATACTGTGATATGTATATCATGCAAGTCACAAGCTCACTTAATTTTTAAATGTCCAGTTGTGCTGTCCTATAGATTTGGTGATACTTTTTAAATAAATGCTCTTTAAATTGTTTTTCCTTATTCAACTTTCCTACACAATACAGATATTTGTGCAGTACGAAATTAAAAATTTAAGTGACTCTGAGTAAACACATTGGGGAAAGGCCAAACATCACACAAGACAAACAAAATTCCATCTGTTACAAATTGCAACTCAGCACCATCTCTTGGGCAAACAAAAATCATTATTAGAAATAATACAATACTGAATTATTCTTATATTTCTCTCCATACCAGAAAATGACAAAATAAGAATTTTAATGAAGCACTTTTAAAATAGATGCTCTCAGACTTAATAGTTCTTTTTAAACCAACATTTTTATGGCAACCCATTTTCATTTATATATTTGAAGTTAATTTAACATACGTAAGTTCCATTCCATCACTTGGCTTGTTTTTCAAATACGATTTCAGTACTTCAATAGAAATTCCAAAGAATGAATTCTGAATTGATGATAGGTCAACTTCAATTAGATTAAATGCCAAGTGTTGCAAAAAGGAGGTTAAACTACATTTTAAGGTTACTACAATATGTATAATGCAAGGGTAGTTGAGCAGAGGAATTGAAATTCACTTTCCGCCTGGTTTGTTCACACTGAAAATCCCTTATAAGATAATTTAGCTGCAAGTATTCACATTTTTAAAATTTGTGTGCAACATGTGAATTTTTCTTTTTTGAAATCTGTGATGGTCAAAATACATTACTTTTTGTAACATTTTAATTGTTATATTTATTTAAATACTGTGAAACCCAGATTTCACATTCCCACATTTTATTTTTCCCCACTTTTCTTAAGTTTCTGTATTTTCAGAGGCCATTGTTTTCTGTATTTTCTACTTCGCATATTTTTTGATACTGGTCCCATGGTAGGTATTTTAATTAATGTCGCACTGGAGCAACACAACGAGTTATTTACTAGTCCCATGGAAAAACAAAAATGTGGTTTATTGTATAATTTTCAAAAAGTTACTATTGAGCAGAGTCACAATTTTTCTGAAATGCCAGTACCATTTGTATTCCTAGTATTAACTGTGAATAACTGCTTTCGAAAGAACAGAAGAACTGTCATTAATTTTTTTATAATTAAGCTTTACCTTATTTTTTAATGGTACTATAGAAAATTAGAATCAATTTAACAAAAATAGTACTTTACCCAGTAATAACATCAATGTATATATACACTAAGTGGCAAAATTCTTAAGCACATGTAGCATATAAAAGATGGTATGCACAGTATCAAGAACTATTCATCAATAGTTTGCCTGAATATTGGTAAAACAAGATTTAAACTTCGAATGAAGCATGATTGTGGGTGTAAGAACTGATTTCAGTATTTTGGAAACTGCTAAAATACTCTGCTTTTCTTGTGCAACAGTATCTTGCGTCTTCAGAGAATATCAGTTGGGCCAAAAACCTTCAAGCAACTGTGAATGGAAAAGGATTGTGAATCAAAGAGGTAACCGACGACGGGCAGTTTTAAAACTTGAATCTTCCGCGGCAACAGAAGGGCACCACCACAATGGATCTCGTCCCTGATTGGTTATAACAGAAGACCATCAGGGAACTTTTGTTATCACAGTAAAATATGCCTTTCGTTGGCCGACGATCATTGCAATTGGACACTTAATGAACCATGCAAAAGGTTGTTTGGTCTGATGAGTCTCAGTTCCTTCTTTGCCACAATGGTGGCATGAATATGGAGCAAGTAGTACAAATCCATGCACCCGTCTTGCCAAGTGACAACCCTACATGTGAAGGAATAATGGTCAGGGGAATGTTTTCCTGGGACACTTGGTCAATAATAACCCTGGAACATCTCTAACGTCATAGGCTACCTCAACATCGTTGCACACTAACTGCACCCATTTATGGCCACAGTAATCCCTGATGCAGATGTTACTTTCAACAGGACAATGCACTGTTACACATGCTCTATTGGTATTAGATTGCTTCAGTGAACACGACTCAGATCTACACTCACTACCAAAAGTTAAGCACGGAGAGGAAAATGTTAATTTCCGGAAGCCAATCTGAATTTGAGAGGCTGCATTTCGCTGCAGAGGTAGAGGGAAGTATGCAAATATGTTCTGTAACAGTCAATCACGGTTTCATGTCAAGAAATATGCAAAAAGGCAGTCGTATAAGAAGCCAGCATTGTGAAGGGTTAGAGGAGTTTCATGTAAGTGCTGATAAAAAGTGTTTAGAACTTTTGTACGATTAGCTTTCAAGACAGACGTGTTTCTATGGCTTCCAGAAGACGAATGGCAGATAGTGAGCGCTGGCATTCTGTGGGAAGCCTTGAAGCAGGACAATCAATTACAGATGTTGCTCTTTTCTTCGGAGTTCATCATTCCGTAATTTCATGATTATGGAAACAATTCCAAACAAGCGAAACAGCTGTCCGAAGACCTGTGGCCAGTCGCCCAAGGGTCACAACCCCGCGGAAGATCGATATATTGCTGTTTTAGCCAAGCGGAATCGAAGAGCGACCTCCACACGTGACATCTATGGTTACAGCATCCATTGGTAAGACAATATTTGCCACTACTGTTCTCCGAAGGCTACACATGAATGGACTGTAAGCCCGGGTACCACGAGTTTGTGTTCCTCTATCCGTCCAATTCAGAGGCACACAATTAAAGTGGTGTTGGCAGCATGCGATGTCTGATTGGGCCAACGTTATGTTCAGGGATGAGTCGAGATTTGCCCTGGAGCCAGATGACTAGCGTGTAAGGGTCTGGAGAGAACAAGGCACACGCAATCGGCCCCAGAACATCATCGAGCATCACGCATTCCGAGATGGAAGCATCATGGTGTGGGCAGGGATTTCATTGGGATATCGCACCGACTTGCATATCTATAGACGAGGTTCTGTGACGGCTGTCCGGTATCGGGATGAAGTCCTAGAACCCACTGTGAGGTTGTACGCTGCAGCAGTTGGTCCTGCTTTCGTTTTAATGGATGATAATGCGCGTCCCCATCGAGCCAACATCATCGACGACTACCTGGAGAGTGAGGGGATTACGCGTATGGATTGGCCGGAGTACTCGCCCGACCTTAATCCCATTGAAAATCTTTGGGATGCCCTCGGCCGTGCTGTGTCTGCACGTTTCCCACCCTCAGTCACTCTCAGAGTTGCAAACTGCTCTAGAGGAGGAATGGGAATTACTTGACTCTGGGGTGGTTTATCACCTCATGGAAAGCATGGCCACACGCTGTAAACTTTGTATGAGGATGAGGGGTGGTTACATATCCTATTAATGTCGGTTTTGTTTGTTTTGGACTTAGACATCATTTTGTTAATGACTCCAATATGACTTCATCTTATAATTTATGAAAATTCAATATTGTTTTCATCTCTGTATGTAATTCTGTTTTGTTTCATGCATTAACATATTTGCTACTTTCCTGCTGCATTTCATATCAATCAAAGCTGTACTTGTCAATTTTTTCGCATTTTACCGCTTCGTGCTTAACTTTTGGCAGTGAGTGTACATGCTTCATTGGCTGGCTCAGTAAAACCTGACTCCAACCACCTTGAGAATTTGAAATACGAAGAGGATCAATTCGAAGTCTAGAATTGCAGCTGTCCAATTTGAACCAACTAATGGTTGCTATTATGACAGCATGTACTAACATCCGGTTCCAACACCTTATCGAATCCATGTCTGGAATTAGGGAGGTGATCAAAGCTATAGGAAGACCAACTCATTATTAGTATGGTGTTTCTAATAATTTGAACACTCTGTACACCCCAGAAAGGTTAGTTGGGTTTCATAGTGCAAGGACCATATTTGGCCATGTTGTGACAACGTAAGACAGAGAATGCCAAGTAATGGACATGTACACATGAAAAGTTTTACTGACACAGGAGATAGAAATTCACCAAGGGAGGAATCGAACCTGCGCCACCTGCAATCCCAGTGGGCATACTCACTGAGTCACGATGGCCCTGTATATCCAAAAGGATAGATTATTCACAATCATTACTTCAATTCAAAAGTAATTCAATTTCAATTCAAAATAACTAAAGAGTAAAGGATTTGCAGAGGTTTGAACTATTGTGAAATATTTGCTAAAATATCTAATTTCTGAGAATGTAATCATTATTCTTTACTTAATTACTTAAATGGCCTTGAAAATGCTTATCAAAGATCAATATGGATAAAAACACTGAATGAAATACAGGTAGCCCTCCTATAGCACGGCATCCTACAACACGGTTTCGCTCTAACACGATAAGAAAATTGTGAAAACTTTTGTACAATACTGTACTTCTACAGTACTGGATAACATGATTTTTGTTTAACATATTTAAAAACTAAATTACCTTAAAATAATGACGGGAAGGAATAATGAACTATAGTGCCTTTACACGAAAACATATAAATAAATTATAATTTACTCGTTTATAACTCTATTCCGATGTTATAGTGGAAAGCGTCATGCACAGTTTACGCGCCATCCGCGGCGAGACTTGCCGTTTCAGAGATACAGTATTGCGGAAAGTCCAGCCGTATCTAAAAGGATAAAGTGCAATGCGACATCATCGTATTGTACCGATCTGTTGTGAAATGCGATCGCAGCCGAGGGCTAGTGAATGGCAGGCCCTTTTTGTTTCTTTTTATTTTCGTGGTATGGAGACAAAGTGTCTTAAGCAGCTGGTCGGCAGTCTGCGTCGAGCCACGATATGTTAGTGGCTTTTTCGTCTTTAAAAACTAAATTTTTGGAAAATCACGTTTCAGTCCCAAGCCATGTCTAATAAAGATAAAAAACAACGTTAAAGAGGAAATTTATTTCTTTAGAAGTAAAGATACAAATCTTGGATCGCCTTTTAAAAGGAGAAAAAGCATCTCACATCTTAATCACATCACAAAAGTCTTAATTTAAATGAAGCAACAGTCCGGACTATTAAGAAAAATTTAAAAGAAATAAGAAGTGCAGTTGCTGCAGGATCTTCGATATCCGCAAAATATGCAGCTCGTCCCCGGGCACAAATAATTGAGAAAATGGAAAAGGCACTCAGCATTCCGATTGATGATAGCTGTCAAAAAAAGAATTCCATTGGATGTAACATCATTAAGCAAAAAGCACTTAAAATTTACAAATACCTTAAAGAACACCTTGGAGAATCTTCTGTCAACCCAGATTTTACGGCAAGTAAAGGTTGGTTCGAAAAATTCAAAAAGCACTTTGCAATTCATAGCATAAAAATTCAAGGAGAAACTGTGTCGGCTGATCATGAAACTGCAAGGACGTATCCAGAAAAAATTCAAAACATTATAGAAGAGCAAGGATACACAGCACATCAAGTTTTCAATGCTGACGAAACTGGGCTTTGGTGGAAAAAAAAAATGCCCAGTAGAACCTTTACATTGAAAAAAGAAAAAACTGCATCCGGATTTAAGGTGTCTAAAGATCATATAACACTACTTTTGTGCAGTAATGCGTCAGGGGACTTTATGACAAAACCCTTGTTAATTTATAGATCTTTAAATCCCCGTGCACTTAAAGGCGTAAATAAAAACATCTTACCGGTATACTGGAAAGCAAATCCAAGAGCTTGGGTGACTGGAAATTTTGTTAAAGATTGGTTTTTAAATTGTTTTGTGCCAAACGTTGAAAATTATTTAAAACGGAAAAATTTGAGCTTCAAGGCACTATTACTATTAGATAATGCTCCATGTCATCCACAAGATTTAAGTCATCCCAATGTCAAAATAGTGTTCCTACCACCTAACACTACTTCGTTGCTCCAACCATTGGATCAAGGTATTATTTATACCTTTAAAACTTATTACGTAACAAGAGCATTACAGTGGATTTTAGACGTAACCGATTCAAAATCAATTAATGTAATGGAAGCAATTTTCAACTAAGCACTGCATCGACATCATATCTTTGTCGCAGAAAGAACTAAAAACATCAACGTTAAATGCATGTTGGAAGATATGGCCATCTTCAGTTGAAATAGAAAACATGCTTGAATCGTCAAAAAATGAAATTGGTGGCATATTAGAAATTTATCGGAGGTGAAGGTCTGTGGATATGGCTATTGAGGACATTCAAGACTTATTAGTGGAAGCGGATTTGATGGAAATGGCATCCAAAGTTGGAAATCAAATCGATTCTGAGGACAATAGCACTGAAGATTGTGAAGTTAATAATTTAACATTAAAAAATTAGAGGCCTAAGCTTAGCTGAAAATCTTGAATCATTTTTCTTGAATGCAGACCCTTCCACTGAAAGAAGCCGAAAATTCAAAAGGGAGCTGCAAAATTGTCTATCTTCATGTCATGAAATCTACAACCTTGTAAGAACCAGCAAACAAACTAAAATTACAGATTTTTTAAAGAGGATAGAAGGTGCAAAAAAATCTAAATGAAGGTTCAGAAAGTGAAGGTGATATCGTTCAACCGAAAAAACGTTCTTGTTTGATTGTACTGAGTAGTGATGAGGAAGAAATTTATTAAATTAAGGTTACATTAAATGAAAAGAATATTTTTTTCTTTTTCTCGTTTTGTGTTGTGATACATTTATATTTTTAATAAAAATTAAGTTGGTTATATGGAATTTTAAAAAAATGTTTGTTTTTGATAGGTTTTCCCCTTTTTGTACTGGCTCTGGGTCTCGTATAACACGGTCTCACTCAACACGGCATTTTCTAGGAACCTATCTACCTTATTATAGGAGGGTTACCTGTACTCAGTTTCATAGTAAATCTAATTTTTAGGAACTACTGAATTCATTAGTCAGAATTTTTGTAGTGTTGGCAAATTTTCCACAGTACTCCACCTCTAGAATGTAGCAATGCTGAATTCAATAGATGCTACTGCTAGCTGATTGACAGTAATTGCATGACTGGAAGAACTGAATCAAGATCATGGGTTTTCTTTCAAATGCATGAATTTGCAAAAGATGATAGCAACCAATTAACTGTCTTGTTGCCTTTTACAGCTGAGGAAACCAACTGAGTATAAAGTAAGACAGCAGTAATGAAGAGTGAAGCTGTGATAGAGGCACTACTTAAGTTTACATATCTAGACACTTGTAAGTAGTATTATGAAATGGTTGGGTTTACGGCACAAGGACCATACTTGGCCAAGCTGCACCAAACACAAAACAGACAATATTGAGTAAAGGACATACACACAAGGAAAGTTTAACTGACATAGAGGGAAACACACCCAGGGAGGAATTGAACTTGCTTTGACTACAACTTGCAGGTTGCTAGCGCTGTGGACAAACCCACTCAGCTACAATGGCTCTATTATAAAATAGCAGCAACACAGCATGAACAATCCATAGAACTTCCAGTTACCGGAATGTAGCATGACTACCATCTATTTGTTAAAAGTGTAATCAGGGCAGATTTTACAAAAAACGTTTGATATCATCAATATCACATCTGCTAGTAACCATGTAGCAGTGATGGTTGGCAGAGTAGAACCAGTGCATGTGCACCCCTGGGCATTTTGGTAATAATTAGAAAAATAAAAACATAATCTAATCAAATATTTTTCTGCTCACCAAAATTGTTTTCATATTAAATCAACAAAATAAAATGTGCCTCAACTCGGACTGGACGTATCACTCAAGGAATGCCTGCCGAAGCAGTTTACCTCATCAAAAAACATAAATTTTTAAATGGGAAGTTTCTTAAATGGAAACATTTTTAAATAAATTATATGATTAATTGGGTAGGATAACCAGCAGAAGCAAAAAATTAAGGTGTCCCAAACTCACAGAAAACTCGGATAGACACCCTCCCAAATAGACTGATCGAAGATGCTAAAGAATTGTTGATCACACAAGAATTGGTGTGTTAATCATGATACAGTCGTTAGAAGCAGAATAAAACTTAAAAATTAACGAGTTTTAGGAAATAAACAAAATTAAATTTAAGGGCCCTAAACACTACACATTGCAGTGCAAAAAAGTGTTTAATCTGTTTCAATTTAAAAATTCATAAATTTTCATTGTATTTCAAACAAAGCTGAATATGTACACAAAGGAAAATAAGAAACATTTTGAATTCATGTTAAACAATTAATACATAGAAGGAGGCTTGTTGTCTAAACTGGCACTTAATCTAGATTGGTGCAAATGCGTCATTTAACCTGGCACTGGGGAACTTGTGATTTTGGTTAATTTAGTTTTTTAAATATGGTAACTACAACGAGGTACATAAACAAGGAAACTCATCAAAATGCTTGATCAACTCTTATGTAACAGATATGTATAAATTTCTTCATGTTCATTAATTAGTCTACTACATACTATGTTCATTTTGTTAGATCTCATACTAAAACACATTTTATACTTCTAAGATGATAAATTTTAAAGTGTATTTTAAGTCAGTGTTATGTAACTTATTCCACCTTGTGTAATGTTTTTCCTACACAATCGCAACATTTTATGACAATAGTACTTTGTGCACAAAAATTTCACACATGCCAAATTGCACAATTGAATGCAAGAATGATTATCACAGATAATTCAAAAGGAAAGGCCTCAAACCATTCTCTAAAATTGTTTATATACCATGATGGCAATTACCCACTTGCTCCCTTCCAAAGAAAAATTCTGGATGCATGCCTGGTTTGGAATAATTAAATTTCATATAATTTATCAATTATATCATGCATTTATATTCATATAGCAATTTTATACATTTGTTTCAGAACATAAATACCATCTCATCTGTGGCCCATTATTAGACCCTAAAATAGTTTCCGTTTCATTGTAGATTTGTAAACCCTTGGTCTTTCAGGTTACAAACCACCACTGCAATGTTAGCAGAACATGGAAAGATAGATGTAACTTTAGTCTACCACAAAGTACTTCATGGTTGAGATACCTTGGGTGTACTGCTTTGTTACCATATTTGTAACATATTTTGTAATGGAGGATAAGTTACACACACAAACCATTTAGCTGTGCACTTACTATTTCTTTGTGTATAAGAAAAACATAAGTACTAGGTACATTTCCCTTAACATCAGATTACGAAACCATTAAAATCAGTTCAAGTCTATAGTAAGTATAGAAATTAATGCTAAATTAGACAAAACTGTAATAAAAATAAACTAATATAAAAATGTCAAGTTAATGAATTCCATCAGTAAATATCTTTTGTAAGTAAATTAAGATTAAGTCTGTGATGTAATAATAGTAATTGAATCTGGTGTCCATTGAAAAAATTACATATTCATTAACACTTACCATAGTTATATACTATATACAGGAATATATTTTATGTGATTATTTCCCATACAAGTGTAAAGGAAATATTTGTGGTGTGAGGTTTGATTGTTTTGCTGTCAATAAAAATTTCATATTTGTTTTTAAAATTGGAAGGAGCAGTCTATATTGCTCTATTATTTTAATTGTAGCAACCGACATGTATCAGTTTATATAAAGTTATGTAATGGTTTTAGAGTTAGCATTCAATATGATTTTAATCAAGTCTAAAACGTTAAGCTAAAAGAACTTGACACATTTAGGTGAAGATACAGAAAGTAACTTTCATTTTGTCTCTATTTAGAAGCTTATTTTAGAGCGAACTCAAAGGATGAACACATAGCATTGAATGTTGATTGCTTATAATCAATAACATAATCTTTCTCATAAAGAGAAATTAGTTTTTTAAATAGAATATTACATGTTAACACAATAGTCAGTTCTCTTCAAGCCAATATGAATGATAAATTATTGAATAGAAGTTTTAGTTTTATATTCTAATAGGGTAAACTAGACAGTTATTGACACCTCGGACAGTTATTGCCACCCTAATCTTTAATTTAAAAAATAAGCTTTAATGTCAATGTTCAGTTTCAAATAAGGGCAGGAAAAATTCCTTGTGAATCAGAAGTCAGCTGTGTTAAAAGATTTTCAAACTGTAAACATCAAGAAAGGTAAAATAACCGTATCAAGTATACAAACAAGGCACTAGTTAAGAGGACGGTTTCTTCTGGTTTTGCTAAGAAAAGAGCATGAGCATGTTTTGTAAGATAGATTAGCCAGTTTCCTTTACATAAGTCCATTTATACTGCAAAAATAAACTAAAGAATGAAGGGATGTCAATAACTGGTGTCAATTACTCGTCCATAGGGTGTCAATAACCAATTTTGCACTATTTATTCTCAATTATATTGCAAAATACCTTTCAGGGATAACTTTTCGTTTTAAACCCTTTATTCAGCTTAAAGTAGAGTAATTCAGGAAAAGTTACAATGAATTTTAACTTGATTGAACTATTTTTTCTATGAATTTATAGTATAAATATTGCCTTAAGAGTGTCAATAACTGTCTTGTTTACCCTACTAAATGTGTATTACCCCCTATAGCAATATAATATAAACTTTAACAAGACAAGGTTTTGAAAACAAATATTTGCATGTTAGACACCAAAACATCTGATAAATTAAGAGCTTGAGATTTTGGGACTACACATTTTACATTTCAGAGAAAAAAAATTCAATGCTATATTTCAGAATAATTTAAATAGCTTTTTCAACTTGGTACCTATGTTCATGTTTCAGAGAAAATAATAAAAATTGCAACTGTTTACAAAACATTTATGTAGCCTTCTCACAACTTCATGCTTGATTATTGGAGTATAACAGCACAAATTATTTTTATACAATATGCAGCGAGATTCGTTGTATTTACAATGGGAAGAATTTCAGTTTTACAATGTCTACTTTGTGTTTTTATTGTTCCAATCCAGGACGGATCTGTTTAAAATATCATAAATTTGGAAAGAACAGTTTCAATCAAATGCATGCCCATTAAAAAATACATTCACAAGTTTACATATACATCTGATGCAAAATATATTTTGGAAAACCCCAATTGCAAATATATAGCACCTTTTAAAGATAATTTCCAAATAACTCATCTCTGGAACTTAGGTTAAGGCTAATGTAATGAGAAGAATATGGAATATGAACTATTAACAATAACCAAACTGAAAGGCAGACTAATCAACCCTACGACTGAAAGGCTTGATATACCTGAATAGATGTTTTAATATTGAAAACCTTAGTTCATGAAGCGAATATCTACTTGTTGACATTAAGGAAACACCTAATAAACACCATTCATTTCTGTTTGAAATGTTTCGTTGTAAATTAAGTTAAAAACCCTAAATTCCAATTATCAGTCTAATGTTTTGTCTCTTACTTAATCATTCTGTTTTCCTATCCAACCTAACCAGATCATAATTAGAGATTTTCTTTGCCCATAACATGTATGGTATTCTCATGTTTAGATTTCTTGTGAGAAGTTAACACTTAAATATAACATTAAAATGTGTGGCAATTGTCACTGTTCTGTTTACGTGGCCCGAATTCCGAAAAACAAAACCATGCATCACAACAGGATTAGGACGTTGAGTTAAATAACTAACCTTCACAGACGTAGCCTTGGCCTATTAAGCCCCAGAGCATATCTGTACAATGATGACAATATGTAGGTTTGTGAAACGTTTTTTTCGTAAAGTAATGTCCATGTCCATGTTCGAAGTCTTGTAATATATCAGTTGATGGGCTTATCTGATCCATGGGCTCATCGCAGGTCCTGTCAACGGTATTAGGCCTACCGGCAGCAGCCATATTGTTCCACCGGCGGAATAAACTTCTAAATGCTTGGAGAGCCAGTGATTCTAAACAAATCGAACCTGCTCAGAACAAATAATATGAAGTGTTAAGTTTTTGATATTTTAAAGTTACAAATTTTGAAAACCACTAAGTGGTGTAATAACGCATCACCCTACAGGATGATGGATAAATTATAATTCTGTTCCCCATTCCAAACCGCACTAAACGTGCGCCATGATGTAAGAGATAATCGAATCGAATCGATCGAAACAATAACGATAACGAAATATTAATACACGACAGGAGCGATTCTGGAAATCCACGAGTAGTTAGCAGTTTACTTGTATACATATTCTCATAAAATTGTATAACGATAAAGCCACTCTTAAACTGAGAAGTATGAATCACGACTTAAAAATAAAAGTGAAATAATTACTTTTTCCCACATGTTTTTTATTGAGAAAAGAAAACTAATAATATTTGTCAGAAGTTAACACACAACACATCAAAAATAATCTCAACTAAGGAAAGAAATCTTATAATCTGCAGTGAGCACTGGGTACAATATTAAATGACTAATGCAATGTAACACTAGTTCAAAATCCATCTTGAGTCGTAGGTCCCGGTCTAGTTAGTCCACTCCTTGCAAAAAAGACCACACGGCAACAAAACAAACCAGACCCGTTCACATTTATTTTGTTTATTTCTCTTTGCCCTTCTCTCTGCCTTGTATGTTCATTGTGTTACTCCAGTGCGACGTAAATTCAATTACTCTGCATTGTGCATTCATTCCACAGCTCTCGCGTGATGCAACAGTTATTGGTAACCCCGGCTTTTCTGTTAATCAACTTCCTTAATCGGTCTTTAATCCTAACGTACATAAAATTTACGTGTTGGTTTGGTCAAACCAAGCATAAAACGTAACTATTAGTTACGCTAGTATTTTGGAGTTTATTCAGTAATCTCTAAATCCCAAACCTCAAAAGGATTAAACACATCTACGCCATGAATGTACGCCATCTGCGTACATTCGTTTGCGCGAGTCCCTCTCCTTCGGGGAAGAATTGCTTGAGAGACGACGAGACCCCACGAGCATGAAGAGTTTGAGGTAGAAAGTTAAGGAATGAACGGAATTGTTACTTTTCACTGCTACTTTGGAATCACAGTTATACAAATAACTGTTAAAATACTAAGTCATTTGTAACAGTTATTTTATGCAGTGATTTGCTGTAACTATGAGAGCTCATTTGTGGTTCTGACAGGCCGCGGTAGCCCGGTTGGAAGAGTAACGGACTAGCAACCGGAGGGTTGCGAGTTCGATTCCAACCAAAGACCGTCATGCACAAAGGGGGTCACGTTAAATCTGTCGTGGCTTCAAATGTCCTCACGTTGGCGTGGTGTGGAAGTTTGGAGAGTGGGGTTGCCTCGTCAGGCGTTGCCTCGTCATCTGACCGTGGTTCAAAATTGCGTGGTGTTGTCCTCGGATCTTTCCTTTTGGGATTGGACCTGGATCGTCGTCAATAGCCCGTTGTATTGCTCTAGTGCGACGTTAATTAATTACCATTTGTGATTCTGTTGCGGTGATTGAGATAGTCATGAGATCTGAGCGCATGTATTTATTTATTTATTTATTTATTTCAATTAACGTCACACTGGAGCAACACAACGGGCTATTGGTGACGGTCCGGGATCAATCCCAAAGGGAAAGATCCGAGGACAACACCACGTAATTTTGAACCACGGTCAGATGACGAGGCAACACCTGAGCTGGCACCCCACTCTCCAAACTTCCACACCACGCCAACGTGAGGACATTTGAGGCCACGACAGATTTAACGTGCACCAGCCCCCTTTGTACACGACGGTGTTTGGCTGGATTCGAACTCGCAACCCTTCGGTTGCTAGTCCGTTACTCTTCCAACCGGGCCACCGCGGCCCCCTGAGCGCATGTAATTTTGCGTGCTTGAATTACGAGAGTGATTTTAAACCGGGTGCTGCTCCACATTAAAAATTAATTACTGATTTTCAACGGGCACCAAGGGAGCTGTTGCTACATTACACGCAACAGGAATCACTGGTGGATTTTATTCTGAATTTCAAATAGCTAATTATGATATACAAAATCAGAAATTGATGCGCCACAAAAATACTATTGAAATTGAGGGCATCAGGCGATTATATGATTTTCATAAACTATTAATATTGTAACAGAAATGAAGTGAGCATCTAGTGGTTATAATTAACTACAATTTATTTACAATTTTTACATATTAAGAAAACACCATTAAAAAAGTAATGGGACAAAATCATAGCGCAGTCGCACACCGGAAAGAAGTCAACAGAACTTTAACTATTCTTTTTACAAAGGAAAGGGTTGCAGAATGTCCGCTGGCGTAGTTGGCAACTCGTCAATAGTTCAATTTGTTGCAATATGAAAATATGCTGTAAGTTTGAATTTTTTAACACTGGGGAAACATTATTTTATTCTTTAAGACGCTTACGCTTCAGTTTTGCTTTCGGTTTCGCACTAAATCTGAAGGCGAATTACGGGTTATGGACCAAGGGGAATCAAGAAGAATTGCATTAGTGCAATTGCATCGAATTTTAATTCGATGTTTTCGAAAAGGAATCAGCGAATTAAAATTCGACATTTTTCATAGAAACAAAATTTTCATAAATACATGGTAACCTAATTTCATTTAAGAGCTCTAATGAGCAATTCCCAATTTCCATACAAAAACATCAATTCTAGTAAGATATGGAAAGAATAAATAAAATCTCATACAGCGAAAACGACGGGGGCGGTTACCTATTCATCTGAATCCACCGCTGCGTTATAACGTTTATTTACTGGTAACAACATAATTCTTTTGGATTTGTAATGTTTACTGTGTAATGTTTAGTGCTTAGCGAGTTATATTAGTTGGTCGTTGCTACATTCTGCATTCCCAAAAGAAGAGTGTCTTAAATGAAGCAGTTTAGGGGATAAAAGAAAAATATTACTAAACAGTTTTAGAAATAATGTACTTTTCTCGGACAGGAATTTGGAATTCTTATGAGAAAATCTATTTACCTCCATAACCTTAAGTAATATTTTACAAATATTGTATCATTTATGTATTGTAAAAAATTGTGCATTATTATTAATTACTTATGGGATTGAAGAAAGTCGAGAAAAAGTTAAAAGGGAGATGGAAAAAGGAAAGTAATTTGGTAATTCGGGATATACGATAAAAATAAAAGGAATTTGGTAGTAGTAAGGAAATGATAATACAGCTTAGAAGGACCGATTCCCGTTTCAGAAGCGAGGGTTGTTGTGGAAACTGCAAATGTTAAATCTAGATTGCGGAAAAGATATCTGGAAAAGAGGACAACCGAGAGGATTTAAGGGACGTAAGACTTGTGGATGTAATTTAGGTTGGTTGTCTTTTTTTGGATGGGGTTATGGGACAGGGCCATATTTGGCCAAGCTGCGTCAAACACAAGACAGACAACTTCAAGTAAAAAATGCCGTGAAAAGGAAAGAAGAAGGATCGGGGTATAGAATAGTGGGATGAAAGCAGAAAAAGATCGCTTGAGTGTATCCCGGGAGCGCGATACCAGTGTTTATTAAAGACAGTAAACCCCATGGGAAAAGAAAAGATCTCTAGTGTATCTCGGGTCCGTGCAGCCCGTTACACACCTAAAGGAGATATGGCCCTGAGAGTTGTAATTAGGTAAGGAATACTTTCATACGCTACAAGTTTCAAGAATTGCGTGAATAATGCAATTTCGAATAAACAATTTCCATTCTTTATTAGTGTCCCTTATGTCTTATTTAATCTCTACTATTATGAAAGGAAGTGTTTGTGTGTGTGCGGTGTCCTGACGAATCTAGAGCACTTACAGTCATGAAATTCGGCACACAGGTAGTCCTAAAGGTGACTGAATATCCCTCGAAGTCCGAATTTTAAAATTTAATCTAGAAAATTTTATAATTAATTTAATGGCATATTTTTGTATTATTTAGTTTCCTAAGAATGGAAACAGTGTGAAAGGGATCCCACAACTTCTGATCTTGGTAATAAGCCAAGACTCTCTGTTTTGAAAATTTTCACCATCGAACGTATTCAAAGCGCTCTGGAATCACGATTTTTATTTCAGCAGTGGTTATTTTATAACTAACTCGATTTTTACTTCAGTAATGATTATTTCATAACTTAATTTTGAATTTGTTTAATCTCATTTTTATTTCACAAAGAGGTGGACGATCATCAATCGTGAGTACAAACTATTAACCCTAATTACACTAAACTTTTGTTTGGGTATTTTTCGCAAATAATATAATGTTTGTACTAATAATTTACATGAAATGAAGTAACAGTGTTTATTACTGTTTAATCAATGTACACTTAATTCCTATGTTCAAAATAAAGGTAATTACGGTCCACTTTCGTTTGTAAATTGGCACTTTCAACCTCCCCTAATTACATTCAACTTTGTTTTTTTTCGTATTGCTTTTTGTTTTCGTTTGGGTATTTTTCGCAAATAGCATACTGTTTATGTTAATAAATTACATGAAATGAAGTAACAGTGTTTATTACTGTTTAATTTCGTTTTGATTCCGCTGACATTGTGATTCATTTAGGTTGTCGGAATCAGTGAGGTGACATAACAAGACTTTTTAAAAGTATAGCGTTATATTTGAAGATTCAATCACACTTTTATTTCAGTAGTGGTTATTCTATAACTTACTTTTGAATTTGTATAATTTCTGTAATTTTAATCTCATTTTTATTTCAGGCAAATAACTGCATTATTTTGGTTTTGCGTTAAATTTAAAGATGCCCCAGCCTCCCAGAAAAAAGAAACGTCTTCATACAAAACAGCGGATAACAGAGAAAGAAATCAAAGAAGAGAAGCTGAATCCACCCCAGAAAGAGAAACAAGACAGCGAGAGAACAGAGAAAGAGAACAAAGAAGAGAAGTTGAATCCACCCCAGAAAGAGAAACGACTACAGCAAGTTAGAACCGGAAGAAGTGCTGCTCGAATGCGCATCTGTAGAAATTTAGAGAATGCAGCTTTAATTACGACCCATCAGCAGATTATGTATCTGATCCTTCGTGCGTCATTGGCACTGTGAAGCAAAGAAGTGGAAAGGTGAAGTTCCAGGTATGTGCTGCAACGGAGGAAAGGTTCAACTGCCACGGTTAATGGATCCAGCCGAGCCCCTACGTACTTTACTGATTGGAGATTCAGCAGAAGCTAAACATTTCCTGGCAAATATTTGAAGGTACAATTCCTGTTTCCAGATGACCACTTTCGGCACGACAAAAGAAATTAGAGAGTCAGGATACATGCCAACATTTAAGGTTCAGGGTCAAGTTTATCACCGCATCGGGAGTCTACACCCTTTACAAAACGAAGAGCCTAAATTTCTACAAATATATTTCGTTGGAGATGGTACACAACAAGCAGAGCAGCGTTGCAAACACGTTCCGCAGACGAGATAAGACATTGTACTTCAGTTACAATATATGCTGGATCATCACTACTCTTACATCCACAACTTCAAATCGGCCATGGATAAGATCAGCTCTGAATTCAAAGTGGTAATCTTAGCGGACAAAACCCCACATGGTGAACATGAGAGACAGTTCAATGCACCATTAACAGGAGAAAGGGCTTTAATCATGATGGGAGAACAACATGGAGCAAGAGACATAATTTTAGAAGAAAGAAGTGGCATCATCCCGATACGCACAGGTCCTACGATGCGCTACAGTATCCACTCATGTTTTGGCAGGGGAGGATGGATATAATTTTGAAATGCCACAAACAAACCCAACTACAGGAATGCCGCTAACTAAGAAGATTTCTGCTATGCAGTTCTACGCTCACAGGATGATGATACGCTCTTCAAATTTCAACATTTTACTGAGAAGCAAAGACCAGTTCCATCAATTTATCGTTGACATGTATGCCAAGTTTGAATCGGAAAGGCTGTTGTACATACGACTAAATCAGAGGACGCTGAGAGTGGAACAGTATGCACATTTGAGGGATGCGGTCATGAACGATGGAAATGTTGCAGACATTGGCCAGTTTATCATCTTGCCTTCCAGCTTTACTGGGGGTCCCAGGTACATGCCCGAGCGTACTCAAGATGCCAAGACCTACGTGAGAAACTATGGTAGACCGGACCTCTTCATCACCTTTACATGTAATCCAAACTGGACAGAGATACAGCAAGAACTATTTGTTGGGCAAAAAACACAAGATCGTCATGATTTGTTGGCAAGAGTCTTTCATCAAAAGTAAAAAACACTGATGAGTCTCATCACAAAGGCAAAGATTTTTGGAGAAGTTAAGTGTCGTATGTACATGACAGAGTGGCAGAAGCGAGGACTGATTTGATCAGTGAATTTGGCTCAAAGACTCATTACACTTTCAGAGTGGATGATTTTATCAGTGAAGAAATTCCGAATCCATAAAAAGACCCAGAACTTTTTTGCATTGTAAAGAAGCAAATGGTGCACGGCCCCTGCGGATGCATAAATCCACTCTCTCCATGCATAAAGGATGGAATTTGCACAAAGCTATTCACACGCTGTTTTTTGAAAGAGAAACAAACAGGACAAGACGGATATCCCCTTTATCGTCGTAGATCAGCATAAGACGGGGGATTTACTGCAAACATCAACTTTCGAGGATCAGAAGTGTCTGAACAATACGTGGATTGTTCCGTATTGCCCTCTATTAACAAAAATTTTCAATGCGCATATCAACGTAGAGTATTGCAATTCTGTAAAGTCTATAAAGTACGTCTGTAAGTATGTTAACAAAGGATCTGACATGGCTGTGTTTGAATTGACCAGTGGAGATAATGACCTTAATAAAATTCGTCAGTATCAAATGGGAAGATATATCAGCAGCAACGAAGCAGTATGGAGAATACTCAACTTCCCAATTCACGAGCGCCACCCTACATTTATTCATCTAGGCGTCCACCTTGAGAATGGCCAGAGAGTCTACTTCACGACAGAAAATGCTGCTCAACGTGTCCAAGCACCTCAGGAAACAACACTGACGTCTTTTTCAGACTTTGCACCCAAGATGAGTTTGCACGCACCCTATTGTACAACCAAATACCAAAGTACTACACTTGGGACAACGGAAACAAGACATGAAACCGTCGAAAACAAGGACAATTTGTACCAGAACAAGCAGGAATAAGGTCTAGCGATGCCCTAGGCCATGTGTACACCGTCCATCCGACTAACTCCGAATCCTTTCACCTGCGACTCTTACTACATGAAGTACAAGGTCCGATGTCGTTTATAGATTTGAGAACATTTGTAGGAAGGGTCTGCGGAACTTACAAAGAGGCTTGCCAGCTTAGAGGACTTCTTGAGAACGATGAACAGCGAAACAAAGCATTGGAAGGAGCAGCTGCATCTCGATCGCCAAAGATTTTACATAATCTGCTTGCTGTTATGCTACAAACATGCTCGATGTTTTCTCACGATCAGTTATGGATGAACCACAAGGTGAACCTGTCTGAAGACATACTGCACCAAGCACGCGTACAGCAGCAGAATATGGATCTGGACTACAATGATGACATCTTCAACATAGCTCTAATCTACATTGAGGATAAGATTATATTGTTGGGTGGATCGGACCTAAAAAGCTTTGAACTATTGCAACCCAATCGAAACTGCAATTCAGTCCTACAGAGTGAAGAACTTATGGAAACAAACTATGACGCGAATGTACTTGCAACATACATAGAGGAGAATGAGCCAAAAATGGTCCAAGACTAAAAGGAAGCATTTGACAAGATTACAAGAGCAGTTTTTGATAGGCGCTGTGGCGTATTCTTTTTGGATGCTCCTGGCGGTACAGGAAAGACTTTTCTCATCAATCTTCTTTTGGTAAAGTGCGACAGAGAAACGAGATTACCTTCGCTGTTGCTTCATCAGGCATTGCCATCACTCTATCGACAGGAGGGAGGACAGCTCACTCGGTTTTCAAATTACTCTTAAATCTGGCAAACGCGAAACTCCAACATGTAACATTTCAAGAAATTCAGGAAAGGCAAAGGTTCTAGAGGATTGCAAGCTCATTGTCTGGGATGAATGTACTATGTCCCACAAAGCCGCATTCGAAACACTTGATATCATGTTGAAAGACATCAGACGTAGCAATGACAGAATGGGAGGCGTCACTATGGTGTTGGCTGGCGACTTTCGAAAGACACTTCGGGTATTCCCCGCGGAATCAGGGCGGATGAAATGCAGACCTGCTTAAAAACATCTTACATTTGGAATGGCATTAATAGACTTGGATTATCAACAAACATGCGAGTTCATGTCAACGGTGATCCCTCTGCCCAGCAATTTGCAGATAACCTACTTCAACTAGGAAATGGTGCCGTTATTTCGGATAATCAAGATGGATGTATAGCAATGCAAAGCATAGGAAGGATCATGAAAACTCAACGAGAGCTGAAAGAGGCGTTTCCAAATGTGGCGCAGCACTTTACTGATCACGCATGGCTGTGCCAAAGAGCAATTCTTGCCCCAAGAAACGAAGATGTCAATGTCATCAATAAGCAACTTTTACAAGAATTGCCCGGTAGTGTTCAGATTTACAAATCTATGGACACTACATGTGACACAGATGAGACTGTGAACTACACAACAGAGCTTTTGAACACATTGGAGCCATCTGGAGTACCCCTCACATATTAGAGCTGAAGATTGGGGCACCGATTATGCTTCTCAGAAATCTGCATCCACCTTCATTCTGCGATGGAACAAGACTCTATCAAGAAACTTATGCCGAATATTATTGAAGCCACCATCATAACTGGACATGCCGCAGGCGACGATGTATTCATTCCTAGGATCCTAATCATCCCTTCAGATCTCCCATTCCAATTTAAACGACTTCAGTTCCCTGCTCGTTTAAGTTTCGCCATGAGCATCAACAAGGCACACGGACAATCGCTGAAAGTTGTAGGACTCGATCTCATTAAACCGTGTTTCTCAAACGGTCAACTGTATGTGGGTTGTTCAAGAGTTGGAAAAGCCGAGAATCTTTACATCCTAACTCGAAGAACATTGAACATAGTGTATCATGAATCAGTGAGGTGAAAGGAATGAGGCGACATGACTGTGTCATGTCGGGTGGTGGGACTCATTCTTGAAATTATTGTTTCTTCTTTTTAATGTTTTCAGAATCAGTGAGGACATAACAAGAACGATGTCACGGGCAACGCCGTGCGGGTATTGCTAGTAAGATTAATAAAAATTATTGAGTTTAAGAGTGTTCATTAATCTAACTGAGCTACCATTTACAATTACACGTTCAGCAATTTAACTATATTTGTAAAATTATGAATTGTGATACATTTTGGTAAAAAATGCACTATAAGAGTTAATTTGATCTATATACACTGAAGTGGCCCCAAAACTGAAACAGACGAACCAGTGCAAAACACATAGCAACGCCACCTATCCAATCATTGGTTACGTCTGCCAGTGCATATATAAAACGAGACATTTGTGGAGGCATCTAGGGTCAGATATTTTCGCCGTGAGAATGGCAAATTACCACGATTTAAGAAAATTTCAATGCGGTTTAACAGTTGGAGCTTGTGAGACGGGTCACAGAATTTTCAGAAGTAAAGGTAGATAGATTGTTGAATTTACGTGCCACTGGAGCAACAAAACGGGTATTGGCGACGGTCTGAGATCAATCCCGAAGGGTAAGATCAGAGGACGACACCTCGTCATTTTCGAACCACAGTCAGATGACGAGGTTAACACCTGAGCTGACACCCCACTTTCCAAGCAGCCCCATCATGCCAACGTAAGGACAGCCACGACAGATGTGCCCCAGCCATTATACAAAATTAACATTTTTGTTTTCGAAAAAATGGGGTATAGAAGACTATAAGGTAGACAACTGAATTAACGAAGTGTAACGTCGCACTGGAGCAACACAAAGGGATATTGGCGACGGTCCGGGATCAATCCCAAAGGGAAGATCGAGGATAACACCTCGTAATTTTGAACCATGTTCAGAAGACGAAGTCAACACTTGAGCTGACATCCTCTTCTCCAAACTTCCACACCACGCCAACGTGATGACATTTGAGACCCCAACATATTTAATGTGCACCACCCTCCACGTACTTGACGGTCGTTGGTTGGATAGAATTTCGGACTCGCAATCCTCCGAATGTCAATCTGCGACTCTACCAACTGGACTACCGCTGCCATCGGAGGTAGGGGAGAAGATTGAATTTTCACGTATTACCATTTCAAGGGTGTACTGTGACTACAAGAATTCTGGCAAACCTGTAAGTTACGACTGAAGAGTGACGGTAAAAAGACTCTGAGTGAAAGTGACCATCATCGACTGGCAAGAATCGTTTCACGCGATAGACGTGCAAACACTGCTTCAAATAAAATCTAAATTCAATGCTGGTCCCTCAACAAACATCAGCTTGAAAACTGCAACGTTCTCTCAAATATATGGGTTTTAGGAGCCTACGCCCAAAACGAATACCCTTGATGAATACTTGACGCATAACTATTCGCCTCTCCGGGGCTCGGGAACACCGCCATTGGACACTTGATGACTGGAAACTGGTAGACTGGTCTGACGGGTCGCGTTTTCAACTGTTTCGAGCAGACGGAAGTATCCGCGTGTGGAGAAAACTCCATTGTGCCATGGATCCCGCATGTCAAAAGGGGAGAGTACAGGCTGGTGATGTCTCTATAATGGCATGGGGTTTGTTTACTTGGCATTTAATGGGAGCCCTGGTATGTCTACAAGCGTCTCTGACAGGTGAACGCTATGTGTGCATCATTTCTGATGAATTATACCCGTTCATGTCCTGCGTTCATTTTGATGGGTTTGGCTTCTTCCTGCAAGACTGTAGAAGCAATATCTTTTAAATTGGGAAAACTAATAAGATAATTGTCCTACTTCATTGATCCGGGTGAGAAGTAATCCTCTTGACCATCGCGAATCATCTGAAACTTAAAATCCTTCTTAAAAATCGGCTTAAGAACGCAAGAGACGATTTCCAGAATTTTAGAAAGTTCTATATTTGGACAAAAACAGACAGAAATGTAAAGACGCAGAAGTAAAACACAACCGTTCACAAAGTCAACATCGAAGTGTCTTTTTTTCTTCCACATGCGCGTGCATATGGCAAGCCCGCATATCCGATATCTTAGGCTTGCATTCGCGACATCCTCCCATCTCTAAGTTTCAGGTGCAAGTTCATGAAACTCATAAATCAGTTCATGTGTTAAACAGGTCTTAAAGGTCGTCCAAATCTTGATATCCGAATCCTGTTTTCATCTGGGTTTGGAGTTTCTGGTTGGTTAGGCACATTCGTCCACAGAAGAGGGATCTGGTTCATGATCTTTCGTAATCGATTGAGATTCCTCTTTAGGTACTGATGGTTCTTCATCTTCGCCAATCTGCGAAGAGTTATAATCTCTGGACAGGTCTAAAGAAGGATCCAGTTTGAGTTTTAACTTCCACTAGAACTTTGAGATCTTTAGCAGGAAACAACTTCAAAATCTTTGCCAACAGCCTTTCAGATCTTTGGAATTGCTGTCACCTATTCGGGGGCCTCCAACAACTTATAAAATTTGGGCTTCTCTAACTCGATTTTCATATAGAGGAGCACCGAGGGTTTCCGTAGGATGAACAGTAAATCTCTTGCATTTAATACATGCACTAAGAACTCGTCTTATGGTTTTTTACTCTTAAGTATCCAATATTTCTCACGTAGAGTGGACATTATAATCTGGAGACCAGTGTGGCTGAGTTCATGCTTAATCAAAATTAGCTTCGCTACAATTTAGTATTTTGAAGGAAGAACTAAGGGATAGCGAAAATTTTCTAAATCCTTCTCATGCTAAATCTAGATTTAACTCTTAACAAGTCATCTGAATCAAGTAGCATTTGCATTTGAGATATCCTTACTTTGCAGTTTCCTCCATAGCTTTGTCTCTGAATTTGTTTCAATACTGTTTTTTCAGCTTTCTCGATCTCTTCAACATTCAAAGCACCAATTTCTTTCATGAACCTGGACTGGCATTTCTGTAAAAACAAAAATTCATGCCATAATTCTAATTATTTTGTTGTAAGTTGAAATTCTAGTACCAAATTCAAGACTCTGATTCAATGTTGGTAGCAGACACTATTGTTTTTCGTCTTTCTAAATTGAGAACTTCGAAATCCGGGTCCGCATCCGAGACTGGCCATTTATCACAAGGTTCTTTCAAACCACTTTGAGCCTTTTCACCTTTCTTCAATTCTTCAGCAGTGCATCCCCATGACAGTAGATCAGCCGGAAATGTTCCCCACTTTTCATTTCTTCTGATCCAGTATAGCGCATTTAAGGAATCAGACCAATAGAAAATGGACCCGTTCTCTAATCTAAGATACATTTTTTTGTATGTGTAAGCCTAGCTCCTATTGTGCAAGCTAAAAGCTCCATTCTAGGTATAGAAATAGAATATTGGAGCGACTCTACTACGAGCTTGCACTAACTGATAAGTCGTGACTTGATCTTTTTTAGTTCGAAAAACGATGCACGTTGCATATGCCATCTTGCTGGCATCACAGAACACATGAATGGATATGCATCTGTGCCAGGTAAAAAATCGTTTAAAAACATCTAGGTATTTCCATACTATTTAAATTGTCCAATTGCATCTTACATCGATTAAACTCATTAGATATTTTAAGAAATAATTCTGCATTCCACGACACTCCAATTTTCCAACATTCCTGTAGCATATGTTTTGGTTCTAGAGTGACCGGGCAGGTAAATTCGATTGCGATGAATTGGAGAGAGCATCTTCCTTTTCGTTACAGGTTTTTCAATATCCTCAGAGAAATCCTTAGAATTGACAAATAATTTATCAACATCGGGTCTCCATTCAATCCCAAAACTGGGACTTTCCTCTCTTCTGTGACTATCTTCTGCTGATTGCCTCAACATTCAAAGGTTGAATTAAGCTGAGCTAAGAAGAATTTCACTCCAAAATGAATTTACGAGTTCATCTTTGCTGTTTACACTGGAAACACAATTATCAACATAAAACGAATTCATGAGCTTCTGATGGGATGCAAATGGGATGGAGCACTTTTCAAATGATATTCTAACGTTGCACCTAGCAAAAAAGAGCTAGAAGAAATTCCCAAACCAACCCGCTTGTGCTGAAATATCTTGGTATCTTCTTTCTTGTCGGGGGAAGGGGGGTCCCACCATAAAAACTTCAGAAATGGTTTGTCATGCTGAAGGTTGTCATTGAAGTTTGACCTGCAAGAAGGCTTTCTCAATATCGGTAATTACTCCATATTTCTCAAGTCGAAATCTATTTATGATGGATGGGATGAGCTTCACAGCACATTCGGTCCCTTTTAGAGACAATCATTCATGGATGGTGAATTATTTTCTCTCGCTAAACAGTCAAAAACAGATCTCACTTTCGTTGTATAATTTTCTTTATAAATTGGATGCTGGGATAAGAAATTTTCGTTGTTTTCTGTCCTCTCAGAATAGATTTCATCTATAATATCTTCATCTAGCCTGTTATGAAATACAGCCTCATAATACTTCAGTTTTCCAGTTTCTTCTAAGGATATGACACAATTCTTCAGCCTTTTCTCGTCTATGTTCCTACAGTTCAGAAAAAGGAGGATGATCTTGTATCCATGGAAGATTCACAATGTATCTTCTTTCATATCTGGAAATGTTTTGCAGGACATGAATCTTGGTAGCTTCTTCGAACTCCTTTCTTCTTTTCCCCTGGATCGAGAATTCCTCGAGTTCCGAGTCTCCACATATCGGAACATTTTCGAGTTACTAACATGAAGTGATAGGAGTGTATTTGAACAATCTTTAGTTTCCCTTTCCTCTGTTTTTCCATAGCAGTCCAACCTAAATGTATGTTCACAGCTTTTAATCCCTCTGTGATGTGTTGACCTTGCACCTTAAAACCTCAACATCCAATCCAATCCTCTGTGATGTGTTTGATATCACCAAAGAGTAATTTTCTTGCTATGTCATGAACAACAATAACGTGAATTTCATTAGGATCTTTCTCAAATAAACAATGTTCGTTTAAAAAAATGCCACTGAGAAAAATACCAGGATCCTTTAATTAGTTTATACACCTGGAATCCTCCAGTTTAGGAATAGATGCACAGATCCTTTCCTGATCCATGACTTCAGTTTCACAGGAATAACTTTTGTCAATATTACTCAATGTCATTAAGTATCATTTATATTTAACAATTTGCTTTATTCTTCCGAAAAATCCATGAGTGACTATTTCGTCTTATAAACATTTTAACTGTATTTTATTAGCGACAAATGCTGTAATATATGACTTTAGGCTACCTGTGTCAATAACAATTCTAATAATATTATTTAAGTCATTAGCATTTATACGAGAGAATTAATGTTTGCAAATATACCTCTTAAGAACAAGAATTATTTGACCAGAACAGTATTTTCATTCACTACTAAAGCATAATTTGATTCATTTGAATAGTTATGATTTGAAAACCACATTTTTTTCATCATGGCTTTTTCCAAATATTGAACAAGTTATTTGTACTTTACAATCACGAGAAACTTGTTTCATTTTTAGACATCTAAAACAGGCACCCTTTTTAGATAAAATAGCTTTCCTTTCAACAAGAGTTAAGCCCATAGAATATTTACGAGCAGAGCTCAAATGGGAATTAGAGCAAAACACGCAATTTGTTCTCTAAAGTCTGAACTCGATAATAAATTAGCAGATGTAGCGATTCTTTCAAACTTCCGCTTTTCGAATCTCAGTGCCGCAGCCGATTTGTTTATGGCGAGGGTGATCATGTGGAAGAACCTGGGTATCATAATCTGAAAAAGGTGTTTCACGTCGTTCGTGTGCATTTATTTGCTTGCTGAAAAAATTTATCAAATTATTTATAGTAAAATCACCACTGTTGATTCCTTGTTAAATTCAAGAATTAAATCATGGGGCTACAGTTTTTCAAAATCATAGGACAGTAAATGTCCATTAGCCTCAGATGGAACTCCAAGAGTGTCCAAACTCCTTATTTGAGTTTGACAGTTGTCAAAAAGCTTTCGAAATCCTTTAATATCGTTAGAGTTTTTAAGGGGTGCGCAACAGGTCATGCATGTGTGTGTTTATCACGTGCATTTTTTCGACCAAATCTATCTTTTAACAGTTCAACTGCTTGAACATAATTTTCGGACAAAATAGCAAAACCTTCAATTGTTCTAATTATGCCTTGATATATATATTTGTCCACCTGATTTAAAGACTCATTTTATGAATCGCCGTTTCAAAAGAATTCCAAAACGTGAGTCTGACTCACATCATCATAAAATCTGGGAATCGTAAATTTTGGCAATTTCATTCTGGTTTAAGTTCAATCCTTCCACGGTTGTGTTTACATGTGGTTGAGGATAACTGGTAACGGTTTGATTTAAAGTATGTAAACGCTTCTTAGCTTTAAATTTCCAGACTACGACCTTTTCACATATAATTCGGCTAATTCTAACTCCTTGTCTACATCCTCAGGTTTCAAACCAGCTATCAGATCGTTATTTATTAATTTTAAATCCTCAAAATCACAATCTACTCTTCTAGAATCTTCAATTTCATCTTCGACTCCTTTCGTTTTCCCTAATATTATTTCCAATGTCTTAGTAACTTTCGTAAAGGACGATCGCAATATGCCCTTTTCTTTTTACAAATTATTATTGGATCTTCGGTTATATTTAATCAATTACAATATTTTCGAAAACGAAAGTTCTGTAGCGAAAGTTCTCGTAGAATCCCTTGAGTTCTAGCACTCAATCAAAATGGTTGGTTCGAGTTTTATGGCGCAAGGGTCATAATTGTATACTCAATGTGTTTACTCTCGAGTCCCGGCAGGGATGCCAATTAAAATGTAGAAACAATATCTTTCGAATTGGGAAAACTAATAAGATAATTGTCCTACCTCATTGATCTGGGTGAGAAGCAATCCTTTTTGACCGTCGGAATATCTGAAACTTAAGATCCTTCTAAGAAATTCGCTTAAGAACACAGGAGACAATTTCCAGATTTTTAAAAATTCTATATTTGAACAAAAGAACAGACAGAAATTACAGATGCACAAGCAAAACACAACCGTTAGCACACAAAGTCGACATCGAAGAAGTCTCTTTTCTTCCACCTGCGCATGCATACGGCAGGGCCGCATATCCCATATCTTGCACGCTAAAGACCCGAGCAATTGAAAGGGTGTGCGATTATATTTTCCGATGATCCTTTACTGTGTTTACAACCTTTCCGGCCTTTTTAAGTTTGTTTCTCTCGTTCTTTTTCTCGTCGTGGTTAAAGACGCAAGTTCCCCTTCAAAAAAAACTTGACCGAAATGGTTCGAATGTCCGAACGAAGAAGAAAGTTTCCCCTGCTCAGTTTTGCTGTCAAAGTGTCATTGAGCGAGAACCCAAGGGGGGGGGGGTTCGTCCCATATTCTGCAAAAGAACTAATTGATCAGGAAACTTTCAATAACCTCATCCAAAAAGTGAGATTGACAGACACTGTTCTTCTGTACATCATTGATAAGTATCTCCGTCAAATCCATGTGGGATCGCTGAATTTAAAGGTGAAACTGTGTGAAAATGTTATTCTACTGGGAAATGAAAAGATGCAATAACATACAATATGGTGTGTTCTGATACGTTGAAACGCATCACGTGATCGACGCCAAAATACGGAGGCGGTTGAGTTGAACTCGAATTGTCTTTTCGCCGTGTCACGAGGGGTGAACTTTCTCCACCAGCGTCCCTTGTCAATCACTGCTTTTTTCATCACTGACCGTTTTTTTGTCTTTCTAAAATCTAGAAAGTTCCCCTTCAAAAAAACTCGATCGAAATGGTTCAAATTTCTGGTAGGTAGGTAGATATTTTAATTAACATCGCACTGGAGCAACACACGGGCTATTGGTGACTGTCCGGGATCAATCCCAAAGAGAAAGATCCCAGGACAACACCACGTAATTTTGAACCACGGTCAGATGACGGATTCCCATTTCTGAACGAAGAAGAAAAGTTCTGCTCATTCTTGTTGCCAAAGGGTCATAAAGCGAGAACCGAAGGAGGTGGTGGGTTTGTCCTAGTGACTTGGAGATGCAGAATCAAATGATTCCGGAGGTGAAACTTAATAGTTCGTGTCCGACATGTTCAAATACGTATCACACTGCACTGTTGAATCAGTTTCGCTTTAGCTTTAGAAGAATGTTTTGTCCAACAAAATGTTTCTTATGACGTACCAAACAGTTTCACATTTTTTGCTGCCATCATGTGTAATCAAGTGAATTGAGGAGGCTTTAAAGTGCACGGAAACATGCCTTATCAAGAGGAACACAGTTCAGCTACACCTATCATAAATTACGCGAGACTCCCTCTAACAAAGAACCAAAACTAAAAACAGAAAACAGGTACAGTTAATCTCAACGTACACAGTTAATTTATGACATTTTCTCACATATAGGTTATTGGTTGAAATCAATAAAATGTTAGTACTTGATGTGTGGCAACAGTGAAACAAGATTCAAATGAAAAGCTTTCTTTTCTTTAGAACAAGTACCTGTATCTGTGTATGTGACATCCTTAAAAATAAACCTCTTTAAGTTAATTGATTTTCTCCACTTCTTTCCAGTTTCTTTTTTCTTCTACTGGTTATGGGCCCAGTAGTTATTTAAAGAAAGAGAATTTGAGGTTAGTGTATTTAATTTGAAAATGAAAGTATAAAATGGCTGAACAAGTATTGAAACTGAAAGGTGAAGAAAATTGAGAGTTGTGGAAATTTCAAGTGAAGATTTTTCTAAAGTCAAAGAATCTGTATGATATTGTTTCTGGAGAATTAAGCAGACCTAAAGATGGATCTGAAGCAAGTAAATGGAATACTAGTGATGTAAAAGCACAGAAGGTACTTGTGATTAGACGAAATGAAGTACCAATGATGCATGTATTGGGTTGTGAAACCTCAGCAGAAATATGGGCCAAGTTAATTGCCATTTATGAGAGGACATCAGAAGTTGGTATACATTTACTTCAACAACAATTTTTCGATTGCAAATTGGATAAAAATTAACCAATTGCTCTTTTTGTTACGAAATTAGAGAGCATTGTAAATAAGCTGAAAATTGCTGGAGAGGAAATTTCAGATCAGATGATTATGACAAAAGTGCTTATGGCCTTACCAGAAAAGTTTAAGCACTTCATATCACATGACAATCTGTTCCTATCGGAGATCAAACGGTGAACAACCTGTTAGCAAGACTCATTACCGAGGAAGAGAGATTAGGAAAATATTTTACAAATTTGGATTCGACTGCTTTTCTGGCTGCAAGAAGAAATAAAAGATATGAAAATAAGAAAATACAGTGTTTTCATTGCAAGAAATTTGTACACATAAAACAAGATTGTTCACTACTACATAAAAGACGGGAAGAAACACGTTCATTTCATTACTGCAAAAAGGTAGGACACCTGCAGAAAGACTGTTGGTTTAAGAAAACCAAAGAACAGGATACAGAAAGAAATGCATTTATGATAAATATAGAAGACAGTGATCTTGAAACCTGGTATAAGGACAGTGCTGCAAGTGAACACATGTGCAGGAGAAGAGAATACTTTACTGAAAAGAAAGAAATCAAAAGTACAGTAAAAACTGGAAGTGGAGAGCCCATGGAAGTTAAAGGGGTGGGTACTGTTCAGTGTTTGATGTATAATGGAAGAAAATGGTCTAGTGCTGAATTAAAGAATTGCTGTATGTATCCGAGTTACAGGTAAATTTATTTTCGATTGGGGCAGCTTTAAATTTTGGTTATAAACTGAATGCAAATAAAAATCAATTCACTTTACGAAATAGAAAAAATGAAATTAAAGCAGTAACTGTAAGATTTGGAAAAATGTTCAAGGTAAAAATGAAATCTGTTGAAAACAGAATTGTTGCTTGGACTAAAGAAAATTACTGTGACCTGCTTCATTGGCATGAGAGACTAGCACATCAAAATGATAGTACTGTAAGATCATTCTTGAAATAAAAAAAATGTTCCATTTACAGAGGACAAAATATTTTGCAGCCATGTGCCGAAGGAAAGTAACATAGACTACTACTCAAATGTAGCGAAAGCAAAGCCCAAACAGTTTGTGAACTAGTTCATGCAGATTTATGTGGATCCATGGAGACTCAATCAATTGGAGGTTCAAAATTTATACTACTGCTAAAGGACGACTTTTCAAGTTACAGAACAGCGTACTTCTTGAAACATAAATCTGAAGTGGGAAATAAATTGAAGGTGTATTTTAAAATGACCGGAAGACAAACTGGAAGAAAAGTTAGTGTTGCGTAGTGATAACTGTACAGAGTTCAAGAATAAAGAAGTAATGAAACTTTTGGAAGAAGGCGTACGTCACCCAACAAGTGTTCCATATACACCAGAGCAAAATGGGAAAGCGGAACTTGAAAATAGAACCGTTATAGAAGTAGCAAGAACCATACTCAGGGATACAGATCTGGAAAAGAAGTTCTGGGCTGAAGCACTTAATATGGCTGTATATGTCTTAAACAGAAGTGGACCATCAGTTTTAAAACACAAAACACCCTATGAGATATGGTTTGGCAAAAGTTCTGAGAACATTAATTCGTTTCAAGTATTTGGGAATGAGGTGTATGTTCATGTACCAAAAGAAAAAAGAAGAAAGTGGGACTCTAAAAGTAGAAATGGACTGTTTGTTGGCTATGGAAATGAAGTGAAAGTGTTTAGAGTATTCTTTCCTGATGAAAAAAAAGTGGATATTGTAAGAGATGTGGTGTTTTTACCAATATATCAAAAGCAAGAATCCTCGAGAAAACAGAAACGCCTGAGATGAAGATTTACAGAGTGAAGATACAGGAGATACATTCGAAGAGCCCACAGATCTGATTCAAGAGGAACCAAAAGAAGTTGAAAGCAGGCGAGACTTAAGAAATCGGAATCATTTGAGAAAACCTGACAAGTACAACGATTATCAGTGTTATTTTGCCGGGATGGAAGAACCATTGACCTTTCAAGAAGCTATGGAATAAAAAGAGGGAGAAAATTGGAAGGAAGCAATAAATGATGAGTTGTAATACATTATCTGGCCATTCGTCACCGGACACCCCATACTATTAAGTTAAATTGAAAAAAAAACGTGGATAGAAACAGAAATCAAAGAAATTTACCATGTGATTGGTAGCAAATGGGTTTTCAAGTAAAAAGTGGCAATAAATAGTAAAATACAAGGCACGTTTGGTAGCAAGAGGTTTTCAACAAGATGAAGATTTTGATTATTCAGAATTATATTCTCCTGTAGCAAAATTACAAACAGTGCAATTGTTTGGAGTAATCTTCGACAGCAAACTCACCTTCCTCCCACATATTTTATACCTAAGAAGGAAGTGTGAGGAAACACTCAGCGTTTTGAAAGTACTCGCAAATACATCCTGGGAAGCAGCTCGCAAAGCATTGCTCCGAGTATATCAATCTGTCATCTTATCTCACATTGACTACCGATCGACTACCGACTACGCATGACACAGCAAATGCAACCAATTTACGCAAATTGGACACTGCCCATCACTCTGCTCTGAGGATATGCTCTGGTGCATTTCACACGTCTCCAGTTAACAGCCTCTACGTGGAATGTCACCAGCTACCACTTGACATGCGACGGAAGAAGTTGTCCATCAGCTATTTTTACAAGATCAAATCCTTGTCATCTCATCCCTTGAAGTACATTATTCTTGCCCAGGTTTGAATCGATTTTACGACGCTCGTTCCTCTTACATAAATCTTTTTTCTGAGGACAGTCCATCATAAACGATTCTTCCCTTAGTGATATTGTGGCCCAAAAAATGAAACTTTTCGTTTCCCACCACATGGGACTTTCCGCAAAGTCTGACACTGCTCCAGCAATATTCCAACAAATATATCTCTTATACCGCTGTCAGTTTGGCACCTATTTTCCAATTTTCATGGATGAGTCTAAAGGAGGATATTATGTAGGATGCGGAATAGCTTTTCTCAATACTATTTATAGTTATAGAATTCATACTTCCTGCTCCGTATATATTCCTGAAGAGGTGGAAATTTATTGCGCCTTTCAGCAGATATCCTCTAGTACTCACCGTAAGTTCTGCATTTATACTGACAGCATGAGTGTCTTTAAACAGCTGGAGTAATATTCCATCAGTTGCCATCCTGTTGTGTCAGATATTTTTACCATCTTGCGTACCTTGGAAAGCAAGGGTTTGATATTCTGTTTTGTTGGGTCCTTAGTCAAGTGGACAAAAGGGTATCCAGCTTGCTGACAGTGTTGCGAAGGCAGCTTCCGTTCCATTACAGCAAGCCGTTCCTCTTAGTGACATCAAGATGTCCACAAAGGAGTTCGTCGACTCCTTGTGGCAAGAGTCGTGGAACCTGCAAGTCACCAACAAATTACATTCTGTAAAACCCATCATTCATCAGTGGCCAGTGGCCCCAATGCGGAGACTGATGTCAAACTGACTCGCCTTCGCATTGGACACACGATTTACCCATCGTCATCTTTTACTAAGAGAGAGCGCACCCAATTGCAACTCAAGCTCTACTCCATTTTCTGTTGGGCCGCGGTGGCCCGGTTGGAAGAGTAACGGACTAGCAACCGAAGGGTTGCGAGTTCGAATCCAGCCAAACACCGTCGTGTACAAAGGGGGCTGGTGCACGTTAAATCTGTCGTGGCCTCAAATGTCCTCACGTTGGCGTGGTGTGGAAGTTTGGAGAGTGGGGTGCCAGCTCAGGTGTTGCCTCGTCATCTGACCATGGTTCAAAATTACGTGGTGTTGTCCTCGGATCTTTCCCTTTGGGATTGATCCCGGACCGTCACCAATAGCCCATTGTGTAGCTCTAGTGTGACGTTAATGAAAACACCCCCCCCCATTTTCTGTTTATAACATTTTAATTGTCTGTCCTATTTTTAATAAACAAGGTTTCAGATTTTTTTAAAAGTACAATTTTGAATCTGCGAGATTTGATTGGGGAAAATCCACATTCAAACCTTTTCGCATTTTTACTTTCAGTTGGTTTTTAAATCTCATCTAATATTTTCCCCAAATTCAAAATTACTCAAAAATCTATTTTATTCCCAAATTCTTTTATAATTCATTCTTTTAAATTTCACACTTTCAAAATTTTATGCATATGTAAATTAAATTCAATTGTTATGCTACGAACTATGATGATCTTGCTTATTATCTGACTATTGTTTGAATATTTTTTATCTCATCTACACATTTTTTCATTTTTTTATAAATCTACCTTTTAGATTCGTTTTGGACAAATAATTTTTAAATATTTTATACCTTTATTGGGTTATATTCTACCTTGCGTTTGGCTCAGCTTGTCCGCTTTTGGGCCTTGCGCCATAAAATCCAAACATCCAATCCAATACCTCGAAATGGTGTAAAAAAAGATAAGATTGTATGTGGTTTCTATGAATCTACAAATAAAATTTTGAATACTGCTATTTTAGGTTTTGAACCAGGAATAGTCATAGGTGAGAATTTGATTCGAGAGACTCCAATAACCATGGAGGCTCCCTAGGAAAGGAAATGACTTAAGGAATGCCCGCTGCGAAGCAGCTTACCTCCACATCGAAAGGGAACAAAATCTTAATTGAGATTGCTTAAAAGAAATAGTAAAATGTAACATTAAATTTAAAGTGTCTTAATCATAAAATGAATGTTCCCTACCTGACCGATCCTAAGGTGGACTTTCATTTGCTATACTTCTCTACCGATTTAATTCAAGGGCCGCGCGTTAGCCCAGTTGGAAGAGTAACGGATTAGCAACCGGAGGGCTGTGAGTTCGAAACTCGGTCCAACCAAAGACCATCGTATATACACGGTGGCTTGTGCACATTAAATCTATCCTGTCTTCAAATGTCCTCACGCCGGCGTGGTGTGGAAGTTTGGAAAGTGGGGTGCCAGCTCACCTCGTCATCTGACCGTGGTTCAAAATTACGTGGTGTTGTCCTCAATCTTTCCCTTGGGGATTGATCGCGGATCGTCCCCAATAGCCCGTTGGGTTGTGTGCTCCAGTGTGACGTTAATGAACTACCTACCTACTGATTTAATTCAACAATTCAATGGTTGGTAACGCATTTTCCTCCCTGTTGCGCATTATTAACAAAATGGGGGGGGGGGTATTTCAATTAACGTCACACTGGAGCAACACAACGGGCTATTGGTGACGGTCCGGGATCAATCCCAAAGGGAAAGATCCGAGGACAACACCACGTAATTTTGAACCACGGTCAGATGACGAGGCAACACCTGAGCTGGCACCCCACTCTCCAAACTTCCACGCCAACGTGAGGGCATTTGAGGCCACGACAGATTTAACGTGCACCAGCCCCCTTTGTACACGACGGTGTTTGGCTGGATTCGAACTCGCAACCCTTCGGTTGCTAGTCCGTTACTCTTCCAACCGGGCCACCGTGGCCCAACAAAAAGGGAAAGATGGTGAAATGATTTATGAGTTATTTGATAAGCCTGATTAGAAGTTTTTCAAGTAATTGAAATAGTTATAAGAACACACAACGGGCGTTTTGTGTCACATAAAAATGTATTATCAACTATTTTATATGCTCGTAGAAAATCAAAGTTAAAAAAACTTTAGTTTGATCCAAGTATGCGAAAGAATACTTGTATTAAATATTTATTATGATTTTAGTTGTTCGTCTGTTATTTTTTCCGATTTGGTTATTTTACATTCAGATCTGTAACCATAATGATAAAAAACAAAAGTTTTGAAATAAGTGAAAGTGAAGTTGAAAGAAACCAAAAAAATAAACGAAAATTAAACAAAAGAAAAAGTTTTATAAAAGTGGATTTTTTAAGTACATTTTTCAGAAAATCTTTTAATCAAAATGTAAAATTTTTAAGAGCTTAAAGTTTCATGAAAAGATGAGGTTTATAAGGAATGAAAAATACTGTAAAAAGAATTATAAGAAAACGTAAATGAAGATTTCAAAAATAGAAACAGGCGGTTTCATACTATAACCCTGGAAAACTGAGAAAAACCCAGCAGAAATAAAAATACAATTAAAAAAATTTTTAAATTTTTTTTATATTAAATTACATTATTGTTTTCGAAAAGAAGGGTATAGATGACTATAAGTAGGTAGTTAACTTAAGGTCGCACTGGAGCAACACAACGGTCTATTGGCGACTGTCCGGGATCAATCCTGAAGGGAAAGATCAGAGGACAACAACTCGTAATTTTAAACCAGGGTCAGATGACGAGGTCAACACCCCACTCTCCAAACTTCCACACCAAACCAACGTGAGAACATTTGAGGCCCCGACAGATTTAACGTGCTCTAGCCTCCATGTGCACGACGGTCTTTGATTGGATCGAGTTTCGAACTCACAACCCTCCTGTTGCTAGTCCGTTATTCTACCAACCGGGATATCGTCGGTCCCCAAGATCATAAGAAAAATTAAATTAGAGTTAAATCGAATTTCAGCTAAAATAAAAGTTAAGATTTCAAAGAAAGAAATACTTGATTTCACATCGTTACCGTGGAAACACGTGGAAAATCCTAAGAAAGATTTAAATTTTTCGTAACAAATATAATAAATGTTTAATTATGGATTACTACACTGCTGGCCACCGTAAATGCAACACCCTGAAGGAAGCATGCAAATAATATGAAATTTACAACATGCATTAGCGGAGGTGAGATATGCAAATGATTAGAATTTCAGCGCAGACGCACATCACGCGCGCCTGTGGCGCCACTTCAAAGCGCTATTTAAGGCTTGGAGATTTCGACGATTTCAAGTACGGCAATTGTGTTTTTCTTGTGGTTTTTTCAAAAAAACGATCAATTATGCCTCGTAGAAAACAGCGATCATCTTTTGATCAAGTATCCGAGTTCGACAGAGGAAGGATAGTGGCCTACCGAGATTGTGGATTATCTTTCAGGGAAATCGGTAGTCGTGTTGGACGAAACCAAACAACTGTAATGCGGATATGTGATCGTTGGATGCAGAAGGGTACGACGGACCGACGTGTTCGATCGCATCCACCTCAGTGCACCACTTCACGTGATGACAGGCATATTGTGCGTATGGCAGTGACGGATCGCTCAGCCACATCACGAACCATAGCACAGCACATTCAGTCTGTACCGCATCATCCAGTGTCTGCGCGTACCATTCGACGCCGTTTACAGCAGAGTGGTCTGTCCGCAAGACGTCCATTGCTTCGTCTACCCTTGACGCAGAACCACAGACGTTTCCGCCGCCAATGGTGCGATGAAAGAAGGATGTGGACGGCAGAATGGAATGAAATTGTCTTTACTGACGAGTCACGCTTCTGTCTGCAACACCACGATGGTCGGATTCGAGTCTGGAGACACCGTGGAGAGAGGATGCTGAACAGCTGCGTTATGCACCGCCACACTGGTCCTGCACCGGGTATTATGGTATGGGGCGGTATTGGATATCACTCTCGCACACCTCTAGTACGCATTGCCGGTACTTTAAACAGCCAGCGCTACATCTCCGAGGTGTTGGAGCCAGTTGTCCTTCCTTACCTTCAGGGCTTGCCCACAGCCATATTTCAACAGGATAATGCGCGACCACACGTGGCACGCATTGTCCAAGGGTTCTTCGTCAATCGCCAGATTGAATTGCTTCCCTGGCCAGCTCGCTCTCCGGATCTTTCGCCGATAGAAAACATGTGGTCCATGGTTGCTCAACGATTGACCCAGAATACATCCCCAGCTGCCACACCAGATCAACTTTGGCAACGTGTGGAAGCTGCTTGGTCTGCTGTACCCCAAGAACACATCCAAAGTCTCTTTGAATCAATGCCGAGGCGTGTGGCAGCGGTGATCTCCAACAATGGCGGCTACTCTGGCTACTGATTTTGGCAGGAACCACACTTCACAGAAGTCTATAAATTTAATCATTTGATACTTGGTCAACATGTTATCTACAAAATAAATTTTGTTGTGATATCTCTTGTCTTTCTTGGTGTTGCAATTTGGGTGGCCAGCAGTGTATTTGTTTATACTAGCATTTGTTACTATCTTGTCTCTTGATCATCAAAATCCAACTCCTCTTAAGCACAGATAACAGTGATGATTTATTTAACTCTACAAGTGGTTTCGATGAGATATATCATCCATCAACATATGACCAATTTTGCTAATGACGAAATATCTCGTCATCAAGATATTGCCGATTTTTTCATGATAACGAGATCTGGTCAGTTTTGTTAATAGCAACGAGATACTCGTCAATCAAGATCTGGTTAGTTTTGCTAATGACTAGATACAGTGTCGAGACAACCACCAGGAGGTGAAAACAGAATTCACAGATACAATGTATAATTTCTTTGTGTAAATTACAAAAAATATTTTTGAAGCTTAGGTAGGTAGTCGATTAACGTAGCACAGGAGCAACATAATGGGCTATTGGCGACGGTCCGGGATCAATACCGAAGGGAAAGGTCCAAGGACAACGCCTCGTAATTTTGAATCACGGTCAGATGGCGAGAATAACACCTGAGCTGGCACCCCACTCTTCAAACTTCCATATCTCGCCAACGTGAAGACATTTGAGGCCACTACAGATTTAACGTGCACCTGCCCTCTTGGTCCTTGGTTGGATTTGAACTCGCAACCATCCGGTTGCTAATACGTTACTCTTCCAACCGGGCTACCGAGGATCCTTAAAGTTTAGAACATGTCATTAGAATCTTTAACTGATGAACGTCATCCGTCAACAAAGACATTTTGAAAACTAATGCAAAGAATTAAAATATGCTCACCTTTTTATAGTTTATGTTGATATATACATATATCCTGTTCGGGGAGGGGGTCTGGTAGCCCGGTTGGAAGAGTAGCGGACTAGCAACCGGAGGAATGCGAGTTCGAAACTCGATCCAACCAAAGACCGTCATGTACGTGGGGGGCTGGTGTACGTTAAATTTGTCGTGGCCTCAAAAGTCCCCACTTTGGCGTGGTGTGGAGGTTTGGATTGTGGGTGCCAGCTCAGGTGTTGACCTTGTCATATGATCGTAGCTCAAAATTACGAGGTGTTGTCCTCGGATTTTTCCCTTCGTGATTGATCCCGGACTGTCGCCAATAGCTCGTTGCGTTGCTACAGTGCGACATTAATTCCCCTTGTTCAGGGAGGGCCGCTGTAGCCCAATTGGTAGAGTCGCGGAATAACCACCTGAGGTTCGCGAGTTCGAAATTCTATCCAACTAAAGACCATCGTGTACGTGGGTGCTGGTGCACGTTTGATCTGTCGTGGCTTCAAATATCTTCACGTTGGTGTGGTGTGGAACTTTAAAAAGTGGGATAATAGAGGAGATATAAAAGTAACGGATCTCAGATATTATGTACAACATTAAATAGATTAGTTAAAATATCCTTAAAGCATCTCACATATATACAAATGTGAAACATTCATATGCTCTTTAGATAGCTTTTTTGTGATGAATGTAACGTCTTTTATTCTAAGTATATATAAAATTTTATTATAATTACATCCTAAAATATATGTAAAATATTTTATTTTAATTACAGAGGCTGTTCGGACATTTTTTGAACGATTTTGATGAGCTTTAAAAAAATTGTATGCTACGAAAGAATTTTATTTTCACAGCAGTTAAATAGTTAAAGTATAACTTATCATCTGCTAACTCAGAGTTTTGTTTACTTTAAAAATGGCGCTTTTAAATAAGCAATGGATGGAAGGCTGTTTCCTCTCTTTCCGAAGAGAATTATGCTTATTCAATTATTCAAAAACGCTGTAAAAGTCATGGTTTTTCGATATCTAAAGGTACGATAAGTAATATTATTAATGAGAAAGGAAAAAACGTAAAAGTGGAAAAATACTTCCAAAAAAGTATCCAAAAAAGAAAAAATTTCTGAGAATGTTTGTAAGGTAAGATCTTTAATTTTAAAAGAGAATCCGCCAAGTCAAAGGACTATAGCAAAGTGAACGTGAGAACTTTCTCTAAGAGATTTATGATTGTTGCCGGTTTTGCATATAATTGAAAATTAAAAGTAAAAAGAGGGGAAGAAATGTAAAAATCAACTCCCACATATTATCAAGACCATATTTTATCCCCAATATTCAAAAAAGAAATACGATATCTTTACCCACAGTGCCAGCAATCAGTAGAACTGCATCAGGGTAAAGCAAGCAGCCACACATCTAAATCGACTATTAAATTCTTGGAAAAAATGGAACAAGAAACTGGTATGAATACCCTTTACTGATATTCCTGCTAAATCTCCAGATGTTTCACCCATGGACTTTTGTGATTTTGAACTTTTAAAAAGGGCATTATCGAAACGTCGACCGAAAACCATTCAAGGACTGGAAATCTGAGGAACAAGAATGGGACAAAATACCACTGTCGATACTACAAAAGTCATTATTATCATGGAAATTAAGGTGTAGAAAGATAGTTAACAATAAGGGCTATCAAATGGAACATTTAAACACAAAAATTTCATGTAAAAAATTGAGCTTCAGTTCATTAAAATCGTTCAAAAAATGTCCGAACAGCCTCTGTATACAGGACTACTGCGTTTGTCGAAGGGCTTCTTTAATTAATATGACTTTCTATTGAAATTTTTTAATGTATCGTTTTTAATGGGAAACTAAAGCAGTGCGTGAACAAATATTGAATAAATATTGTCTAAATATTTTAAAGTATTTATTTTTTTACATAAACTTTAACTTCTTTCGACCTAATTCTAAACAATCAGCGCAACTGAAAATGTCTTTTTCAGAAATATCTGCTTAACACTCCTGATTTTGCTTTTCATGTAATATAAATAAAACAAAGGATAACAATAAGCGCTATAGCTATAAAAAAGCATTCGACAACGAAATGAAATCTATAAACGAATAATCCTTCTGGTAAGAGGGAGCACTTTTAAATTTTTGCCTCTAAAAATATAGCATATTGAATAAATTAAAATACTTAGTAAACTGTGCATATTCAAGAACATGCTCTTCTATTAAACGAATTTTTTTAACATTGATGCAATTTTCTTGCATTGAGAAAACATAGTTGTTTAAGCCTTGAATTTGTGATAACTGCACCTCGAATGATTCAAAATAATTTTGTGTTAATGAGATGTGTAACATTAAATAAAACTTTATATTTATCTGATAATAAGAGAGTACATTAAAGATGTCTACAACTGTTGAAAATTCTTTGTTCAGTTTCTATGGATTTAGAACTTTTATCATATTCTGTTCATTTGTTTTCCTATAGATGAAGAAGGATACATTTTTGTGAAACAAAGCTAAAAAGAGAACTGTTTTGTTAAAATTACTATAGTATTTTAAGTGAAGTATTTTTTTTGTTTTATATATTACTAGCAATACACGTACGGTGTTGCCCGTGACATCATTCTTGTTATGTCCTTACTGATTCTGAAAACATTAAAAAGAAAAGACAATAATTTAAGAATGAGTCCCATCACCACCAGACATGACACGGGCATGTCACCTCATTCCTTTAATCTCACTGATTTTTGCTTAGAGAGCTTCATGATACACTATGTTCAATGTTCTTCCATTTCGAGCTAGGATGTAAAGACTCTCGGCTTTTCCAACTCTTGAACAATCAACATACAGTTGACATTGGGAGAAACACGGTTTAATGAGATCGAGTCATACAACTTTCAGCGATCGGCCTTGTGCCTTGTTGATGCTCATGGCGAAACTTAAATGAACAGGAAACTGAAGTCGTTTAAATTGGAATGGGAGATCCGAAGGGATGATTGTGATCCTAGGAACGAATACGTCTTCGCCTGCGGCATGTCCGGTCATGATGGTGGCTTCAATAATATTCGGCATAAGTTTCTTGATAGAGAGTCTTGTTCCATTGCAGAGTGAAGGGGGATGCAGGTTTCTAAGAAGCATAATCGGTGCCCAATTTCTAGCTTTAATATGTGCGAGGGTACTCTAGATGGCTCCAGTGTGTTCAAAAACTCTGTTGTGTAGTTCGCAGCCTCATCTGTGTCACATGAAGTGTCGATAGATTTGCATTATACAAATACAGAAATTATACAAATTCAAAAGTAAGGTATGAAATAACCACTACTGAAATAAAAATGTGATTGAATCTTTAAATATAACGCTATCTTTTTAAAAAGTCTTGTTATGTCACCTCACTGATTCCGACAAACAACCTAAATGAATCACTATGTCAGCGAAATCAAAACCATATTAAACAATAATAAACACTGTTACTTCATTTCATGTAAATTATTAACACAAACATACTATTTGCGAAAAATACCCAAACAAAAACAGAAAGCAATACAAAAAAATTCAATCTTTCAACATTTTTAGGGAAGCATCTGGGCCGAAGACCCTCTATCTCCCGGTTGAATAAAACATAAAAGCAGAACGATGCTTGAGTTGCAGAAAATTTCTTGATGGTAGGAACTTGGCACTTGGAGTCGAACATGTAGGGTGTGGAGCTTCAGTGTTTTGCTTTTTCATTGGTGGTACGAAAAAGGATAATAGAGTTTCAGAATTGAAAAAGCTGCATAAATCAATTAAATTTTTAAAAATAATTGTGTTGAATTCAAAAAAATAAAAGGATAAAGTAAAAGTACAGAAAAAATTGGAAGGATTAGAGTATATTTACTTTTTAAAAATATAGAGGCGAAAAATAAAAATTACCCGTCGGCCAGGTTCGAACTCAGGAGGCCTCCCTCCAACGTTCTAACACTCGACTTCAGTGCGTGGATTTACCCACTACGATCATTCCAATGCGAATAAGGTGTTTTTAATGAAGAGATGAATTTATTCAATCTAAAAAATTACTTTGGATAGTTGAGAATGGCTCTGGGCCGGTGTAAATTTGCAGGAAGACGATGGTCATACCTAGGGATCTGCGCTATAACTAAGTTTTCATTGCAATGAATACGTTGGATGGTCCACAGTTTCAAAACATTAATAGAAGTTAGCATGCGTGATAAGTATGTTTGTCAGATCGGTCTGCGCAGATACGTCATAGTGGAGGGGGGGGGGGCTTCGCACGCAGCACAAAATATTAATTCAAAAATTTTCTAGATCAAATTTTAAAATTCGGGCTTCGAGGGACATTCAGTCACCTTTAGGACTACCTGTGTACCAAATTTCATGGCTGTAAGTGCTAAGTGCTATAGATTCGTCTGAACTCCTCCGAAAGACCCACGGCCGCGGTGGCCCGGTTGGAAGAGTAACGGACTTGCAACCGAAGGGTTGCGAGTTCGAATCCAGCCAAACACCGTCGTGTACAAAGGGGGCTGGTGCACGTTAAATCTGTCGTGGCCTCAAATGTCCTCACGTTGGCGTGGTGTGGAAGTTTGGAGAGTGGGGTGCCAGCTCAGGTGTTGCCTCGTCATCTGACCGTGGTTCAAAATTACGTGGTGTTGTCCTCGGATCTTTCCCTTTGGGATTGATCCCGGACCGTCACCAATAGCCCGTTGTGTTGCTCCAGTGTGACGTTAATTGAAATACCCCCCCCCCACCCCCGAAAGACCCACAAACATTTCCTTTTATAATAGTAGAGAGAGATGTGCTTAATACATATGGTTTCATATATACAGATTCCTAGTTGTAATATGAATGTGACAATAAAGAAAGTTTATAAGCACTTGAAGTTAATTATTCGTCTTTTGTATTTATGAAGTACTAGATTGAAAGTAAAACCTTAGTCATAAAAATTTAGGAGGGTAATTAACATTTTTTGCTGTGATAAATTTAAAAATTTAGGTATACGCATGTTTAACCTATTTCCATACTTTTTAAACAAGTCAAACAGTGAACAAAATAGCTTAACAATCTCAAGAATGTAAGGCTTCAGAAAGCTAAATATGTGTGTTAAATGGTTGCCCATTATTGGTTCTTCCTATGTGAAAAGTTTTAACTTAAAAGCCCTATAGCTAACCTTCGAAGCTTGTCTCATTTTTTCATTTGGAGAGTGGGGTGCCAGCTCAGGTGTTGCCTCGTCATCTGACCGTGGTTCAAAATTACGTGGTGTTGTCCTCGGATCTTTCCCTTTGGGATTGATCCCGGACCGTCACCAATAGCCCATTGTGTTGCTCCAGTGTGACGTTAATTGAAATAATAAAATAAAATATAAAACTGACCGTGGTTCAAAATTACGTGGTATTATTCTCGGATCTTTCCCTTTGGGATTGATCCCGGACCGTCACCAATAGCCCGTTGCTCCAGTGTGACGTTAATTGAAATACCCCCCATTTTTTCACACTATTTTTTTAACTTTATGCACCGGAAGTATGCGAAAATGTTTATTGAAAGTGTCATTGACAAACGTGTCAGTTTTCATTATACTTCAACCAAAATTTGTCCTATAAAATTTTAAATAGAAATATGAATTTTTGCTGCTATTTAATATAAAAGACATTTCATATTGGTGCTTCCCATTTGATACCGGGCCGCGGTGGCCCGGTTGGAAGAGTAACGGACTTGCAACCGAAGGGTTGCGAGTTCGAATCCAGCCAAACACCGTCGTGTACAAAGGGGGCTGATGCACGTTAAATCTGTCGTGGCCTCAAATGTCCTCACGTTGGCGTGGTGTGGAAGTTTGGAGAGTGGGGTGCCAGCTCAGGTGTTGCCTCGTCATCTGACCGTGGTTCAAAATTACGTGGTGTTGTCCTCGGATCTTTCCCTTTGGGATTGATCCCGGACCGTCACCAATAGCCCATTGTGTTGCTCCAGTGTGACGTTAATTGAAATACCCCCCCATTTGATACCCTTTTTAAGAGGAAATAAATTATAACGAATCTAATTAAAAGATCTGATTCATAGGGACAACAATTTCTGCCTATTTATGTTTAAAACCTCTAATTCCACAAAAATTTTCATATTAAGCGTTCACAATCTAATATATAAACTAACTTTTTCCAAAGTTAGGGACAAATTACTGATGGTTTAATGCTTGATAAGTAGTAATTTAAACCCAAATGTGTTTGGCCAAACCCAAGAAATATGCATTCACACACATCTACCCTGTCATAAGCTGTTATATCACCGAACGAGGCGTTAAAATGCTAAATCAGCCAACTAAGTCAATTTTTCACATAGCAGTCACGTGACTACCTGGGGCAGGTTGATCATACTTTTGAAGCTTCTCTCAATAGCAATGCCCAGTCCACTTATATTTCATGTCTATGAGTGGGGTGCCAGCTCAGGTGTTGACCTTGTTAACTGACCGTGGTTCAAAATGACGATTTGTCCTCGGATCTTTCCCTTTGGGATTGATCCCGGACCGTCACCAATAGCCCATTGTGTTGCTCCAGTGTGACGTTAATTGAAATACCCCCCCCCTAGGTTCTTTCCCTTCGGGACTGATCCCGGACCACCGCCAATAGCCCGTTGTGTTGCGCCAGTGAAAATTCAACTACCTACCTCCATTTCAAGTTTCTACATCAATTAAAAGGGGGGGGGTATTTGGGGGTATTTCAATTAACGTCACACTGGAGCAACACAATGGGCTATTGGTGACGGTCCGGGATCAATCCCAAAGGGAAAGATCCGAGGACAACACCACGTAATTTTGAACCACGGTCAGATGACGAGGCAACACCTGAGCTGGCACCCCACTCTCCAAACTTCCACACCACGCCAACGTGAGGACATTTGAGGCCACGACAGATTTAACGTGCACCAGCCCCCTTTGTACACGACGGTGTTTGGCTGGATTCGAACTCGCAACCCTTCAGTTGGTAGTCCGTTGCTCTTCCAACCGGGCCACCGCGGCCCTCATCAATTAAAAGGGAGGGGAGGGGGAATTTCAATTAACGTCACACTGGAGCAACACAATGGGCTATTGGTGACGGTCCGGGATCAATCCCAAAGGGAAAGATCCGAGGACAACACCACGTAATTTTGAACCACGGTCAGATGACGAGGCAACACCTGAGCTGGCACCCCACTCTCCAAACTTCCACACCACGCCAACGTGAGGACATTTGAGGCCACGACAGATTTAACGTGCACCAGCCCCCTTTGTACACGACGGTGTTTGGCTGGATTCGAACTCGCAACCCTTCAGTTGGTAGTCCGTTGCTCTTCCAACCGGGCCACCGCGGCCCTCATCAATTAAAAGGGAGGGGAGGGGGAATTTCAATTAACGTCACACTGGAGCAACACAATGGGCTATTGGTGACGGTCCGGGATCACTCCCAAAGGGAAAGATCCGAGGACAACACCACGTAATTTTGAACCACGGTCAGATGACGAGGCAACACCTGAGCTGGCACCCCACTCTCCAAACTTCCACACCACGCCAACGTGAGGACATTTGAGGCCACGACAGATTTAACGTGCACCAGCCCCCTTTGTACACGACGGTGTTTGGCTGGATTCGAACTCGCAACCCTTCGGTTGCAAGTCCGTTACTCTTCCAACCGGGCCACCGCGGCCCTACCTCATCAATTAGGGTATTTGGGTATTTCAATTAACGTCACACTGGAGCAACACAATGGGCTATTGGTGACGGTCCGGGATCAATCCCAGAGGGAAAGATCCGAGGACAACACCACGTAATTTTGAACCACGGTCAGATGACGAGGCAACACCTGAGCTGGCACCCCACTCTCCAAACTTCCACACCACGCCAACGTGAGGACATTTGAGGCCACGACAGATTTAACGTGCACCAGCCCCCTTTGTACACGACGGTGTTTGGCTGGATTCGAACTCGCAACCCTTCGGTTGCAAGTCCGTTACTCTTCCAACCGGGCCACCGCGGCCCTCATCAATTAAAAGTTATTGTTATTTTTTGTTATTTTCAATTAACGTCACACTGGAGCAACACAACGGGCTATTGGTGACGGTCCGGGATCAATCCCAAAGGGAAAGATCCGAGGACAACACCACGTAATTTTGAACCACGGTCAGATGACGATAATTAAAAGATAAAGTAGCGTCGGCAAAACTCTCTTGAAAAGATTCATATTGTTAGGTTACAGTTTTCTTCCTAAATGGGTATTCTACGAATCACCTGACTCTTAGTTTTGGTTACTGAACCTGGCACACAAAAAGGTTACCATAACAAAAACCGCCTTTTGGGATTTTCAGCGGAAACAAAGAATCCAGACGATAGGCAGGTAGTTAATTAACGTAACACTGGATCAACACAACGGGCTATTGACGACGGTCCGGGATCAATCCCGAATGGAAAGATCTGAGGACAACACCACGTAAATTTGAACTATGGTCCGATGACGAGGTCAGCACTTGAGCTGGCACCCCACTCTTCAAACTTCCACACCACGCCAACGTCAGGACATTTGAGGCCACGACAGATTTATCGTGCACCAGTCCCGTGTACACGACGGTTCTTAGTTGAACCTAGTTTCGATCTCGCAACCCTTCGATTGGTAATCCGTTACGCTTCCAACCGGCTACCGTAGGAAGAGTAAAGGATTAGCAACCACAGGGCTGCGAGTTCGAATTCAACCAAAGACCATCGTGTGCAAAGGGGACTGGTGCACATTGGCGTGGTGTGGAATTTTGGAGAGTGAGGTGCCTGCTCAGATGTGACCTCGTCATCTGAAAGTGGTTCAAAATTACGTCTTGTCCTAGGATCTTTCCCTTCGGTTTTGATCCCGGACCGTTGCCAATAGCCATGTGTATTGCTCTAGTACAACGTTAATTAAAAATACTCACCTACTTACCTACCAACCGGGCAACCGTGGCACACATTTGAACATCGAGCGAGCGAGAAATTTTCTCCGTTGTCTGTTTTGTGTATTTAAGCTGAAAATTTCTCTCATAGAATCAAGTAAGAATAATAATCGAAGAATTTTCGATATCTACGTTAAGAGATGAAAATAACGGGAAAACAATGCCCTTGTATGTATTTTAGCAGACGAAATGTCACGTGTGTATATTAAATTTTTTTTTACTGAAACGTATTACTAAGCCAGATTTGGCAACATTATGTATGGGTTGGGCTACTACAGGCGGCCAAACATTAATATATGTTTATTTACTAATTTTTGTTGGAGTGAAATTTAGTTTTGTGCATTGCGATTTAAATAATTTTAGGTAAATTATTTCACATGTTTCTTGGATTACCTTTTTCATTGTATATTGTATAAAGAGTAATCCTTGTTTGTTTTGGTACTGATTTGGTATTTGATGCTTGTTAAAATTCACGTAGTTTACTTATAAAGACCCTGACAAGTTCCACATTTGTTTATTTTCATTTAAGTTTATAACTTTATTTTATGTATGTTTCTTTTGGGCGATCTGTGCATCATTTCGTTTTCCCAACTGAAGTTGTGACTGTTTCAGAAGTAAAACTGTAAATCGATTTTAAACGGTTTCCTTTTTAGTTTTCAACACAACTTTCTTTTCCTTCACATATTGTTATAAACTATGTATGAAACATTTTATTTTGACTGGGAATGATATTGGTGTGATTCATGTTACAAGTTAAATTTATTGCAGTCTTCCAAGTTTCTTACTAAAATCGTTATTAATCGGGTTATTTGGTACTCACTGTCACTGAAATCCTTATAACTGCAATGCAAATATGAAATTTCTCAATTCTCTCCAATCAATATGAAATATTTAAACAGATAGTCATTTTGTCACCCTAAATTTAATTGTAACCATGTTGCTAACTGGATCATATTGTTCAGTTTAATGTTTTAATAGGTCTGCCACATCTCAAAATGTTTCTGCATTGTATGAAAGGATTTTCTTGTCCTTCCTGTGCAATTCACATCATGTATGTGAAATCTGCTTCCTTGTTTGTAATGATGTGTAGAAATTGTAATAGATTCTTGGTAAAGTTTCTACTGTGTGCAACTGAAAAATGAATTTATTTTCTGTAAAATATTCTGTTCCGTTTCCAAACTAGGAATTTGTTCTTTGTTAATTAAGTGCTACAACGTGTATTCTTTCAACGTCAGAGTTAATATGTCCTCTGGGACACATGAGGAACTCAAAATTCTCAAAGAAATTGAATTATACCAAAACTTTAAGATGGAAAATTATTTTTTTACCAGAAACCCAAAACAAAAAAAATTGCTGAAAGCTCCCTTTCAGTAAAAAGTGCTGCTTCACCTATTGAAAATTTTGTTAAGGTCTAAAAAAGTAGTTTTCCTCAGTAAGCTTCTAATGCAATAAAACTTTATTAGTATTTTGTACAGAAAATGTAATTTAGATTGTATTGATTACTTTTTTAAAATTCAGCAAGGAAGCAGTTAATTGGTTTTGGAACATTGATTTATGAGTAGTAATATTATAAATTTTTTTTATGTATATTTTATTTAAAATCATACATTTATACGACCAATTTATAAATTCACAAATAGTCGGTCCCTTTTGAAGATTTAATGCTGGATTAATACATTCAAATGAAAACATTGGTTTTAATGTCAAACAAAAAAGTAAAATTAAATGCATTCCAAAAGTCAAGTAGTTTTCTTTAAATATATGTTTTAAGAGTCACTAGTCAGGTCAGGTAGATTTTCTTTAATATTCAAAGAGCCAGGATCATTTAAAACATAATTCAAGTTAATTCCTTAAAGTTGTCACAAAAATACACTTGAAAAGTGATTTTAGTGTAGATAAAAGATCAATGAAGTATCTTTTCGATAATTGAGGAACATATTATTTTCAGTCTTATTTGGTTCGGATTGTCACTCTACAGTAATTTTGGTTACATGAGGGGTAAATTTATCAGTCTCATAAAGGACCAATACCAAATGAAAGTTAGATATAATTTTCTTATAAATGTGAAAACTGTATTGTTCTAGAGAAGTTTAGTTGCATGGTTACCTTGCAGTGAGAAATTGAATGTTCAGTTTCTGAAATGATAATTTTATGACTATTGCAATTATCAGGTTTATATATCTTTCAAAAGCATGTTTTTCTTTCGGGTTAAATAAAGTTTCCAGGCTAACTTAACCCTCTGATCAACACAAGATTTCTGAGTAGTGTACTATTGTTCTTACCCTACAACACATGTAAAGGCTAAACAACCATGTCTTTTGGTTGAAAGAATCCTAGAAAGGATTCCATTGATCAAGAAGTGTTAAACTGGTTATAAGTATGCTGGGAAAACTGCAACTTGCCTGGTGGAATAATGTGTGCTTTTCTCTTAGAGGGTTAGCCCTCAGGAGCACGTCTCCTTTAGGTGTGTATGGGCAACAAGAACCTAACATACTCTAGTGATCTTTTCTTTTCCCATGGGATTTACTGTCTTTAATAAACACAGGTTGCACTCCCAGGGTTCCCGAGCTATCTTTTCCTGCTTTTATCAAATTACCCTGTTCCACAAATTCCTCTTTTTTTCTTCCCTTTCACAACGTTTTTTTTACTTGACGTTTTCTTGTATTTGGTGCAGCTTGGCCTAATATGGCCCTTGCACCATAAAATTCCCAAAGAACCCACCCTTAGAGGTTAAAAGCATTTCTTGTCACCAACCCTTTGTTATCACATCCCACAAAGGGGTGGTGTGTGTGTGATACACACAACTGATGAGCGCATCCCACAGTTTAAGAACCACTGTTCCAGGGAATTTCAAAGTCTTGTCACATTCAAGAACCCCTTTTCTGAGAACATCATAGGTTAGGGAAATTCTGAACCTTCATGAAACAGTTGCAGATGAATAATTCAACTGTTTGAATAGTTGTGACTAATAAAAATAGTACATTTGACTCTATTTTGTAATATTCATATTTAAGGGTTGTTTTTTGTCAAAGCTTGTAAGAGTTTAAAGCTAGTTATAAGCTTTAAAATAATCTCATATTATAGTCTTATAAATCTTTTTATCATTTTGTTTCTGTATGAAAATATAAGTCTAAATAACTAAAATATATGCAACACAAAAGATGGTGCTTTTGTTTTCAATTTTAATAAATAATTCTTAAAATATCAATATTACAAAATGTGTAACTCTTGAGTGTTATGCATGTATTATTCCAAACTGCAACCTGCAGTTTCCTCTGTATGGCTTCTAACTAGTTTTAGCTTTGACTTAACAAAAGTTTCGGTACTTCCCTTTTATAGTGGCCTTGTTGAGAAAGGAGAATTGGCGCGTTTCCACCTTGGCGAGAAACAAGCGGTTACTGATACACATAAGCAATTCATTCAATATCTACACTACACAATTTATTTAATATATGAGAAAGGATATTCTTAATCCACTAAACCAATTTGCCATGGGAAGACCTTTCTTTTCGCAACTGCTGACATTGCATCCGGATGATTTTTCCCAACATACAGGTGCATATTATGGTCATTTTCACAAATTCTTTCAGAAGGTAAAATACATTCCTCTTGGAAAAAGCTATAGCATCTTTTTCCGTCAGTGACAGATTGAAATAGTAAACATAGGAAATATTTAACAATGAAAAACTATATTTTAAAAGAGAAAAATTTCACTAGTTGAAGAAACAAACCATGTGCAGATCGGTAACGGCTTATTTCTCGCCAAAGCGGAAATACGCCAATTCCTCTTTCTCGCCAAGGCCATTATAAAAGGGAAGTACCAAAGTTTCCCAGAATTCTTTCAATAAACATAACTAGTATTTAGTCATTAAATGTGTTATTAAAAATATTGTTTCTGTGCAAAACAAGATTTAGAAGAGTACTTGGAATTAAACATTGAAATGAAAAGGAGACTAGTTCAAAATATGTTTCCTTAATGGGTACCATTGAGAATGCATACTTTCGTGCTAAGCTCGTCATATGACACAATTGGATTGAGTTTGTCAGACCCAACCTATGCATTTTACCAATATTTTAACCACTGATTAAAATATGAACTGGAATCATTCTATGCTCCAAAGTACTCATTCAAGATTTTTTATGTATGTATAATAAAATGTCTTTTTATGACTACTTAATTTAATATAAATTTTACTTTAATTTTAAAATGCTTGGATTTGATGTTTGCCTTCTGATCTTGGGGATTAAGAATAAGAAACACTGTTTTTAAATGAGGAAATAAAATGTTAGAGTTGGAATCTTTTTTACTAAAAGAAACTACTTAACTAACTTAACTTTTTTACTGAAAGAAAAGTTTGTATTGATGTGTGGTTTCCCTGCCGGCAAAGCAAAATTACAGGAAATTTAAATTTTGTTGGTTGGAATGCTAACAAACAGCCTATCTGATCACAAAGATATTTTCTATGGTAGGAATGAAATTAAAGTAGATTAGTCAATTTTTGTTTAAGATACTGCTGCTTTATTAGGGAAGCTGTTTTGAAACTGACAGTGGTAAAGGAAACCCACTTGAGTTAGTATCTTTTCTTCAATTGGTATGCTGTTTAGTGGACAACAGATAGCAAACACAGAGCATCCCAAAACAAAATTTTGAATGTAAGGATCCTAACATTTAGTACTCTGAATCAGTGGTTTCCCATTGTAACAAGGGAACTAATTAGGTAGCAAAAATGACTATAGAGTTAAAAATTAAACCATTCATTTCAATGATGAGATGTTACAGGAGCTGTTTCTGAGAAGGTGGGTAAGACAATTTTTAAGCAACAGTTTGTTTATCTTGATGCAAATTTAGGAATCCTCAGATTAAATTAGAAGAAATCATACTGTAAATGTGCTGATGTTGTAAGGGCAAAAAGCGTGGTTTTATCTTCTGTTCACCTCGAACTTTTGAGATATCCATGATGAAAAATAAGTTCATCCTATGCTAGTTACTACTGCTACAGTTAAATGAAAGCATTGATTTCTAACTTGTTTAAATCTGCCAAATTATTGCACACTGAAATGTTAGTCCAGACGTTTACTTACTTTAGAATCTGTAATTGAGGTGGCTGTTTAATGGCGTTAGTATTCTTGTCCTAATGTGGCTCAATTTACTGGAGTTGAATAACTTTTTCCATTTTTAAGAAGGCACTAAAATACATTCAGAGTTTGTTTAGGCTTCATTTAATCCTTCCATTTTATTTTTGATTTAGCCGATAGAATTGACAATTATGATTTAAGTGGAAAATCGAAGAGATAAAGCTTACTGACCTATGTAGGAATTATTTAATCTTACTAATTGTTACCCCATTCATAATGAGCATCTTTTCATTTTTTGGAAGTGAATTGTAGATTAACACTATTTTATGGTTTTTGTCTTAAAATGTATGTGTTCATATATTATGTTGTATTTTTGTTATGAAATGTGATTATTTTTGCATTAGTAAAATTTAATATATTTTTTCAGGCACTTTGGACTCCGTCATGCAGACAATTTCTATTTACTTGCTTGTATTTATATTTATTTCTGTTTTGCTTATAATTGATTCTGCTGAACCTCCAGTTGTTCCTTTTCCTCCAACCATTATAAAACAACCTCGTCATGAACAACTTTATCAAGTTGCTCAAACACAAGATGAAAAAGACAATCCATTTATGTTAGAATGTGAAGCTCAAGGAAATCCGGAACCAGAGTGAGTAGTTTTAAGGTTTTGAAATTCAACTGTACAAGTTTTTGTTTCCAAGGGGGAAAACATTTGATCTTGTAATACAGCTAGCTCCCCCATATTTAGAAGTACAACCTGGTTGCTAGAAACTTTCGTTACTTGATTGTTAATTAACTTTAGACCTTTCTACCATTACATTTGAAAATTCAAGAAAGATCATAAAATCCAATTAACTGTGGACAATTCTAATATATTCCAAACTAAGAAAAGTGATTTGATTTAATTTGGATTTCATATATATTTAAATGGAATTATTTTTCTTAATCTAATTTCACAATTGGTCATTATATGAAGACACCCATTTTGAGAAAAAGTTGTTGCACCATGGTCATGGGTTTTTCATATTTAAACTAAAGATTTAAAAATTTAACTAATAAAGAGCAAATTTAAACTAAGCGAAACCTTTTAATCTAACTTTTAAAAAGATTTCGTCCAATTTATTAGCTGAGGTACAGGAATTTAAAAATTGGTTAGTTTTACAAAATGGTGGCCATCTTGTATCTGCACTACTGTCTATAAATGGCTCTAACTTGAGAACTAATAGTTGAAATTAGTAATTAATATAAAATGGAAGCAGTTTATTCCAGGACTAAATAAAGTACAAAAATGATGATATTTTTACATTTTAATGAATTTGTTATATGCAAAGTGAAAAATAACTTTCAAAAACAGTACTTTAAAGGACTAGAAAAAAAATGAACTCATTAACTTACATATGAACTTTTAAGAGCTGACAAAAATTCAGGGGTGAAATTTTTAGTTTCTGAATAAAAGCTGATCTAATGATAGTACATGTATTTCAAAATGGTGGTCATCTTACATAACAAGTGATCCTAGCTAAGAACCAATGGTCAAATTTGAATTTTTATGAAGTGCTAATTCAAAGAAGGCCACATTAAGTGTTTAGATATCACATTACCGGTAAATATGTTGAATCCGGGGCATGTTTGTCGCCAAGCAATTTTTGTCGCCAAATCAAGATGGCGTTCAACACCAGTATGGCGGCCAACTTGCCGATTCGATTTGTTACATCAGGAAGTAAAAATAAGAAATTCACAAATAAGCAATAAAAAGTAAAGAAAAATAAAACTTACGGTCCAATTTAATTAGGTTTGTCAGGGTTCAAAATTTTTTTATAAAAATTAATTAATTTTTAATTAATTGTTTTAAAACAATTTTTTACAAAAATTTAACATCTGCAGACTTTTCCACAAAAATTAAACCAATCAGTCATGAATGAAATGGATGTGGCGACCCATACAGTAACACATTTAATTGGCGTTTCATTCACCCAGTACCACGTAATCAAAAGAATCTAACACATGCAATTTACTGTTTTCAAACCATGTTCCCTTTCGCACTGACTGCTTTCGCTTATGTCCACCCTTTCTATACAACCATTCGTACCTATTGCCTGCATCCTTTCTGTATTTTAAAGCCATTTTACTCCCACATTCTGGACATTCCACACTATTTGCAATCAAACCAACTTTCTGGCACCATTCAATCACTTTCAAGCTCTCCAGATTCGTTAAGCATTCATCATACATTTTCTCAAAAAAATACGCACAGTCAAACCATCCACTGCCATACCTAATCAAGGGTAAGTGAGCGGCTAATAAATCTATAATATCACGAACTATAATAAATTGAATTTCTAATTAAAAATTTTTTAAAAATCAAAATAAATCAATAGAAATGTGCCACTTGAAAAGATAGTAATAAAATTTTTGAAAATCCAACGTCAAGCACGGAAACCAATCCCACGGAGAAAATACAAATTTAACCAACGCTTCAAACCACACAAATCATAGAACGCAATACATCTCAATTTCGTTAATAAAGGGGTTGCCATAAATCTAGATCATAACGCCAAGGTTACCATGTTTGGCGATAAATCCCCAGTGCCCCGGATTCGACATCACCACAATACCAAATTACTTATGTAATTTTGAGTTTATTTTATCACATGCTGTCTTTGGAAAAGTATTTTAAAAACCACTGAAATAAATTTTGTTTCATTTATTTAAATTATTTAAAAAATACTTTACTAAATGTAATTTTTTGTAATGCTACTTAATTTACATTTTTGCTTAGAGTACCGTGTTTCATAATTTCCAACAGTGAAATTCTTATTCTTTAGTTTTTTTTATCTTAACTCAAACACAATAATACTTATAATAGATTCAATTGTTTGAGAGAAGCCCATTATTATGTGTCATAAATGAATATGGGCTCAATATAATACAAAATATACAATATTACAGTTGACATTACTGAACTGTTTTAACTGATCCAAGATTTTTAGAAACTTGGTAGAAAATCTAATCATGTACATTAAACTGAGAAAACAAAATTAATCTTCAGACTAATATGTTTAAAAAAAATTTTTAATCTCCAAAACTTTGAAAGAACTGAACAATACAGTGATCACATTATTGAGGAATATTGCATAATTCAATTTGCCTTGCAGTTTTGGAATAATAGTTCAATTAATTAATTTTCTTCAGGAGTAACAGTATGTTCTTCCAGTTGTAGTTATGGGTGATATGATTTTTTTCTGTGTTCGTTTCGTAAGCAATCCAGCATGTGTCTAAAGGCTCTGGCCACATATATATCATGCACTTGATCCATGAAGATGCATGAACATAATTTTGTAATCATTATATTCCTCTCAGCAATCCAAACTCTTTCCAATCCACCAATTATTTCCATACACACACATGCAACATATATTGTTTATTTTGGAATGTTGGGATTTGAAAAAATCAACAAATCACCTAGCAAGGAATGTTTTTGAGGAACCTGAAACTCAGGAAACCAAAATCTGACTTTTGTTTATTCATGTAAAGCAGTGATTTGTCCTTGTTCCTTTTTTAAAGTTATATAAATCGAATGCATTTAATATTGTGTCTTTCTATGGACACTAAAGGCTAGCTTTGGTTACCATATGCATTATGGTGCCACTAATATCGTCACACATTCCTTTTCCATGACAAGAGGCAAAAAATGCCACTTGACTTTTACATCATGGTCTTTTTTATGATGACAAAGATTTACATAGCTCTTATGATTTTTGTATTGGACTGAGGACCTATCACTGAAATACTTTGTATTTATTTTGTGGAAGTTTTGTTTTTGAATGTTTGACAATTATCTTTTGAAAAGTCAAATATAGTGTCGTGAACTAAATGGTCACTTCTCATCCACATAGAAATATATGTCACATGATCAAGATCCTTAACCCTCCAAGCGGCATTCCCGAACAAGCTTGGAATATTTAGTTCAAAGATCTGATGTATTGCTTAGTTTCACAGATGTATTTAAAATTTTAAGCATGGTGTTTAATATATTTTTAGGAGTCAATTTAACTTCCAGGACTGATTGTATTTTTGAGATAGTGCTTCAAAAAATGAGCAATTTTTGTTGTAATGAAAACAATTACACAATTTTATTTTATACAAAATGCTCTAATATTTAGAAGGAATTGTGTTAAAATATAACTACAGCAGAATTTCCATGGTCCATGAAAGTACTTAAATTCTATTTTTCTAACTCAGGGCCCTATAAAAGTACCAAAAATACCAAACAAAATCGTTTTGTCAATGAATTTTACCAAAGACGTTTTTAACAAAATTTGCCTTCAATCCAAAACCCCCAACTTGCTCATTTTCGGCTTTCTTTCACCTTTTCCTCCTTTTCGTTGTATGAGAACTCAGGGGCACATCTTTAGGTGTGTATAGGCTTTATGAACCTGAGGTACTCTAGTGATCTATTCTATTCACATGGGGCTTACTGTCTGGTAAACCAGGGGTTCACGATCCCAGGATGCCTAAGCAATCTTTCCCCTTTTCCTTTTTTTCACAACTACTTGATGTTATCTGTTTTGTGTCTGGTGCAGCTTGGCCAAGTATGGCCCTGGTGCCATAAAACCTAAAAAAACCAACCAATCATTGTATGAGGATTTTCTGTAAACAAACCACCAGAATGCAAGGATTATGTTTCCAGTTACAATCCATTTACCTCAATACAATACAACATCAAGCATGTATCAAAAACAGCTCCATCTACATTTCGATTTACAGAAGAAGCCTCTAATACTGCTATTAGAGGCTTATAATTTCGTTTAAATTTACTTGAATGATGTTTACTAAATTATTTTGTATTAAATTTCAATTTCTTAGTCTTTTGTATCTATTTTATTTAGCTTCTTGAGTCATGTATTTTAAAACACTTAAATCTGAAGTTGGTGTTTGATGCATGTCTGAGTATTTTCATTTTTATTAATTACAGATATAGATGGATGAAAAACGGCTTAGCCTTTGAGTATGTTGCTTATGACAAAAGAATCAGTCAGCAACCAAGAAGAGGAACTTTAGTTTTCACAAAGCCAGAAGATATTGATGAAGGCTTATATCAGTGTTTTGCTTCAAACCGATTTGGAATATCTGTTTCTAATTCAGTCTTTTTGCGAAAATCAGGTACTTTTATGAATAATTATAAACACAGTAAAGCACTGTTTATACATGTCTTGTATATACTATGTGTTATTGATTTATACTCTATTCTCATCATTCCTAAATCGTTTGTATGAACTTGTTTGCATGTAACTTACATTTTCATCTAGTTTTCTAAAGTAGTTTCAATTATGTGTCTTTCAGTAACCTAAATGCTTTTCATTCATATTGGCGCTCTGAGATGCCTCCCGCGAGCATCCTTTTCTCATTCCTAAAAAAACATTTAACCTTCAAGATAAGGGTAACAGAATGCAGTAAATTGAAATTTGGGCAGATAATCAACTGAAAACTTGTTTAGAGTGGTGGGAATGTAAAATAGAAGGGGATTGGTGATCAAGATTGTGAGTTGCACTGGCTCAGTTCCAAGCTGTGATTTATTATAAAAGATCTAATAAATTGGAACTCTTCTGTAGATCGCATAATCATGTCCTCATTCAAATGAAATGTTATATTTTTAAGATAAAAGTTATAAATTTTCAAAGGGGTTAATCTCAATAGTCCATGGTCTAAAACCAACTTAGCCAAACAGCTGAATATTTCCAGCTTCAACCCTCAAAATGATTATTTACTAAAGAAAAGAAATTGAAAATAATGTTGAAGCATGTGGTTTGTCTGCTGCTTAATGGTTATTTGTGCAAGTAGGGAAGTTTATGGACATCAAAAAGATTTTCTGTTCAATAACCAATGCTTATTAACAATACAAAGAAACGGCTTCAAATTGCATATCTATTATAAAAACAGCCTTTCAGCTGGTTGGCTTTGTAAATTAAGAAGGGCAGTAGAATCACTTTCATCAATCGTGAAGGAAAATCACTGGAAACTATGGATCAGTGACTCATTGATTTTATTATCATACTTATTGGGTATGTTCCCCAAATTTTTCAATTGGAAGGAAATGTCTATCATACAATACACTCTAAAACACTTGCAATAAATGGTCTATCTTGCCATGCAGGCAAAAAAGCAAGGATACATAATTCTAATTTTTTCAGTTACGATGTACCAGAAAACTGACTTATTTAATTATGGGGAAATCAAAGAAATCCTGCTGTTTAAAATTTTCTTTTAACTCTACTATCTTATAAAGGAAATGAAGAGGTTTGGCTGACTCTTAAGTTTATTCCAATACTAGTTAAAAAGTTAATTGAAAATGATTTGAGAAAAATGAAAAGTTCTTTTATCATTGATTTATGTATTTTGAATCCCCAAGACAGACTTTGCAAAGACATCAAATCCTAGGAGGCAATTTGGTACCCCAAATAATTTTATGCAGGGGGCTGCCCCCCAAATGGAAAGGTTAAATATTATCAGTGATTAACCAAGTTGGTTCAACTAAACACCCACAACAGGTAAGAAAGTCCAAGTTCTAATGTTCCAAATATCTTTGACCCCAATATTTGTATGTTTGGGTGTCAGTCCCTCAAACAGGAGGGATAAATATTATAAATATGCAGATAATATGGATAACCAAATATTCATATAGGTACGACCTCATTCATTAGTTCCTTTGATTGTTGGCAGAAGATGGATGCCAAGTCCTTAGCACCTTTGGCCGAAATATTTGTATGATCCCTCTCCAATCTGTGGGATAAATATTACAATTTTCTGATATGTAATGGTAATGATCTATTGGTAATTTAATTGGATGATTTCATATTTCTGATTCTTAAGGTTTCTATTTTTCAGAATTAAGTTCATTTTTGGATGTGGAGGCAAAAGAAAAAGTTGTTAGTGAAGGAGATCCATTGTCCCTTAACTGCAATCCTCCTACTGGCTATCCTCGTCCAACTATTTTTTGGATGATTCAGTCATATACAGGGTCATTAAGGACAATTGATAGGTATTGATTGAATCATTTTATGTGTTTGAGTTTCTATAAATGTAGATATGCCAACGACTGCAGGTTATCCATTTTCTATGGGAAGCATTCTTTATTTCAGGCTACTGGAAAAGTTTATTTTATGGAAAATAAATTTTCCATTTTTAAAGTTTATTTTCGCCTCCACTAGCTATTTTAACTTTTTACTGTTTATTTATAAATAACATTTTTTTTCTCACAGATGAGTACTTTTTGCTAGCTAAGTATTAATGAGAAGTTGGAATTTTTTCATGAAACTTGATGCAAGTTCCTTTTATTTTCTATTGGCGACTCTCCCAAACAAGTCTAAACAATTATTTTTTTAATAATGAACGTTTCATTCATATGATGAAACAATGCGAAAAAATTCTGAAATTTGTCTGATGTTTGAATATTTTTTATAGAAATTTATAATATGGTGTCGGCTGGATCCCCCAACCTTATTTTTCTACGTCCAAAAATTTCACGTCGACGGTCATGGGTTAAAATCAAATTAATGTAAACTGCTTGAGGAACCAGATAGAAAAACATGCTTGGCATTTGTGGCACTGTTCTATTTACTCTATCATGTGATTAACTTTGCTAATCCCTACATTGTGTTTTAATCTTTTAAAAATTTACTGTATTAAATAAAATTATGTTATATATATATTAATGTTTAACATAAATCAAAACTATCTAGGAACTACACTGATTTGCATGTCTCAAGTCCAACAATTTTAACAAACATTGTATGGGCGATAAATTAATTAAAATCATAAAAATCCTATTTTAAAAATTTGATTTGAATCAAATAAATCTGATTAAAAAATAAGGATTTTTTTTCATACCCTGCTAACCTTCCATAACCTTATTACCATTACCCCTATTTTGCCGCTGAAATGGCTAATTGCATGAACTCATCTAAAGATGACCACGATTAAGACAGTAGAATTGTACTAATATTTCAGTACAATTAAATTAACCCATAAAGCTGATTGTTGTACATCTTTACTGTTTTACAATATTGACTTTAAAATTGATTGTTATATTTTGCTATTATTTTCAACATGCTAGCACATTTGAATGGAACTTTACTCTTAAATTGACTGGATAAATTTTGTTAAATAATTATTAGTGTTAAAGCTTTATTAAGGCATTAGAATTTACATTATGGTAATAGTGAAATAAAATTTTATTTTCTGTTCTTTTGTTGCCTAGTTCTCGAATAACAGTAGATCCAGAAGGTGATCTTCATTTCTCCAATGTAACTGTTGAGGATGATCTTGATGAAGCTATGTATGCTTGTAGTGCAACTTCTAAATCTCGCAATGAATACAAATTTGGAAATAAAATCATTTTAAAAGTTGACCCATCTGGAGGTAAAATACCTTTTTATGATATGCATCATCTATTTATTATTTTTTAAAGTTAAGCTTTAATTAAATAATTCTATTGTCATATTTATAGTAATCTTTTCTGTTGATGTGACTTATGTCGCCTCTTTACATGTTTTTTAATGATCCGATTTTAATAGGGTTAAATTTATATTTTTGAAAAATGTTTGACTGCTGGAAGTCAATAATTTGATTCATGTTTAACATATAGGTACACATTAATTATTTTAAGTGTAAATAATGTGGAATATTTGGGGAACGTGACTGAAGTCACAATGTTTTAAAAATGTTAATGCGATAGACCAGCATTAGCCAACTTGAGACCCAATGTATTACTTTTTACAGTCCACCAAATCTAATAAAAAGCCAAAAAATACAAGGAAATATAAATTCAGAGACATGTATTAAGAACTGTCCAAAGTCGCCTACCGTGAAGTACTTAATACATACAAAATATATTAATCAAAACTAAGCAGCTTTTATTTTTACATTTGTTCATGTTACTACCTTGTTATATGCATGAAAGAAAGATTTGTTATGAAGTTGTATTTTTAACAATGGTAATATTTTAACAATAACAGAAATGTTTCGCAAGCTACTGTATTGTTTAATGTTTCTTTTCTGCTATAAACTTTTCTAAATTTGTCAGAATTTTGAAAATTTTTTCTTTTTAATATAAATTAAGAAAGTTTCAGAAAAATACCGTTGACTTGGCTATCGACATTAAAAAATTAGAAGACGCAAAGAAAAGCAAACCTCTCAATGATAAATTTGTACAGGATGCATGAATGAAATAAAATTGTATGTTATTTTATATTTAAAACTTTTTACATTCAGCCCACTGTAAAATTGTACCTTGTCAGAGTGGCCAGCATAATGATTTAGGTTGACCAGACCCACACTAGATGCTTGAGGAACGGACAAAACTCTTTGACACTTGTACTTGTTTTGTCATAAATATGTTATATGCAACTAAATAATATATCAATGTTTTAATTTTATAAGTTGTATCTTCCTAGAAGTACTTTTCCTGTATTCTCTTTTTGGTAGCATACATTTGTGAGAAGAGTGTTACTTCAAAATTAAGAAATTAATAAGATTAATTAATAAGAAAATAAGCAATATTTGATCATCTCTAAATGCAAATTTGTATTACATGTATTAAAATCTGACATCACAGCTTGACCAAATACTGCTCTTGTCAGCATAAAACTCAATGCAACCAACCCACTATTAAACCTGATAGATGCATTGGTGTCACAAAATCAAGCGAAAGTATCTATCTGTTCTTTCTATGTTTACTTTTGTCTTAATAAATATTTTCGTCAGAAAAAATACAGTTTTATTATGGGTAATTTGTTACTAGCATTAGATTTTACATGTGACTCACTGAAACTTTCTATTGTCTCAATGTGGCCAACAGAACCCAAAATGTTGGACACCCTGGTTCGTTTATGCTGCATACTCAGTATTAATTTAACTTCAAATGTGTCAGAGGGTCCCTAAATAATGAATAAACTCGAAATATTTTTAAATGACAGAAGAGGGAGAATATATTAACGAGTATTTTTTGAATAAAATTAAAACTTTCCTGCAACAGACATACATGCTGCCAGAGTGGTAAGCATTAACCCCATCAAGCCAGATGCTCTTTAAGTAGACCACTGACATGGACAACTAGGCTTTTATTTTTTACTGTCATTCTTTATTGTATCTAATTCATAAAAAATATGAGTAAATAAATAAATAGTATTATTGAAAATACAATGGTATAAATACAGTTTTTCTGCAGTTTTACGTTTTCATCTATGGACTCAAAACATGTTGACTGGTGAAAAAAGGTGAACTGAAAGGTGGCACTACTGAATGTACAACTTTGATTTAGAGATTGTATATGTCAGTTTTGAGATTCTATATGCTTATTTAATTTTGAGAAGAGATGTATAAATTCTAATTTTTTAAGGTGTATATGTGTCATTTATCTTTTAGGGTCTGGTCAAACAAGTCATAGACCCGTAAAACAGTACGTTTCTCCTCCAAACATTGTTGCTTTGAGAGGACGACAATTGGAATTAAGTTGCATATTTGGTGGAACGTATGTATCCTTCACACATTAGAAATAATTCATGTGTCATAAAACCTATATATTTATTAATTATATTATGTTTTAGTCCGTTACCCGAAATAAAATGGAGCAAAAGGAATAGTGAAATGTATTCAAGTCGTTATACTTACACCAACTATGGAAAGACACTGCAGATTCGTAGTGTGGATTTTGATGATGCTGGAACATATGAATGTGTAGGCAGCAATGGAGTTGGAACGCCAATAACCCATGCAGTGACTGTAACTGTTCATGGTATTAACATATTTTCAATCTACTTTTGTTTTTATCCTTATAAGTGAATGCCAACTTATTGCTAAATTTTTTTATGAGTCTAAAGTAATGTTTTGTCTGATGAAAGGGAAATTTATTTCCAAGTATTTAATTTTGTTTAGACTACCAGAAACATCCATGTGGTCTAGTGCTGTGATTTCAAAACTTTTTTTAATCTTGGTGACCTTGGTGTATCAATTTTTCCACGACATCCAAAGTCTACGTAGGCGTATCTTTCAGTTGCAGTATACAGATTGTTGCAGTTAGGTTGGTTAAGTTAAAAAATGAAACATTTGAAATTCACTAACAATTTATGTAAAAAGTTTTAAATAAGTACATATTTTGAACAATCGTATCAAAGAATAAATGAATCGTAATTAGTAAGAGGGGTAAGGCAGATTGTTTACTGTGCATCTTCTCAAATCTTAGAATTAAACTGGATACAGCCACCTTCACTTCCTGTTTCATATTGATTTTTGCACAATACAGGTAACCCCCGTATAACACGGCACTTCTATAGCACGGATTCACTCTAACACGGTTCAAGAATTGGGAACATCCCCGTATAACACGGTGCTTTTATAGCACGGATTCACTCTAAGACGGTTCGAGAATTGGGAACATCCCCGTATAACACAGTGCTTTTATGGAATGATTGGAACCAGATATCAATTATAGCAAATATCACCTGTATATGATATTACTATTTAGTAGTTTTTGATTAAACAAAATATATCCCTGGACTAAATAGAGTTTAATTACTATTCAGATTAATAATTATTGCTTTAAAATTTCAAAACAAAGGCCTGATCTTTAATTTTTTCCTGTTCATGAGTGTTAATAAATTTTCAAGTGAAAAGCTCAGAAGAAAAATTATGTTTATGATATTGTAATTAATATCCACAATCATGATAAAAATTTAAATCATAAGAATTGCATGTTTGGTGCAATTTTGCAATCAAATTTCTCCAAACCAGTAATGCCAACCATTGGACTAACCAATTGCAGAGATCAGGGTTGCCTTTCTACTTCGCATTCTCAAACGAATTCAGCTGATCTTGCACTTATAATTTTTTGGAAGAATTGAAAACTTGGAAAATATTTCCCTTTAACATATTTTTTTTGTTATAGAAATGTAGGATTTGCTTGCAATAAATGTTGCAAAGGATTATTCTGCTTTTTTAGTAAAACTAATTTGAGACTAAAGTTGTGTAGAGTGGGCTTAAGAGGATGTGCTTTAAAGAAAATATCTTATAGATTTTAAAGTTTTCTTTTAAACTTAAAAGTGCATTTGGCTTTTAAATACTCATCCTTAATTTTTAATTCTATTAATATGAAATTTGAAGGCAGTGTTATGGGTGAATGCACTTGAATGATTAGAAAGCGGATGTGTCTTGGTTTTTTTAATGCCTTTGACAAGACACTAATATTTAGATTAATCAAATGTTTCTTATGTATAGTTGCTTTTTATAAATGTATTATAAAATTTCCTTAACATTTACCAAATATCCATGATCCCACCTCTTCATATTTTTTAAATTGTGTTTTAAAAGCACTGCTATTTAATCTCAAAGATTCCTGAAGTGTATTACAAATTTTGTTGAAATGGTTAATGAATTAATGTAATAATCAAAATGGTTTTGTGGTGGTACTTGTTTGTAATAAGTAGAGTAAGTTTGGGGAAATGGGCTTATACTAATAGAAGAAACATTTAATATCAGCAGTATTTTAGTCATAAAATAAATACGAATCTGCTCTGAAATGCCATAAAGCTGCTCCTAATTTACCCAATGCTCATTCTAAAACTTATTACACTTGCTCCATATGTACAGAATGGCTGCTCCAAAACCTTCCTGATTGTTCAAAATTGTGAAAATAGCTGTTTCAAATGGTGCTCCAAAATACACAGCATCTCTAACATGCTTAGAACACTTTAAGTGAGAAGTGACACTAAAGTCAAAAGTTATAATTTAAAAAATATTTAAGAATTGCAAACTAACTACAATTTGATACTTTTTTAAGACGGCTTAATTTAGGTATGGGTAATTTATGTTTCAAAATTAATGTAATTGTATAACATATTTCCTAGTTTTTAAAGAACCATAAAAATCATGCTATCTTTATAATTTGGTTGGTGATTGTGCTGTGAATGTATCTGTATCATTCCCATTACTCACTGCTTTATTTTTGAATACCAATTAATTTATAAGCTAAATAGTGAATCTGCAGGTCATCTGCAAAAATCTATTCACATATATTTTGCAGGTTACCATAAATTGTTACTGAACTGATGCTTTTCTTTAGTAGCAACTTTAAAGATATTTTTAATTCTTGCAGCTATACCTTATTGGATAAGTTCTCCAAATAATACAAATGCTGCTGAAGAGGAACTTGTGCGTTTTGTATGTGATGCTCGTGCATATCCAGAACCAAAGTTACAGTGGCTTATAAATGGAGAGCCTCTTGAAAGTAAGAAATTGTCTCATTTAATAGATTGTAAGTATCAGTTTTTGTATGGTAACACAAGCAGATGTCAATGATTACTAGATTGATTAGTTTAATATGTATTCACATCAATTCACCTAAATTATACATCACAATCAGTCCAGGTAATTTATCTCAAGTGCAGAAAATGTGAAATTGAAAAGGTATGTTTTCATTCAACCAAGAAAACGTGTTTGTGTTCCTAAGTCTTAATACTAAGTATAAATGAACCCATAAAAATTGTAAGATTTCCAAAATTGACATATTGACCGGAATTGAAGTTTATATTCGTTACAATAAGTTTTTAAAGCTTTTTAAAATAACTTATTCTCAACATTTATTCATTGTACCTTGAATTTCTTGCTTTTTATAATCCATATCTTGCTTTGAGTACTTCGTGGTATGCAAGTATTGAATGCTCTGCGACAAATGAGAGGGTGTGTTGGAAAGTATGCATCAGCACTCATATTCTATAAACATCAAATAGCAAGTTTCACTGACAAAAATGAGTATTTGCTGATCAGCATGGTTTGTTTTTATATTGCCTGTCATGCATTTAATCATTAATTTTGCTGGTAAATTTTTAAAAGTTTGGATATTTTAGAACTTACTATTTATTATATATACTGTTTTTAATTAGATAATTTTTTGCTGAAGCAGTTGATTGAATTTAGGTTAAAGGAAATAAAAAATGACAAAAGAGAAATTCCAATAAGAATACAATAGTCTTTTTTAATCACGTCTAATAAATCAATGCTAATTTTGAATGTGACCTTTCTCTTATGGTCATGCCACAGTCTCAAGTATTTTTGAGAAAAGGTTCTTACAATCCACACAGAATAATCAGCTTTCCAAGTTATTAACTCAGAATACTTAGCATAGCTAGACAGTTTAAGTTTTGTTACTGCTATTGTGAATCTTAAAATGTTATTACATTCCAATATTTCAAAGTACATTAGTGGTTATATCAAAATTCAATGTTCTTTTTCTATTAGTGCATGTAATAAATAGTTATGCGAAAACAAATCTTCCATTATACTAAGTTAATCATGCTTTGTTATCAATAGTTTGTTTTTGAAGATGTATTTTCATAATTCAATCTTTGAAAATTATTTTACTTACCTAGATGTACTGCTCTAAATTATAATTTTCTGCTGAGATGATTTAGTAATGATTCAAATTTTAGATACCAGAATAGGTATTGCTTAAAATTTGCAGCTGCTGTAAATGATGGCAGATATGTGCATCATAATTTGTTATATTCAGGTTGAGTATACAAATCATGATTTTTTTGTCTTAAAATTAAATAAAAATAATTCAAGTATGTGAATGAGAATGCTTTTTAATTCTTAGATTTATGTACAGCTAGAGGTGGGTATTGATGGAACAGAGCTGTGTTGTATGCATGGTGACTATGGGTTAAAGATAAAACAAAAGATTGTTATGGTGATAACAAGTGACTCAAATTAATTTCCTTTGTGAATTATATTTTACATTGTATTGTATCAATCTTGGTTCAAAATCACAAGATGTCATCAGATATGTTCCTTTGGGAATGGTCCTGGACCGTCGCCAATAGCCTATTGTGTTGTTCCAGTGCTATATAAATTTAACCTACCTAACTTGTATCAATCATGTTTTAGTGTAGGGTTAAGATTAAAGAAATTTTAAGTGCTTAATCCCCACCTTTTGACAAAAATATCTATTATATACCCTATTTACAAAATTTCAATTTCTCTTCATTTATTTTTGTCTGGTTCATATTGCTTTCTTTGCAACATTTAAACTTGTAGAGCTAAAAAGATCTGAACATGTTAAAAAATTAACATGTTTTGTTGGAATTTAAAAAAATATTGCAGACCTGATAGACTTCAAAATCAATGATTCTAATCTTTTAAAATGTGTATAAACCCTGTCTTATGTTTTCAAAGTCAAGTATTTATCTGGTATACATAGATTTAAAACTGCACATTCAAGTAGCAGTAAGTATTAAGAATAGGAATATTCAATATAGATTTACTGTTGCACCCACAGTAACAAACTGTATCATACCTATCATACCACAGTAATAAACTGTATCATTATATCATTAGGCAGGATTTGCTTTCTGAAAGGATTAAACATAAAATCAAACTCAAGTGATTTGTGGGTGATGAATATTGGATGCTATATTAGTATTAATTTTTGGAAAAGAAAATGTTTTAAAGTTTCCAAGGAATGCATCTGAGTTAACCCTCCAAGCGGCACGCCCGAACACAGCTCAGAAAATTCAGTTTGAATACAGCCCAGGGAAATTGCCACATGGCAAGTGGCAGACTCTAAATGTTCAAACATGTCACCCTGACCCCAGGACGTCTCATTCTTCTAAATATTCGGGGTCTGCTGCCCAACACTCAGAAATCCTTCTGAAATGCACTCGGGCACACCGCTTGGTGGGTTAACAATTATATGATGTGCAACGATAAGTGAAAACACTAATTAACCCTCCAAGCGGTGCACCCGAGTGCAGTTCAGAAGGATTTCTGTATGTTGGGCAGCAGACCCTAAATATTTTGAGGAGTGAGACTTCCTGGAGTCAGGGTGATATGTCTGAATGTTTAGGGTCTGCTACTTGCCGTTTGGCAATTTCTCTGCTCTGTATTCAAACTGAATCTTCTGAGCTGCGTTTGGGCATGCCGCTTGGAGGGCTAATCAATCGTTCACGGCTTAAAAAGTTAAGCAGAATTCAGTAAATACAACTTTGTTAAATAAGTTATTCTAATTATTTTGTCTAGTATGTAATTTGTTTTATATCACTCAAATTTATTGTATAATTGGTTGAGCTTGCAATACTGATGTCATCTCTTAGTTTTCATTTATGCATAATGTGAGAATAGTTGCACATCTGGACTGGTGGCCTAGTATATTAAAATTTTGTTTAAGAGAATTTAACGGGTTCATTTTTTCTAAAAATACTGATTTAATAATGTTTAATTTAATTATTTTATTTCAGAAGCCTCACCCAATCCCAGACGTAAATTAGAAGGAAATATGATGGTTATTGAAAGACTTGAAAAATCAGATACAGCTGTTTACCAGTGCAATGCTTCAAATGTACATGGCTATGCATTTCAAGATTTTTATTTGAATGTTTTAGGTTGGTTGTTTAATTTAAGCTCTATATTTGATGAATCTTATTAGTTTTAGTATTTTCGTTGAAAATATGTTGAAATTGAGTCACTACCAGTAAAAGAATAAAAAGAGCTAACTGAATTAAATCAAATTCATCAAGTTTCTTTTCCTCAGTTCAACATAGACTTGAGTTTAAATGGGTCTGTATGTAAAAATATTCTGAAAAATCATTTTTTTTCTCTGGCAACTGCTTTATACATATTATAATACCTTTATAGGAGTAATTCTTAAGTGTTTAATATATAAAATAGGTAAGTTTAATAGTTATGAGGATACTGCTTTTACATTTCTTAAAATGTTTTTCTCATTAAATAATTTTACTACTGATTATTTTATATTTGTACTTATTTTGTAAGTTTTTAAAACGGGTCATTCTGAGCAGTTCAATTGCTTTGTTCAGAATGTGCTATTTGATGTGTGGAATAGATGAAGATAAATTAGGAAATATTAAAAGTTGAAGTTAGGTTAGTTGTGAGGATTCAATTAATGTTTAATTTCTTAATTATTGTCATAACTGAATTTGAAGCAACGATTATTAGCAAAAGTTTAGCTCTGAATGAGGAATAAGCAGACAGATATGTGTTCACAATTGAGTTAAATAAATCCTGTCTGTTTCTTCAGTCCAAATTATGATTTTTGATATATCTCTGATTTTTGCCAATTCGTGTAATAAAGTTTTTTGTGAGCAGACTAGGTACAAAAACAGTAAAAATTTAGAATTCTAAGAAATTTGCATATTCAGCTGTCATTCATTTTGAAATTTATAGAATAGAATTTCTTTTCCACTGATTTTTATCTGATATTCAATTTTAATAGTCATCTTTGATGGGGGTACCCCATCTTGGTCTCACTTTTTCTTGAGTTTTTTACCTTCATAAATTGTATTTCCATGGAGAACCTATTTGTTTTGATACATTTTAACTTTTAACTTACACCCTTTATGTTACTTAAACTACATCCATATCATCTGTTAACACATTTTAAATCTACTTTTCATATTTGGCTAGGTTATTTTAACTTTTTATTTATTCACATTGATTTGAATTGTTTTTTGTTTGGTGCAGTTTGTCCATTTTTGGACCTTTGTTCCGCTAAACCCAAACCAACCAACCAGAACCATTGCTTCATTTGACTTTTAAATTATCAAGTCAAAGTATTGGATGTGTATTCTGAATAGGGATGCTGCACTGCACAACATAATTTGAACTATTAAAATTTCCTGATTGTTTTTATAATGAAAACCAAAAAGTAGGACAGGTTAAAGATGGGCATGAACTGCATTCAAAAATTGTTCTGAGAAATCATGTAAAGGAAAACCAAAATTAAGATGTGAAGACAAAAATCACTCAATAGAAACCATTGCTTATTTATCATGGTCTCATTAAATTTGTAAAACATTTGTACTTTTTGTTGTACTAAGTCTTCAAACTTATTCATTTGTTTTATCAGATGAAATTTCAATTCTATATTCTTCAATCTTTGTTACTGTCCCTGTGCTTTATCAAAGCAGATAAGTAATGTTTTAGAATTTTTATGTTAATGTATGTGGTTTTATCTAAAGGGTTTGTGTGTTTAGAATTACTTTTGCAGTAACATATTTACGCATAGTCTTTAATGAAATTAGTTATTAAATTATAAGACTTACAGTTTTATTTAATTCCTTTTAAGCTTTGCCTCCTACTATTGTTGAAGAGCCCGAACCACTCACTAAGGCTGTGGTAACTTCATTAGTTACTTTGATTTGTAGAGTTTTTGGCGCTCCCAAACCTGAAGTTCGTTGGTCCAAGGAAGGTCAGGAATTAAGTGGTGGTCGTTATCAGGTAAATTAGCTGCTTACACTGCTCATAATATTGATCTTGTCACAAATGTCTTATTTTCTAAAGTTTGAAAGGTGCATCTAAATTTAAAAAATTCTTCATATCTTATTTAAGTTAAAGTGATATTTTACAATGGGTTTGAGCAATAATTTGAAATTTCGTAAATAGACAAATTTCTATTGAATTATATATTAACTGATAAAGTTCCACAGTGAACTACTGAATTTTGAAATATTGTTTTGTTTTAATAATCTTCCAGTTTTAATTCTAAAAATGTGCAGAATATTTAATTCAAAATGGGCTTTAAGCCAAAATAATAGCACTGAAGTTTTACCTGAGTAGTTGATTTCTTATGGAATTGAAGCATTTTGCCTTTTGATGTCAAGCCTTCTCTTCCTTAACATGATAAACTACATGTGTTGTAATCAATATATGTTGAATCATTTTAATTTTTATTTTATTCTACTGGAAAATTGTTTGAAGTGCATTGTATTTATATTTTCAGACTTATTTATTTTACACTTATTGTATTGATTTCATTATTTATTTGCTGTGCATTTCTTGTTATTCTTTATGCTGTGACTAGTACAACAGTTATACCATCTCAGTATAAAATCTAAAAAGTTTGCTATAGTATAAAGGTTAAATCTTATCAAACTTGACATCACAATTTTATTTTGTGCACTCTTGGTTGATGAGGTTTTACCAGCCTACTGTTTAGAAATGTTAAAGATTAAACCAATGATCTGAATGAATTCCAAATGAATGAACAGCCCTTGCAGCCTCTTTGACAACCACTACTGCAAAAGTAATTTTGTTTACACAAAATTCACTGTCTTAATTTTCACTTCATATTTAGACCATATGAGCTAAAAATTTGTTGTATAAACAATTTTGCACCTTTTTACTATGTATATTAAGGAACTTCCCTCTCGCATTTCTTTATTTTCCCCTGTCTTGCTTTTTCATCTGTCCATTATAAACTGGAATATCAAATTAATAACATGATTAATATTTCATTTGATTACTCATAATCGGATTTTTCTTTTGTCCTTGTAATTAATGAAAAGGAAATTTCAAAACTTTATCTGAATAATTTTGGAAAAATTATTTAATTCCAGACTGACTGCTTTATAGAGTATTGAACACACTGTAAGATTGAATATATATTGCATTCCAGGTATTATAGGGTGTTTCTTATACCTTGTTTCCCATTATAAATTTCAAGATATAATTGATACATTACAGTAAAATGTAATGCTTATTCCTCTTTCGTATCTGTGAAGGTTTTCAAATAATACAAAAAAGAGTATCCAACTATCATAAATCTTTGTCATTATTTGGGTTTATGTATATTAAAATGTATTATAATACATTCACCCCAAAGAGTACCTATTATTTGTTAGAAATTCAACAAAAAACATGCATCAATTTAAAGAGAAAGTTCTCGAACAAAAACCTATTATTGATAAAGGAATGTAAAATATACTTTGTAATTGCAGAATCTTCAGTATTGTATTGTAGGTCAAAAATTCCAAAGCATGCTACTGTTCCTTAATTAGGACCAGAAACAAAACTCTTAACTTAAGCTTAAAAGATACACAATGGATAAATATTTTTTGTTTCTGTATTCATGATATTAATTATTTTTGAAATAATTGATAGTTCTTATTATTTTTCAAAATAAAGGCTGCTTTCGATGAAAAACTCTGGGAAATATTTTATTAATTATACAAACATAAGGAGTAGTGACTATTAGCAAGCATTGCTATATCATTTGTAGCCGATAGAAACAATGTTTGTTAACATACAAGTGACCTTCAAACAACTTGGTACTTATATTCTATGGTCACTGAATAAAAGTGATGGACATTTGTTGATGTTTTTATATAATATACCTCTATGGAACAAAGTGCCCAATTTTATGAGAATCTTGGTGAGAAATCGTGTGTACTGTAATCTCTAAAATTGTATGTAATTATTTTTTGAACAGCATGGAATCGAAGTAATTTATTCATGCTTTACTTGTTAGGTTAGCATGATGCAATAATTCTGCATTGGTAAAATTTAAAACCTTTTATAGTTCCAGCTGTTATGATTGAACAACACCAAAATTGTTTCCTATTAATTTGAGCATTCATTTTACAAAAAATTTATTATATAAGCTTTATGAAATATTAGATTACTTGAAATGTTGACGGATGAGGAATTTTTTATTTCATGTACTATTTAAAAACATTTTTAAATATTTTCCCTGAGTTAGAACATGCCTAATGTTCTAACTCATTTAAATATGTTGAAAACATTTAAGAGATTAGATAATTATAGAAATTGAATTAGGTTTTGTAAAATTTTGTGGTATGTGACAATCATGATACAAAAATGCTATCTTTATGGTAGCTTGTGTACTATTGGTGAATGCTATTTATCTTGATAATTCTTGAAGTTTTAGATTGAGTAGGTAGGTCATTATTTGAAGCAATGCATGAAAAGTTTTGAATTTAAGAATTATGATTTTGGATGTATTAAGGGTTTTATTGATATAATTAAATTATTTTTATCTGATAAATTGTTTATGACTTATGTCAGGTGTTGGATAATGGAGACTTGCAAATTTCTAATGCTTTGAAAACTGATGAAGGGATGTACATTTGCTCTGCTAGCAACAAACTAGGAGATGCTCAAGCTCGTGGAAAATTAGAGGTTAAAGGTATGCAATTTATCAATTTGAACATGTTTATGAAAAATTTGATGTATGGCTACATTCTTCTGAACCAGATTATAATCAACTTTTTAAAGTAACATTATGTAAGAGTTGTAAAGAAAATATTACCAGATTTTGTAAAAGTGAGTACTCAAAATTGTTGCATTTGAGCTGTGGACAATCCACATGTTTTCCAGCAACGTTCTCTAAAGTGACCGTCTGGTGTGGATTCATGGCCACATTCATCTTTGGATCATTCTTTGAGGGAAGTCCTAAAGGTAAGCCACACTATTCCGCATCAAATGTATGGCACACATCGGATTAATTTAGTGTACTGCGCACACTGTATTTGGAGCATCAGCATTTCACTTAGGAACTGACGGGAAAATGCCTGCCACATATACATTCCCTTGGATTCAATACTTCCGTTTTTATTTAGTATAAATGGAATAACTGCAAAAAGGTTAGGGACGACTATTGAAAAAATAACAATTTTTAAAGAAAATCATGTTTTGGCATCGATTTGACGTAAATTTACGCAGATTTGAAATTCATTTCACTATCTTGAACTATCACAAAGATAGAAACTTGGATTAGGGGAATAAAAAACACAATTTAATGTTTTACTTCAACGTCCGGTGCCCACACTACTCGGAAATTTCGGATGAGTCATATGCATTTTATGGATGGAACAGATTTTATTCTCTCTTCGGAATTGCTGATGTCCGATACTTACGATGTGGATAGGTGTGCACAGTCTCATTCAAAACGATGTAAGTAATTCTAAAATCTGATTTGTGCGATGCATGCCATCCGTATGAAGCGGACTAGTGTGCGCTTTTGATATAGTACCTAGACTTGTTCCTACAGAAACCAATATCTGAAAAAGATTCAGTTGCTGTAAAAATAACAATTAAGTTCATGATTAAAATTATTAATGATATAGAACATGTTTTATATTGGCATCTTAAATATTTTTAAGTGCTTCGAAAGCATTGAACTTTTTGATAAGAATTATTTCATATGTGTACTGATTGATGTATTGGCCAATTATTACACAATTCCTAGTTTATACCCTATCTAAAGTACAGTATCAATTCTACTGTAACTTCTGATTGTAAAGAATTCTTACTCTGTGATTATAAAAATGCATTGAAACACTGTTCTTGCATCAGTGTTTTGATTTAGTTTCATCGTTTTATTTATTTAATAGTCGCAGAAATAAAGTCTATTTTATTCAGTTTGCATCATTACACATGCTGAAGCCTCAAAAATTGGAGAATTTTATTTTTTGCATAGTTTTGTGGTGACTACCTGAGAGCAGAACCAGCGACAAAGAAGGAATTTCAACTCTTAAAAACTTTAGTTTCTCTTTTTAAGGTAGAATAGTTCTATATTTTGTCTGCTGTGATTGTAAGCAATTCAATGCATTAAATCATTTATGTAATTTTAAAATATTGATATTTCTTATTTATATCTTTGTTATATTTCTGCATTATCATTTATAGACCAATCTTTTATCTTATGTTGTACCTAGAATAAGGAAAGCCAGCTGTTATTTTTCTTAATGAGATATGTTGAATCCTTTTTGTTCCCTGTATTAGTATCTTGTTGTATGTCATGTAAATATGCAGTGAAAAGTAGTTTTTAGTGACAAAAATGACTAATTTTTGCATCATTTATCATACATTTGTTTCCATTGTCCATCATTTCTTTTGAAAACATTTGAGTTTGAAATTTTTTATAACTATTTTGTTTTTTCCGATCAGTAACCTTAAATCTTGGTAAATCTTTAAAAAATAAACCTTAGTGTTGTGGATTTTCAACATCAGTAGTTCAATCTGAATATCAACAATTATCTGAAAATATGCACAAATTTGCTTATAATTTTTCTGCGTCAGGGATGTTGCAATATCTGCTTCAAATTTACTTTTTTTAATGATAGAAGTTTTGATTATATCTGGAAGCTTTCCTGGTTTGTCTCCAGTGATTCATTAATATAGTGTTTTCACAGTATTGTCATAATTTATTATAAAATTTTTTCCAGGTAAAACTAAAATCACACAACCACCTGAAAATTTTGAAGTTGCTGCTGGTAGCTCTGCTACATTTCGATGTAATGCAGAAGCAGACACGAGTTTGGCTCTTACGATTCTATGGTTGTTCAATGGGCAGCAGATTGATTTTGACCAAGACCCAAGAATTGTTCAAGCTTCAGATAATTCCCTCACTATTTCGAAAACTTTGGAATTGGATTCAGGTATTTTTACCTGTGTTGCAAAAACAGAATTGGATAATGATGAAGCTCAAGCAATTCTTACTGTTCAAGGTAATATATTCTTGGTTTTCTGCTGCTTTTATATTCAGTAATATAATTATTTAAAATTCAACTTGCCATTACATTTCTGAATTTGAAGTATCTTGTCTATTTAGTCCTCATGTAGCAAATAATGACTAGAATCATCAACCAAATCTAGAAACTATGGATAATTTGTGGTAGTTGGCATCTTTGCATGTCTGTTTTCATATGAAAAGTACTTAAATTTAATAAATATTATTGAAACTCACTATAGTTCTCATTATTCTAATTTTGAAGAATTAGGTTAACACAAGTCTACTATATGTTCACTATCTTACCTAACATTGCTTTTGTGGTATTTTATCAGTGGTCTTGGTTTTGTACAGATTGCATATGATTTAAACTATTTGAGAAATTTTATCTTGGCCAAACGATTAGTGTGTTCTGTAACCAACATTCCGTGCAAGAGAAGTTAATGATTTTTTTATCTAATAGTGTTCCACAGGGTATGCCAATTTAAATAAGCTTGATTTAAATCAAGTTATTTTTTATGTAAAAATATCATGTTTTAAATCAAACTTTTCTTTTTTTCTTAATTGAAGCTTAATGATATTGAAAGTGAAATAACCTGATTAAGGATAGAATGTATGTTATTTTATTCAAATAAGTTTAAAAATTTGCTTCGAACTCAGTTACACCTGAAGAATGATCTTTTTAACTGAAAATTACTGAATTCCTTATTAGATATGGTACTATTGATTGGCATGCAGTGGTGCCACCTTAGAAAAATTATTGAAGAAGTAAAATACCAATTGCTTCACATATAAGGGTGTTTTGCAACTCTTTAATCTTTTAAAGATAAGTTATTGCAAATATCAGTATATATGTAATATTTATCCCTCATGTTGGAGGGAGACGAGGCCCCCAACCATAAGAATTTTAGGACCAAGAAATTCTGGTCCCTAGTATTTTGCACCCTATCTGATAAAGTAATCTGTAAAGAGATAGAATCACTGCATATTTATGTGGGTTTGCTCGTATTTGTAATATTTGTCCCTTATGTTTGGGGATCTTGTGTCTTAACAAAAATTTAAAAGGGTTTCAAGTGTGTCAGGCTCCTAGGGCATGCTTGGTGTAAGTAGTTTGTTTTTAACAATTTAGAAATTAATGTTTTGTATTGAAATAAATATTTCTTTTATTTAAATAGATGTTCCTAATCCTCCACGCATTGTAGAAGTTGATTGTGATGGATTTTTTGCTCTCGTTGTATGGAAACCAATGGGTGACAGACGAGCTCCAATTTTAAGTTATGCTATTCAGTATAATACATCATTTACACCTGATACATGGGAAGATGCATTTAAAAATTTTGCAGCAACTGACACTCGAATTAAAGTGAGAACCATTTTAGATGTCATATTTACAGTTAATAAAACCCATCTGTTTTATTCAGTAATATATAAACATTGCCTGTGTTGAATGTTACTACATTGATCAATCTGCTTGAACAGTTAAAAAATTGAAAATGCTACTGAAAAATCGGAAACAAACCTATCAGATGCAAAATATTTTGATCCCTTGATCTTCTGTTTATTAATTGTTTGAAATTGAAACATAAGTTTAAGAATTATATACTGTGTTCTGATGGAATACTTCAGCATGTCAGGATAATATTTATTTGTATACCTTTTCGGCAAAGCTCTTTTGCTATATTTATTGTTCATACATTTACATTTCTTTACAGTATAATTCTATTGATTTGGTTAACTCGCTTAATTTTCGTAGATTTAAAATTCAAGAAATACTTTTATTTGTGCCTTTGTTCCACATTGATATAAGTGTAGCTGTGTAAGACAAACACATGGTTATGTGATCAACTTAGCATTAGATTTACATGCTTTTTTGTTATGGTCGTGATGCAAAAGTCACGAAAAAGCATCATAGGCATGTGACAATTCTGTCCTGTATACGCACTATGGTTTTGATGGTTAATTCAATTGTTCCAAATTGTCCAACATAGAATAGAATTTGTTGTTTTTTAAATTTGGGGTTACTTATGAGAGATTGTAATGAAGAAAAACTAAATTTCTCCTATTCCATTGTTTTCAACATCATTGGTAAAAGAAAAATCTAAAATAGGTACTTTTAAATCAAATTTACATGAAGGATAGAAAACTAAATCAAAACTAAAGGATTAACTCAATATAAATAGGTTTTCACCATCCTAAATCAGACACTTTGGAATAAGAAGTTTATTTTCACTAACATTGTCAAATATGATATGTAACTGTTGATAGCAGTATTCCATAGTAGTTGGCAGGTATAACATGACCTGCCTAGTTGGAAAGCTAAGAAACAGCTTGCCCTTTTATTTTTTCGTTAAAATCAGTTTGAAACAGTTTAGTTATGTGTGCTCTAAATTTTGATAATTTGTTTTAAATGACGTGCTACTGCGTCTATTGAATATATATTCATTGAACAATCTTGTAAATAGGAACCAACTTAAATTACAGTAATCACATGTTCAAAAAGGACAACCCAAGTTAATTGACTATTCCACAAATTTGTTTAATACATTCAATCTGGATAAGCAAAGCGCTATCCTATACACCTTGTGATTATGAAGATATTTTGAGGTTTTTAACATTTCCTGTGAAAATTTTCAGTAAAGCTTTGGAAGATTTACTATTTAGGCAAATAAAGCAAAAATAGTTGCTATAAAAGTTTGAATTTTATAAAATAATTGTTAATAAAAAAATTAGCCTCAAGTTATTAATCCCTATAATTATTTTCCACTCTGGAATTTTTGGATCATGCTGAAAGTCCTGGGGCTATAAAAATACTGCATCCCGTCTATAGTTGGAAGCAGTTGAAATTCATCTATTTTGTGTAGAAATGAGCTGTTTTGGCCTCACTCAGCTATTTTATTATTTTGTATATGAAATGATTTTGATTGTATATTATTTTTAAGAAATGAATTTCCTGACACCCACTTAAATAACTTTTGTTGCCAATAAGTAAATTTTTCAGTCCCATGTACTTTATAACATTTCTAATCCTGATATTCTGCCAGCATAAAAACTTATCTGTAAGTTATGATAGCTTATATACAATATATGCCTTTTTCATTTGAACTTGGGTCTGTCTTTTTGGAAAAAAGGCAAATATCTTTTGGTTAAGTTTGTAACTGCCATCAATTTCTTATCTAATTCATACGAGGTTATCAGTTTCAATCACTTTCTACCAACAGACAATTTTTTTAAACTGCAAAAAAGTGATTGATGCTCATTAAAAGTTAATCTGGGTTAGTTATATTTAAAACAGCTTACGTGTGTTGCTTATAATTGACTTATGCTCTGAAAACAACTTATGAACATCCACTTCATTGGCTATGATTGAATATTATACTTGATACGATACATAATTATTCTCAAGATCTAATTAGATTTTGAGAATGTAGTGTAAGAATTGCAAAAATCTTACCTTTTCAGATTGAAATGAGCCCTTGGTCGAATTATACCTTCAGAGTACGAGCTAGAAATAAAATAGGACCTAGTGAACCAAGTGGACCATCACAACATTGTGCTACTCCTGAAACAGTTCCTCATAAAAATCCAGATAAAGTTATGGGAAGAGGAACCCAACCAGACAATTTGGTGATATCATGGACGGTATGTAGTTTTTAATATATCTAACAAGTTTATTGCTTATTAGAACTTTTAATGTAATTTGGCTTTTTCTGGAAAGAAAATGTTTATTTGAAGATTAATTATTTTTAAAGTTGCATGGAGATACCTAAATTTAATTTGCAAATATTTTAATCTCGGTCAAACTGAGGCTTTATTTATGATTATTCAAATTATACTTTGATTTGAGTTTTGCAATTGAGAACTTAGAAGATCATGGTGATTTTTTATTTTTAAATTTTGGTTGACTTTCATGAAATACAGAATATAATGTTGAGTAGCATTTTATATAAAACAACTAGTCTATAAGCATGACATTCAGCTCAATTTTTAATGTGAAAACACTGAACTTGGTTTTCATGTAATTATATGTCTAGATAAGTTTTTCTTTTCACAGCCATTTAAGATACAAAGTGTTTCAATTCAAATGATAGCGATCTTTGAATCTTTATGAATTTAAACAGGGTGTTCAAAACTAATGCAACAAACTTTCAGGTTTGATAGAACACACCGAAACAAACACTTTTCATCATAGAATTCATGGTTGCAAGTGAAGCGGTTACATGCTAGAGGGCACTTTCCATTTCTCCACACACATAACCTTACGCGATGCGCAAAAACAGAACTGACACGAAACATAAAAGACAAAGCTTTATATGATAAAGCAACTGCTTGACATGACGAAATAAAGTCAAAATTGCTGACAGAAAATAAACGTACAAATTAAATCACATGTACAAACATTAATCAGTAAATGCTGCAATGAATTAGTTACAAAAGCTACTTGAAGTTGTGACCGCTACTCCTGATACACACATTGTATCGTTGACGTAGATTCCTGTATGTTCTGGAAAATTCCAAGCATTTCGCAGATGGCTGCAGCAGCTACGGAAAGTCTGGTGACTAGTTCCTCGTTGGAAACAATGGGATTGTGTACATGAGGGACTTCAGATGTACCCATAAAAATAAATCCAGATTGGACAGGTCTGGTGAGTGTGGAGGACCAAGTGATGGGTCCTCCTAGGCCAATCCATTGGCCTTGAAATGTGGCATGCAGGTAAGCATGCACAAGAGTGCTGAAATGAGCTGGCGCGCCATCATGCTGGAACGACATTTTACAACGAATGGCTGCTGGTTCAACATTTCAGACGAAATGCTTGTCCGTTTTCTCCAAATTGGTATACAGATCCATTTGGAGTTGCTAATGACTTTGCTTGCGAAAACCACCACTGTTATACACGCTCCTGAAAGAGCCCTCTAGCATGTAACAGCTTCACTTACAACCATGCATTCTATTATGAAAAGTGTTTCAGTGTGTTCTATCACCCCTGAAAGTTTGTTGCACTGGTTTTAAAGCACCCTGTATTCTAAGTAATAATTTTATTTTAAATTGTATCCTTTATAGATTTTCCTGACTGGATTTCATGGTATAGATGCCATCAATTCAGTTTTTAAAACAGATATTTACAATTACCTTCTACTAGAAACCAAGAAACTTTTGTACAGTTTATCTTTTTTCAATCAAATTTTTGTGCGAATTATTCATTAATTTGTTGTCATATTTAATTTGCTTTTTACAACTACTGAGAAAGCTATGTTCTCTTTAGCCGATGCCTTTGATTGAACACAATGCTCCCGAGTTTTTCTATAAGGTGTTTTATAAAAGAGATGATGATTCTCAAGCTGCATGGAGGCATGAAAAATTAACTGATTGGCGGCAAAATCAGTTAGTAGTTGATTACCAACCAACTTTCAAGCGCTACAGAATTAAAGTTGAAGCTCATAATCGTCGAGGACAAGCACCTGCTCCTAAGGAAGTTATAGGATACTCTGGAGAAGATGGTAAAACAATTAAAAATCCCTAAATTTAAATAGAATTTATTTGCCAATAAGTGTTGGAACATGTGCAATAACATTAATTGAATTATTACTATGGGAGTAGGAACCATTACTTTATCTTCATAAGTTTTATTACTATAATTACCTTTTCAAGTGCTTGGATGCTTTTATCAGTCGTAAAGATGTTAACTCTGACTGGTTATTTTTTAAATTATGATTTAAGTCAAAACAGAATATTACAAATAAGGAGTCCTGAAGCTAACTACTGACTAAATTTAATCTCAAAGTGGTTTTGCTTAAATTTAATATTTTTTGAACTTAAGAATAAGGAACATCAACAGTGAATGCAATATCTTGTTTTTATATGATCCTTCACTTTCAAATGCCTTAAAGCACCATTCAGAGAAAAAATTATTTCCTATTTTTCTTGTTTATCTAATAAATACATTATACCTTTTATGATGCATGAACTGCATATTGCATTTGAAATATCAGAATGCTGCACCAGGTCCAGATCATATTCTGTATGGTATATTTCTCATCTTTCTATGAACTCACTCCGTAATTTACTGTTTCTTTTCAACAGGATTTATCAGGAACATATTTCTGACTGCTTGGCATCATGTCACTATCCCTAAACCAAGTAAAATTAAAAAGATCCTAACAATTATCTTGTAGCCCAAACTTACTATTTGATCTATCTATTATCTAGAAGGGCCGTCGTGGCTCAGTAAGTATGTTCACTGCATGAGCAACCTTCGAGTTGTAGGCTGCGCAGGTTCGATTCCTGTCAGGTGCATTCCTCCTTGGGTGTATTTCTCTCTTCTGTGTCAGTAAAACTTTCATTGTGTGTATGTCTATTACTTGATATTGTATGTTTTGTGTCTGGTGCAGCAGCATGGCCAAATATGGCCCTTGCGCCATAAACCCCAAAACAGCCAACTATTATCTAGAGACTTATATCTGCATATCAGGTATTCAAGGTGGATTTCCTTGTTTCTGTTCAACAATAGACAACATATTCCATGTAAAGATTGCAATTAGTATTTATAAAGCAGGAACTTGTATGTATATACTATTCTTTGTTTTGAACACTATTACTGCAGATTTCCCTCTTATTACCAGCTTATTGAATGTGGATAACCACACATTCATTGCAGATTGCAAATCATTATCAATAGTATTGAACAATGGGCAAGTGGGAGTGGTTTTACTCTAGCTTCACAAAACATTACTCTGACTTTTAGATCCTATTGCCCACCAGATGTGTATTTGTATTAAGGCATGTTCCATACATCTCCAAGCACTATATAATGGCATCACTATATATTTGGCATATATAATTATGATTTATGTGCATATTGGTGCACATAAACCATATTGTTATATATGCCAAAGCATCATTTCACTTATTATTTCTCAAAAGTAGTCCTTAACTTTAGATCACTGCACTCCTCCATTATACAAAAATTTATTCCTGTCATGACCATCACATTTCATCATATGGACTTTGCATTAAATACTAACAACAATCTTTGCTTCTTTCTATAAACAGCATTGTGAAGTCATTCTCGTTTTACCCACCCTGGAAAGTTTTTGAAATTGTATTGATTTCCATGCACTTCTCTAATTAGCCCTTGTGTTGCAATAAATGACCATTGAGTAACAAAACCAACCAAACCCAGTATTCAAAATCGAATACTGCTATTTCCATTTCTTCTGCTTTTTAAGACTCGGATCTCAATCTACATTTAATTATATTTTAGTGACCACTCAAAATTATAATTTTTATGTGTTTAACTTTTTAATGGATTATCTTTTAATGTTGTCAAGTATATATTTTCAATTTTTATACTATTTTATCTTTAGTTTTTTCACTTTGGAGAACCACTTGAGTCATTTTTGTTTCTTACTATGCATCCTTTTAATTTGTTTTACTGCTTTGATTTTAAGTTCCTTGTAGCAATAGTGTAAAGAAGTTTGACTTCTGTTTTTACACGATAGATACGTTCCTGAAGAATTCGTGTAAAAAAAGACATTGTATATATGGAAGAAAAGAAGATTGGTTCCGGATCTAAAAAAATCAGTAAAAATAATTTGAAAAACCATATGAAAATATTCGTTTTAAGTTTATTAATTTATTTCAACAAAATACACATGTAATAATATGTAATGAAAATGAAAAAAATTCTCTCTAAACAAAAAAATCTGTTTTACACATAAATTTTTTTTATTAATTTTCACTTTCTGACAATAAACGGCACATACGTCTGGAATATCACTGCTATCACTAGAAATGTTGTGGACATTGTCTTCTTCCTCTAGTAATGAAATTCTTTCTGTGATCTCTTGAGCAAAATCAGTATGAGTTTCCTCTGGTGCTGATGTTTCACCGGTTTTATGAACTAATTCAGTTATTAACCGCTGTGTTCGTGTTTTGGTTAGGCCGTCATATAATTCTCTGTAAGGGGCTGTCAACAACTTCAGTTCACGTTGAAACTTCGTAGCGCGTTCTTCATTAGGGTCATGTTTGACAAAATGATTACCTAATTTTTTGGCCAGCTCCAGACTTTCCTTTATTAAAACTACATTAAGAACAGGATCATTTTCTTCATTATCACTACGTTCTGTGGGATTAGGAGTCTCAAGGACAACCTCTAATATTTCATCTTCGCTTAAGGCTTTATCGACTAATAATTCATCAATATCTTCAAACGATAGATCATCGAATCCTTCTCCACCAATTGTGTGTGCCATTGTAATGATGTGAAATTCGGTCGTATTAGGGATGATGGAATCTGCTTTTCGCACATTGTGGCCAAACCGCTTTCCAACACGCATTCAAAGCTGCTGGTTTTAATTCAGTCAACGCTAATCCAACTTGATTGATACAATCCATAATTGAGAATTTCTTCCACACATCAATGACTGTTAGTGTTTCATCATTCAGTTTGTCCAAAACATGTTGGAATGTTTTTTTTACATAGTATGTTTTAAATGTCACAATTATACCTTGGTCTAGTGGTTGTATCAAAGATGTAGTATTAGGTGGCAGAAATAAAATTTGTACGTTTGGGTGTTCCAAGACAGGATGGCTGGGTGCATTGCCAAGAATCAGAAGAACTTTAAATTCGAGACCTCTCACATTCATGTAACGTCTGACTTCTAGGATGAAACATTTGTTGAACCATTCTGTAAAGATAGCAGTGGTCACCCAGGCCTTCTTGTTTGCCATCCAGTGAACAAGAAGTTTATTGATATCTACACCTTTCATTGAACGTGGGTTTAGGGCTCGATTTATCAGTAGTGGTTTCAACATACGATCTCCTGAAGCGTTGGAGCAAAATAATAAGGTCACACGATCCTTAGCTACCTTAAAACCACCAGCAGTTTTCTGCGATTTGGCTACGTACGTTCTGTTCGGCATTCGTTTCCAGAAGAGACCACTTTCATCTGAATTCCACACTTGATCACGAGTGTATCCTCCATCTTTAATAATTTTAGCAAGTTCCTGCGGGAATACTTTAGCAGCCGATTCATCTGCAGATGCAGTTTCACCTTTAATTTTTATATTATGAAGAGCATGCCTTTTAAGAAACCCTGTCCTCCAACCTGTACTTGCAGAAAATTCATACTTTTTGTTTAACTGAGATGAAGTGCTGGGCTCCTTTTCCTTAATCTGTCTATAAATTCTTAGTGCTGTTTGCTTGATGGCATTTCCATCTACTGGTACTCTTTTCTGCGACTTATCTTCTATCCATTTTACCAGTGCCTTTTCCATCTGTTCCTTGACAATACCTCTTGTATATGATGATTTACTTTTGTTCCAGACCATACCGACTTCCTAATTGCAGCTTCATTTTTCTTAATTGTTCTTATGGTAGCTTCATGTACACCAAAATGCTTTTCTACAGACGTAGCACCTTGTCCAGTTGAAAGACGATCTAAAATTTGAATTTCAAGTTCCAATGAAATCGCTTTCCTTTTTGTTTTGGTAATGGGTAAATTATGTGACATTATATAAGGGCTACCGAAAAATATCTCAAATTAAAATTAATAAATAAAGGTATGAAAAATTTGTAAACTCGCAATTTATTGACTTTCGGCAAAATTTATATGTGCACAAATTTCACTAGATTCTTTCAATTTGAAATAGAGCTACATACTAAATGTCTTCCGAAGATACAATGCACGAATACGGTAGATGTGCACCAAATTCAATAATAAAAACATTATGTAATGTATCTAGAGGAAAGCACGCATTTCAAAACACACACACTAGCTGTTATACATATAGAAAATAGAAATGATCTACTACGCCACAAATAAAATTTTGTTTTCTTAGAATTTAGGCAAAAAAAATCGTTAGAAATTGGATTGAACCGTTCGAGTTAAATCAAAATGACTCGCGTAAAAAGAGAATGAAATATTTATTTTGAATTCGTGTTAAATCAAATTCGTGTAAAAAAGGTTTGTGCAAAAACAGAATTAGGTGTGCTTTTATGCTCTGCAGATCTGGTGATTGCATTCTTGCTCTTTTGAATGGTACGGTATTCGAACTTTAAAAAATTAGCAGCAAGATGCTGTAAAATATATTACCTTTAAGTATATTATTATTTATATCTAATAAATGAATTGTTATTTGTTCCTATTATATCTGTTTATTACATTGTTTCTTCATTATGCTTTAACACAAAATGTACTCCTGATTAAAAAAAGCATTTTTTGTTAGTTCCTAAAGAAGCTCCTCTAAACTTCCGTCGTTTGCATATCAGAGATGCCAAATCTGCTATTTTTGTGTGGGATCCTGTATCACCAGATTCTTTATATGGCCATTTTAGGGGGTACAAGGTATAATTTTCACTTTTATATATTATGATTTCTTTTACAGCAAACTTGGATAATTCGAAGTTGAAGGGACCACCGAAAATATTCGAATTATTCAAGAATTTGAATTGAGGAAAGGGGGGCTGGATTCCACAATTCTTATTAAATAAATATCAAGTTATTAAAAGAACATTGACATATTTAAAAAATTGGAAGTGGCGATTAGAAAAATGAACAATGCTTTACGAAAAAATACATACATATATATTTTATTTACCATTGACATGAAAGAAGCATTGTAATTAAAGGGTTTTTTATTTTGTCACACATTTCTTTTGTTTTTATATTTTATTTTATGAATGAATTACTAGAAATAAAAGGGCATCAAAAAGGTTATCACTTATATCTTGTCCTTCCACAAACCTATTCAGATCCTAACATTATTTTATCTTTGTTCGTAATATTCATGGACAACATATTGGGAACTCTAAATTCCTTTTCAATTTCATTTTTCTCTTTTGTGTGCCTTTTTTAAACTTCAATAACCTGCACTTTTTCTACCAAAGTTAATGTTTCATAAACACCCTATTTTGAGCCAGATATAATGATTAATAACAATAAGAACAGTCAAAATTTCTGAAATCAGCCTATAAAATCACTAAAAAACAACATAAGAGATTTACAAGATCTAAATCACTAGAGTGTGATGGGACCAAAGATAATGAATAACTGATGTGATATGTACAATGCATATATATGCACCAGATATATTTCTAGACAGAATAAATCACTGCTAAATTATCTTTTTTTCTGCTGGCTCGTTTAGGGAAAAGCTAAAGCAAGTTTGTGTAAAAAACGTTTCTTTGAATAGAAAAATATTCAAATTGTCCAAAAATAACTTTGAATTAAACACAGGGTTTTGCATTAAAATTATCGAAAAATTCAGGAAGCAAAATGTTTTTGAATAATCTAATTAGAATTAAAAAGTTCAAATTGTACAAATTTCACTGATAATGATTTTATAATTATGTATGTAAATATTTAGATTTAACATGCTTTGCTCATGAGCGAAATTTTCTTTTGTGAATTTACCTGTCCATTCCTTTTGGGTAGATAACTTTTAAATTTGAAATTGTAATGCTTTTCCTATATATTTAATCCAGTTTTAGTTATTTGGTCCATGCATCTCTGGATTACTAGTTTGGAACTCCCAATGTTAAATTTCTTATAATTTAGCAAAATTTAAACCCTTTTCATTTGGTAATTTCTTCATTTATTTTTGATTTTATCACTTACTTTCCTACAGTAATTTCTAAGAGAAACCCATAAAGTTTTGCCCTTAAACTGCAATTTTGCAGTCATAAAGTCCTTATGTACCTATATTTCGATTAATAAACATCAAAGTAGGAATTCATACTTTTTCTAATGCAGTGACTGCCATTTAATAAATTAATAATTATAAGCAACAAGGAGACAAAGATATAATTATTAAATAAAATTCGCCAATTATGTGACTCCAACTCTTAAAAAATTTCCCAATTGTAGGTTTTTGGTATCTGAAATTACTCTTTTAATAGTATGCATAAAAGAGTGGATTTGATAGAAATATTTTATTTCCTTTCTGTCTTTCAAGAAACTAATTCTTGTCAGGTGTCTGTTGCAGTAGCTGGTGAGTCAGCAGTCTCCATCCTTGGGAATCTCGCAATATAATAGTAACCATTCCTTATATAATAGTAACTAAAAAATTCTTGACAGGAAGATTGTTATGAAAGAAATGCATAAAAATCCAGGAAACTGATTAACATTAGGAGCTCAAAACCTAACTTTCATAATCTGAAAATACTGGTTGATTTTGTCTGTCATGTGTGCCAAATATAGCCTTTGTGCCATACAAACCCACCCAACCGGAAATGTAGGTTATATACGTTGACGTAATGACTGAAAACTTGTTATCCAGGACAGATGTTCCATCTGGTTATTGGAAATTATAAACTGAAAGAAGTATGCTTGAAAAAAGATGACTACTTACTCAAATTTCATGCAAATGATTTTGTACAATGTGTTATTTTTTCTCTTACATCAATGATGTGTGAATAAAGTATTATGGTTTGTTTTTCCCCTTAGCCATTAAGTTAACACTCTTTTAATGAACTCCCTGTTTACTAAATTTCATGAAGTCTCAAACACCATAAAACAAAATTTAATTCCCTTCCCTTTTTCTTGGTCCCTTGGGACTCGTAAAATTGAACATTAACTGAGTTAGCATAAAGGGAATGGTAAAATTTTTGCTTTTTACTGTGATTAGGGCAGAAAAAATACGTTTTACAAAATTAAATTGGCATTTTTCTTTGCAAAAAGCCTCTCAGTGTTATGATTCATTTGAAAAAATTAAATTAAGGTATTTTGATTGGAGTGGGGAAGAGTGTTCTAGGAGAGTTTGATGCTATGGATGGTCAGGGTAACCAAAAGATGTTTTTATCATAAGCTTATTACATTTGTAATTTTTTTTATAAAATTGTAACATTTCGTTTTAGATTCAAACTTGGACCTCAGATGAAACTGAAGAACACCTACGAGAAGTTATTGTTCCTAAGAATGTCACAGAAGCACTTGTTAATATTTTCAGACCAAATTCTAGAAATATTGTAAGAGTGTGTGCCTTCAATGATGTTTATAATGGGCCTGCATCTGACTCAATCGATTTTTTTACTCCTGAAGGAAGTATGTTTGGTTTTGTACTGCTAATTCTTGTTTATTGAACATTTTATGTGTGAAACACATACTGAAGGCTAAATGTGTCAGATTTTAAGTACATTCTGATTAAAATTTTATTGTTAATGTTCCTTAAATATTGATTTTATATTAGAATTATTTCACAATCTTTATTTTTGGTCTAAAACAAAGCAAATACAAGAGATGAATTGAAAATGACTCATAAGGGTGCCTCTGGTTTGCTTTATGTTTTGCTTGAAATTACGGATTTTGACTACTTACGGTATAAATACTTAAGGTTCTCTCCTATTGTTTTTATCTTAATTAAATTAAGAACTTAAAATATGTTTGATGTGACCATGTGTGAAAGGACATGTTTTATAGAAGCTTTTTGAAAAGTAATTGATACTGATCTCAAATGCAATTTATTATTAATATGCACTTTCTAAACTCGCAGATGTAGAATGCATGTATATAGTACATCTAAAATAATCTTAACTTATTACCAAATCGAGAATAAAATGTAGGTTTATTGGAATTCATATTTCACATGAAGTAGTGTCATAGCTTTAAATAAATAAATGTTTATTTTATGAATTCTACTTGTTGTGTATGCTAACTAAAAGGAGCTATCTTTATTGTCGCTCTGGCAAAAAGGCATTATTTTTATTCCATCTGCTCAAAATGGTTACATTTGATTGCAGAGTTTCATTTCACCAAGTGCCAATACAACAATAAATACATTATTCTGAAATTAAATAAAGCCCTTATTTAAATAAACATGAATTCCATTGTACAATTGAAATAATTGAATTTCTTTGAGTATTCAAATAAAGATTAGTCTAATAATACATATTTTTAATATTGGTTTTATTTTGCTACTTTCTCTGTAATTATAAGAACAATTCATGTAGTAAACTACAACAAAATATTATTGGTCCCATGTAGTTCGTTGTGATAGGAATCCACTGTGTTTGGATTTCAGTGTTAGTTATGCATTCTGTAAAATAATATATTCAATGCATAATATTCTAGACATAATAATTCAATACATAATATTCTAGATTCCGTAAACAATGTAGCAACAAACAGAAGTTTTTATACATTTTGAAAAGAAAGCATGTAATCAGAAAATCCAGTTAATCTTAAAATATTCATGAAAATTGTTTGCCTTGATAAGCCTCAAGAAGTTTACTTTATCATTATAATATTTTAAATTAGACTAGAGGAGGAACTCTGCAATGATTATATTATGCTTGGGAAAAAAGTTGATTTTAGAAACAAATGTTTAAAATGAGTAACTGCCGTAGTACTCCCAAATGAATTATATTTATTATACAATTCATCAATAGTTTTATAACCAGGACTTTCAACTTATTTGAAGCTCATGTTATTATATATGCCTAGATTATAATCAAATTTATAGGAAATATAATTGTTCAATTTATTTTTAAAAGATATCATTTGAACAGCAGTTTCAAAAATTGTTTAAAATTTTTAGTTCCATAAGTTTTTAATTGTGTGAATGAAATGAATGTATTTGATTAATAGATGTTTAATTATGTTTATTAGCACCTGGGCCTGTATCATATTTTGAAGCCATATCAATGGGAGCTAGTGCATTATATCTAATCTGGAAGCGTCCTTCAGAACCGAATGGCAATCTTACTGGTTACCGAATATACTATCAAAAAGGTAAGGAAGATAAAATATACATGAGGATTGTATGTATTAAAAATTTTAAAATACTGTTTTTTAACTTCAATGGTATCAGTTATCTGAGCTTTTCATTTTTTAAAGATACTAGTAAGAAAAATATAAGAAAAACTTCAATTTAATTTATTACTATGAATGCAAAAATAAGATATTAATTCTCTAGTCATGAGCATAAATCCTGCTGACACATTGTATCTGATTCTGGTTCCCTTTCTGCTCCATTTATTCACTGGAGCTTTTTATTCATCATATACAAATAATACATTACAGAAATTGTGATAATTTTACCAGCACAACAAACCACCAATCTTAATGAACTAGGTATGTTTAGTTATTTTTACTCTGAAACTTAACTTTACACACTTAAAGCAATATGCTTGTTAATGCAGAATGAATCAAAGGTTGGGAATCATGGGTTTTTATGATAAAAATTGTTTGGAATAAATTTCCTGAATTAATTTACTAAATATATTTAAAGTTTTCATATTTGTTTTTAATAAAAATGTCAGTTTCTATTGCACACTAAAATTGTTTAAGAAAAGAAATTGTATATTTTATTAAGGACCTTTCATAGTAATGTGATAAAAAATTAGTACTGTAGGGAGATTATTTGGGAAGATTTGTTCTATAGTCAGATTTTGATTAGATATTAGCAGCACCAAACTTTGCATCTGCATAATCCAGAAATACTAGAACAAATTACTTGAAACTTGGTATCTGAGGTTAAACTTTAATATTGATTTGAAATTAAACATCAACATTTGATGTTGCCTTTAGAAACTATTATATTTGCACAATATAAGATAAGGATGGCCCATATGCAAATTTTACACATTATTCCTTATTAATGGTACTTAGAAAATTTCATTATGGATACATGAAGTTTTGTTTGTTTTTCTTTTTAGCTGTACTAAAAGATATCTTAAGACCTTTGTGAAATTTTAAGCCAAGATCTTATGCATTTTATTAATAGTATTAAATTTTAGGTTTCCATTGTAGTATCTTGCTAATAAGAATATTAGAAAGCCTGTATGATCCCTAGAAGAAATAACAATTACATCTGATATTATAAATATTAGAAGGGAGGGAAAGTGTGTCATTAATTTTTTTAACACAATTATTAAACAACAATTTGTTTAACAGCCGTTCTAAAGCTTTTGGATTTTTGCACTCTCTTGTAAAATAATTCTTATTTATAAAGCACTTGTAATATAAGAACATTCTCATTTTGCTTTGTACTTTGTATCAAACTTTGATTTAAATATTGTTAAAAATCCAATTTTGTTGATTTCAGTTGAGGGTACTTCTTTGGAAACTATTTTAGAAAGACAACCAGCCGTTACAGATCCCAGAGAAACTAGAGCCAAACTTGCTGGATTGAAACCAAATACAAAATATCGAGTAATGATACATGCTACTACCAAAATTGGACAAGGTGATCCATATTATATAGAAATTAAAACCAATGAGCAAGCAGCAGAAAATGGTAAATCATGGAAAAAGTTATTTTCTTTCTTTTTAATGAAGCTTGGTTTTATTTTTTAAATACTTTTAGTGTTTCTTGCATCAAATGTAGTCTTCCCTTATCTCTGAGAATTTACGAATGTTCCCTTTCAGTAATAGATTTTTGAGATTTTCATTTTTCAAGCTTTTTTAGTTCCAAGTTTAGCTTTTTTAATTGCAAGTTCAATACCTCTACAAATTGCATGTTCCAAGTACTAATTTTTTGATATTTCATTACTTTAAAATATAGTATTTTATTGTATAGCCAAGTGTAGGTTTCTTATTTTTAAAAATATCTACAAATAAAATATAAATGTATAAAATATTTTTTATATTCCCCATAAAATAGTTCTTTTATTCTTAAAATAAATGTATTATTTATGTAAATATTTGTTCATATTTCTTAACAAATTGTATTTATTATGAACTATGAAAGCAAAAAAAGAATTTAGCAGCATACCAAGTGATGCAAAAATAAAAAGGGAATTTCAAGAAACAATGTTTGAATATTAGCTTAATGTCTAATGTGAAACTGTTTCCCTCTGAGTCCCCTGCGAAATAAAATTATGGCTCTGCCAGAGTACTTTTAAAATACTATTAATTTAAATTTCCTGAAAAATATTGCAATCTAAACTGAAGTGTTTTTAGGAACAATGCTCATTTTACTAGCATTACTTAAATATAACAGGATATTGGGTGACGTAATGCACTTCAATTGGACGCTTTGATTTTCAAGCAATTTAATTTGCAACCAAAATTTGTTGTAAAAGTTAATTCTTAAGTTAAAAGACAACTTTTGATTTGCTGAATATTTTAAGAAGTAATGATATTTTTATTTGTCATTCTACCAGAGTATTTGTCTTTCTCTTTATGAGAAACTAACATTTACAATAACATGGAAACCCTAATTATGTTAGATAACCTTGTCCTCACCTTCACATTGAATTGCATAATGATACAATTGCAAAAAAAGATAACTGGCTTCAAAAGAGAGCAGGTCCTGGGTTCGAATCCCAGTTTGGGCAATGATGGTCATTGCGTTTTGGAAATCCACCGTAAACCATTGGCCCTAGATATTGAAAAAATTATCTTAGAGTGCTAAACTATACCTAAATGCATTACATCTAATGATTGACAGCTAATGAACAGCAAACAAACTTGTAATTTAATAATTATTGACAAAATATTGATACCAAGCTTTTAAGAAACAAAGTAAACAGTTGAATCATTCTGTATTTCAAAACTGAAAATAAAGATTATAGAATTACTTTTTACCCAGGAAGTAAATTTTTCGCTTGTTTAACTTAATATTAAATATGTACAATGAACGAATAGCTTAATTGTGAGAGTCATACCTGTCACAACACGACTTGTTAAGTATCACTTTATTGTTGGTGTTGAAATTGTTTAAGTTTTTTTAGTTTTCATATTTCAGCATTTTCCTTATTGCAATCACTTTAGAGAATAAATTTATAAATGTTTCAAGCCCTCTGGCTAAATTTTATCATAAATTGAGTTTCACCATTTTTCTTCTGTAAACTTATCAAAAGTTCTTGATGTCACATACTACCTGCACTTCTACCGTTTGAATGGGTGCTGAGAAAGGGAAAGTTGTGATAATTGCAATACAAAAGTTGGTGCCTCTGGATTTGTGTTCCATTTTAGACTACCCTAGTTAAGAAGATAGTTGACCTTATTAAAACGAAATGATTTCTTGAAAATATAATTGCTATTTCTTAAAGTTATTTCTTTAGAGCCTAGAGTAATCGCTAGATTTTTATTATACCTGTTTCTTAGCTTATTGACCTGTTTCTTAGCTTAATCAAATTATGCTTGCATATATGTTTGCATCTTTTCCAGGTAAGTTTCTACATGAATTTCTATTCTCAACTTTTTAATTTCTCCTCAATTAAGAGTCGAATGTTATCTGTAGCTCATAGTATAATTCTTGATTATTGATTTGTAATTATATTAGATTTCTACATTTGTGTTTTGAGGATTGTTTTATTACTTGATCTCTAGGATTTATAACTACAATAATATTCTAGAAAATTAAAAATTTATCGGTCATTCTTATGAACGCTGAATGGTTACTAACTTTTTAATTCTAACAGTTAATTACATTGTGGAAAATTCAACTCTTACATACTTTATCACAAATGACAGTTTAATTTTTATTCATACAATGCCTTATTATTTGTTCTGAATTTTGATTTATTCACATTAAAAGAATGTTTAAATGAAAATTAGATAGCATTTAATGAATCCATGTTTCTATGGTGTTTAGCTTTAAAAGCAATTCTTCAAACGTTCTGTTTCAATTTAGTTTGCTTGAATGCTATTGATTGGATATCATAAAACAGTAAACATTAAGATAAAAGTTGAATAATAATTTGGGTTTACATAAGTAGTTACTTTTGAAACAATATTGCACCTTTGTACTAGGAAACCTTTTTGGTATAGTTTAAATTCTTTAAATCTTACGAATTGTTTTCTTGGAGTGCAATTTTTATGTTTCTTAATGAAATACTGATATTCTTATACTCTTTATTTTAATATTAGTTTTAGCCTAACATTTGAGTATATTTAGAGTGACATCAAAGAACTGAGTAAAATTTTATTCAGCTATACTCTGCAATTTTTATCAACTCATTAAAAGGAAATCTGACTTCATTCTTTAAATAATGTACATATTTGTGAGACTTACTGATCAACATTTTTTCAGTTTAAACATAAAAAAACTACTGTAAATATTAAGTTAGTTAAAATCATAAATCTCAAGTTTAAAATAATATGAACTTCATGATTTCTCGAATTTGAATCGGAAAAATTAAGTTCAAATCCTGCTAATCCTGCCTAAAGTGATTTGAAGAATATAAAACTGAATTCCCCTCCTTTTATCCTTTTGGTTTAATTTAATTGTATTCATGCTTTTCACAACCATTAGCATAACATGCTGGTATCTAGTGCAGTTATTTCAGATGATTACCAACAATGTTTTTTCAAGAACAATGTTTTCCTAGCAGATTTACCTAACATTGATGATGGTCCATCAGTACAAACACTGATGAGTGTAGAATTTTGTTCAAAATTTCTAGGCTTGACTGTTTTGTCCTAATGTTCTTAATCCTTGTTTTTCTCTTAAGTGAACCTGAAATCTGTATTAAAATTATCATCTATTTCTCTTATAAAAATGCTAGCCCTCCTGATGTTTGACTCGAGGTATCTCATCATTAGCAAAACTGATCAGATCTTGATGGTCAAGATATCTCATCACTAGAAAAATACTGGTCAGATCTTGATCTCGTCATCCTAAAAAACCCAGTAATATCTTGAGATATGTCATCATTAGAAAAATTGGTTAGATCTTGATGGACGAAATATCTCATTGAAACCACTTGGAGGGTTAACTGACATATGTCATGTTAGAATAATTTTAAGCTAAAAAAGGTTAAGATTTTGTATGTGTAGATTTGCTACCATTTTAGTGCAGTGCTCCAGTTATAGACATGACAATGGGCCTTAGATTGTCCATCCTGCTTTAGAAATTTTTCCTTAAGATTTCAGGTTGTTTACCTATCTTAGGATGCTGCTGAAAGTGTCCAGATTTAAAACCCAAAGACAATTAGGAATGTAACCTGTAGTTATACATATGCCACTCATTCTTGATTTTCCATAATCATAACAAATTTTCACCTGATGCCATTATGGTGAATAATAAAATTACTATAGGAAATATGTTATAAGTTGGACCAGAGCCCGTCCCTCAACACCCTCATGCGCTTCTACAATATTGAACTTATACCTATTTCTCCTACTTGATATATGATTTTTGCAACTTCAGATATGGAGTAATCTCAGTATTGATCTGATCGTAACTGAGAGTATCTTCCTGTATGAAAAATGTCTTTCTAGTATTGTAATATCTTATATAAAATATTCAATATCCTTGTTTTTACCATTTTTGGCTTCGTAACTTTCAAGTTTTCCTCTTCAGCAAAACTATATCCAGCTGTTTGTAAAAAGCTCAAACCTAAGAGTTCGATTTCTATTAGATTTTAGTAGTATCACTAAATACAAATGAAACAACTTTTCTTGAATGCTAATCGGCTCATCAGTGATTAAGGCATCAACATTTGATGTAGATCCTTCAGCTAGAACTATTTGAAGGTTAGTTTTCTGAAAGACATCCTTGCATTCTCAATTTGGGATGTAATAATTTGCCTGCAATTCAGATGCTCACAGCAGTATCTTCACTGGCTGCTTCATTAAGTAACAAAGAATTGCTAAGGTTCTGGTTTTGCTTAAGTACACTTTGAACATTTTGGTCTGATATAATGAGTTCCACATACATGGCCTTACATCTTAATACAAATTTGTTTGAATTCTGTCATGTTTTTGTGTTGCTTAGATATGTGGTTTCTTCCTTTTTCTTTCCCTTTTTATTTTTTGCCATTTCTGCTGGCCAACCTTTTCACATTTTTCTTTACAGCTCCATACCTGTCCAAATTTATCAGCTAGTGCTGCAGCTGATTTGAATATTACTCCATCCATCTAAAATATATAGATTCATTTAGAAATTTCCTTACTATGATCTGTAATCTTCAAATTTTTCACTTTAAAGCTTTTGACTTCCATCTTTTGGAAAAATTGTTTAGTTCCAAATAGAAATCTTTCCAAGTTTCGTCAGCTGATTTTTGATGTTTGCAAAATAGTTGTCTGATTCTTTGTGAGGTTAGTTTAAATTATAACAGTGGAGAAACAGCGTATTCGCAAATGATACTTAAGCAACAATTGCTTCAATTTCCTTCAAAGCCCACAGTTGAGCATCTAAAATTAATACAACCCCATTCATCTCTGGACAACACATTTTTTTTAATTACAATGAAAGAATCCTGGTTAGCATATCGAGCAAATCTTGAAACTGATTTCAAAATACCACCATTCAAATTGCTGCATATGTGTTACAAAGAATATGAAATCTGTCAGCTACATAGCATTACTGTTTCTTGCTTGTAATGATGGTGCATGACATGGGGAAATATAAAAGTATTTTCTGCTACAATAATTATATTAAATGTAACAGCTTTGGTTTCACTGACATTTAAATGTTAAAAATTGTTTTGGATATGCACAAAAGGGTTTTTTGATATTCTAGTCATGCAAACTTGTTATAGTCGAAAGTTAATTTGAAGTTTTGTTTAGTTTCAATAGCATAGAATTATACAAATTTTCCAGAAATTTCATTGAAAATATGCACTTGGTAGCAAAACTTTTCTCCATGAATCTTTTAATGTTTTCAAAGCTATTCTAGTGCATGTGTATTTTAAGATTATGATTTTCATAGTAGCCCTGCTGATTTTTTATTGACAAGGATACTAATGTGCAAAAGCAGTGTTTTAGATATTTAATTGAGCAGGGTGTTCACACAAAATTTGAGACAAGTTAATTTCAACTGATGCTGAGTAACAATCATTTAGATTTCATTGAAAATCCACAGTAGAGAAGTCATAACATACCTTAAAAAGCAATATTATTTCTTTTCCTTCTACTGAAAAGAACGTATAAGATATAAGCTGAAGCATGTGTGTTAATTTTAGTTTGCTAATGGAAGAAAATTCTTTAGCATTAATGTTTGACTTTAGACTTGTATTGATTGTTCATTTCCAGGTGTATGTAGCATTCATCTTTAAACTCCTTATTCCAGTTACTTATTCTATGAAAGTATTATCTACACATCAACTGACTTCAGAAATGGATTGCAATCATAGGAATGGGCGTATGGCCTGTTAGCACCACTGACACTCCTGCATTCCTACTTCTTGCAGGCGCCTTGATGGTGCTTGCAGACACCGCCTTATTCAGCTTGGGCTTTACAACAATTGATGTAAATCAAGCGAGTACCAAAAAGAAGATGACTACAAATTGGAGATCTCTACTTATTGTCAAGGGTTATTAGATAATGTGTACTGTTTAACTATCATTTGCAGTTATCAGTTTGATAAATGTGTAACACTGTTTATTTTTATGTTTCCTATTAGATTTACATTCCAAAAATTTACTTCAAGATTATTAGAAAAGAGTATTAATATGAATTGTGAAATTAATGAATCAATGAAGTTAAAACTTTAATTTATGTTTTGAAAACTTTGTCGATTACATTTCATAGGTAATAAAATGTGAATGTCACAGTTTTGTCTTCATATTTTAATACAGAAATTAATTATTATTTATATACAGGAATTAATTATTACTTACTATTTTAAATTCTTAATTTATCAGTTCCAGATATTCCTAATTTCGTGTGGTCGCATTTACCTGGTGAACAAGGCAAAGCTGGTGTTCTTGTAACATGGGTTCCAGCAGTTGATGGACACCCTGGCAGTTATTTTTATGTGCAGTTTCGTAGGAAAGGCATGTATTATTTTATTGAGCTAATAAAAACTTTTTTATATATAATTGTAATTGTATATTACAAATTCGATTTTAAATAAAAATACTTTACAATTAAATCTATTCTTGTAACAATAATAATTAAAAGATTAGATCATTTGCATAAATTATTTAACGAATTAGGTCAATCTGTAGATTAGCTGTCTATTTTTAATGTTCTTTATAATCTTTAACTTAAAATCTGCAGTTTAGTTTAAAAGAAGTAACAATTGTGTTTCATATTAATTGAAATCTTATATGCTTATTTGTCATTTTGTGGGACAATATTTTTCAGGTGAAGGTCATTGGGATCAATCTGCAATAGAAGAAAATGATGACTCTGTTATTGTCAAAGGACTTGAAATTGGTAGCTTATATGAAATGAGGGTTATAGCTGTTGATGGAAACTTTGAAACACCCAGCAGAATAGAAGAGATTGAAACTGGTGGCTTGGGTAAACATCCAAATCTCCTTTCAAAACTGTTTTGTTGTATTTCTAGCATTTGTCTTGGATTATATTGTATTTTTTTCTCTCAAACATTCAGTTTTAGCAGCCCCTGAAGGACCTGAAAATATAGCTACTGCTGCATGGTTCATTGGAATGCTTTGTGCTATAGCTCTACTTCTGTTATTACTTATACTAGTGTGCTTAGTAAAACGAAACCGTGGTGGAAAATATTCTGTTCATGAAAAAGAGGCTGCACAAGGGAGGAATATTGATTATCCTGATGATGCAGGTTTCAATGAATATAGCAAACCGTAAGTTTCCTACATTATTTATAATTCATATGGAAAGGAGCTTTTAAGTTTAAGAGTTGGAATAATTTACCAGGCGGTGTAACTGCCTTCAGCTGCAGTACAAATTTATGTCTGCTTTTATTGTGTGGAGAAATTTTTTTATGGAAACTTTTACCCTCATCACTCACAAACCATGTCTACAAAAATTGCTATATATGTGTACTACATATTTTTTAGATCTTTAACAGGTGACTAGTTTTAGGTACTCAAGAGTATTGCTTATCTGCATATCACTTGTGGTAATATTGGTTATGTTGAATTATAGAAATCCATAATGCTCAATTCATTGCACTTTTCGCTTTATGGATTTTTTCTGTTTTTGATATTGAAGATATTTTGTTCAGTTTAAACGTTTTTCTTTGTTAAATTAAAAACATTTCTTTTCATTAGAACTTTAAAATGTCATGTGAGCATAAGTGAAATTGATTAAAATCATTAGTAAAAAGCAACTAGAATTAATGTGGTGAAATTTCATAAAAGTATGCGAAGTATTTTCAATTATTGCTCAGGATTAAATATATTTGAAATATGTTTTCACCAAAAATTAACACATAATCAAGTGTCCTGAAAGGTTTCCAATCAAATGACAAAGTAGTTCAATTATGTACTAGGTCGCCTGTGGTACAAACTTGGGTAATTATTGCAGGGTCCAAGACCAGTTACTTCATGTGCTATTTTTTAAACAATTTATTCTATATGGATCATCAATATTAGTATAATTATAATCAGGACCCAGATTCCATTAGCATGTCATGTTTTTCTGAGTCCTTTGTAGGTAATGCCTGTCAATATAAATTATGTTTGCAATCTCTTGATTTGAGTCATGTACAGTTTTGTAGGCATTTTTTTAGATTTTTGCACATGTTTTAATTTTTAGTTTTGTCGTGGGTTTTAATGTAATTTTTGTTGAAACATTCCCAAGTCTCAAACTTTCATCCATGGTTTCGTTTTTACTACAAAACACATTACAAATGACTCATTTGCCAACTGAAAAATCTTTCTACCCTTTTCTATTGAGTGTATTACCAACACCAAAAAGAGTGAGTCCTAGAATTTTTTTCCTGTAACCTTGATCAAAGAAAAAAAATCGCATTTTAATTTTGGATCTTCCTGTTGTAATTGAAGCATTTAATGCCAAATTCTTAAGCAGCATTTCCCAAACTGGTCTGTTCTGGAACTGGTACCTGAAACAAAAAACTGATCCTCCAAAAATATTTTTCGAATGTACATGAATATTTCATGGGAAACGTGTTCAAGTACTACTGAGATTGATTGCAGTGGGAGTGCTTCGGAATTCACTTTATTTTTTGAAAGATTTTATCTGTTGAAACTTACTTTTCATCAGTATATGGATTTACTAATTGAACTCTTGCTACACATATTTATGTGTATTTTCATACATAACAGAAGACAATTTGTTTTAGAAAATATATTCTAATTGAAAATAGATCAATTTATTTTAAGTGTAATTTTTTCACATTTTAAGGTTATTTTATGTACCTTTTATACATTTTTAGGCCAACAAAATCCATGTCCTGGTTATAATATTTATCCCTCATGCTTGAAGGGTTCTATCGATGTCTAAGTTTTCAAATAGAGAGGGTTTCAAAATTCTGGAAACTTTTATTGATAGAGCAAGAGTCGAGCCTTTCAGATGAGCCATCAAGATACATTAACAGACTTAAAAAAAGCAGTTCATATGTGTGTAAGAGGCAATGAAACCATTTCAGCCCTGGAGATCCAAGTTCTGGTAATTCCCTCCATTGTAATCAGCATTTGTAAATTCTCCATCAATACCCATTATATTGAAGATACTGAATGGCAATTACTATATTTTCCAGGGAATCCCATTTTACTTACTGCACAATAAATAGTACATATCTTGAAACACATAAGGTAGTAACTTATATAAGACTCTTTATTAGTCGTAGGTCATTCTGAGGCACTCTTGGTATGTGGCCATTTATACAGGAAATGCAGTCTCGTTTGTTTTAAATTTTTTACATGAATTGGACTTCTTAAAGGAGTTTTTACAAGTGAAAAGCATTCTTGTGGGTCACTTTAATGCTGCTTGTGTGGAAAAACCCCTCGACTGTAGCGAGTTCAGACAGTCTTGTAAAACTAAAATGTCAGAATTTGAGAACTTCAACCGCCTCTCTATATTTAATTTTGAAATACCAAATTACATATGTTCCTTTTGAGGTGATGGGTCTAACAATTTTTGCTGTTAGAAATTGGTTCTGCAAATTTCAATATTTTTTCTGCCCACCCTAATGCACAGTAGATCATACAATATTTTCAGTAGTGGGTACTGGAGAAAATGTCCATCAAACACAAAAAATAGCAATTCCTTCAACCTGTGTATTCTGTTCATCTTTGAATCGGAAGGTAACCAAACCCTACTCTTTTTGGTCACTAGGAGAGCCAGCAGTTTTTCCACATGCATTTTTCAAAAAAGTTTTGCTGTGTCTAACCCCTCCTCATTTCGAATCATGTCTTTCCCTTAAGCAAAAGGTAGCTTTTATACATGTTTCTTGAGCAATGAAATTGTGTTCCGACATTCTCCCCCGCTCAGCTCAACTTTACACAATCCAGCTTTTAACAGCAGGGACAATCCCCGAATTGTAGGCTAGGCCTTCCGCAAATTTAATTGACTGCCTCTGAATATCTGTTTAAATCAAGTTCAACCAATAACAACTTCCAATCTTATTGTTCTGCCTTTCATTCAACCCTTAAGTTATGATATCGCAAAAACCCCTTAAAGGTTTCGATTTCTAACATTTCTCTCCTATAACATCCAATTTCAGTATGTTAAGGATCCTAATCAGAACACAGAAACCAGGGAATATATCTCATGCCCTGCACATGTGATGTGGGTTATGTTAGTCGAACTAAACAAACTAAAAATTCTGATTACAAGAATTCATGTGATATGTCGAAAATAAGGAAATAAACCAAACTCATCAGCTTCATTTTAAACACGCGAAAGAGGTATTTGATTCTATTCTCAAATTAAACATTAAAGAAACCTCATCTCTTTTTACCTATCTGACAATAGTAAAATACATGAGTGCTTCCACACCATTGTACATTTCCTGGAAGGACTTACAAAAGGGTCATTCCATGTGAAATGATAAAAAATAAGAAAACCTGTGGCCTTATTGTGATGGATTTTCATGGAATTTGATATAAAGGTTTAGTTTATGCATAAATAATGATGTCCAAAATATTTGGTTTAAAATTAAATATTTTGGAAGTCCATATATATTATAGTATTTTGGATATATCATAGCAGCAATTTCATTCTTATATCGTTTTTATATTATCAAAGCTAATAACTCATCAGCTGTGATAAAAAAATCTAATTTCCATCATATTAAAAAACGTTCTTGGGGCAAAATAAGCCAAAAGCAATAAAAATTTCAGGACATAATAGATCTGTTAGTCTACAATGTTGAAAAGCTTTAGAGTTTTCTGTGAAAACATCAAACACGGTTAAATATGTATCACAAATCGCGGGTTTCCCATAATTTTGCTTTTTAAACATTTTCATTTGTTAAGGAATTGAAACAATCGGCTAAATTAAACTATGCTGTTTGTTATTGAAAGCTCTTCATTAAGAATAATTTTTAATATTGTCTTTCCATTTCTAGAGTTAGCAGAGCAATTTGAAGCAAATTCATAAATTTTTATTTTCGTCTATCTCAGATTCAACAGTGATGTATATTAAATTATATTCTGATTTTCCTAATAGACTTTTTTTCTGCAAAATGTAACAATATATAAAATTTTTAGATTTGTGTAAATATTAAAATATAGGATCACAAACACAGGCTTCTTTTACTGCTAAAAAGTACATTTGCATGACCTTTTACTTAACTGTCAATAAATAACAATGTATACATTTCTGAAACCTAATACTTTGCAGTTGCTCATTACTATGAAACCTATTTAAAACTAATTTTTATTAAAATTGGTGATATGTCATCCACAACTGATTTGCTCATTTTGCAAGGAATCGACCCAAAACGAGTTGGGGCAACACTATTCAAAGATAACATATTTAAATTTGAGTTTTCCTGTTACTTTGGTTCTGATAATGGTGGATATTTTGCTCCATTGAAATAGCTATGGACCATTTTTTTATCATATGGTCTTCATCTTTATTAATCAGTTTTTGGAGCTTTAATGAAGTTGAACTAAAAAGATTTTACCTGCAGATAATCATATTTGCAGCATATATCCTGTTTTTTCATGTACAGTGAAAACTATAATGATCAGTTCTTCAAAAGAATAAAATAGTTTTTAGAAATAAAGGTAACTTAACTAAGTTGCAGCACATTTTAATGCCAAATAAAATGTCCTTTTTCAGTGTACGCAAAATAGGGGTATTCTCCACTGCTTATTTCACGGTTAATTACAGATGCAATTTGGTAAAAGAATGTGTTTAATCCTTCATTGGATAAACATTGACATAATTCAAGCTTTTTACTTTATTGCATTTTCTCTTTATTTATCAAGCAATATTGCAAGGTCAGAAAGGGATACTAGTAATTTGTAATCACACTCCTATCTCCTAATACTGCTGTTTATTTCACAAACATTTCAAATTGTTATGATTAAAATCTAATGGCGGGTTTATAGTATTGCATTGCGTCGAGCCAATGAACGACGATTACAACGTGATTGACAGATGGGTGGGATTACGCAAGCTTTCGCATTGCGTTCAAAAGGGACTTCGGAGACATCTAACTTTCGATGCAACCGTAAGCGTCACATACCTACTTTGACGAATCAAAATGCAATGTCTACTGTTTTGATTTGACTTCGAGAAAATGTTGGATGTCTTTTCGACAATCATGAAAAATCCAAGCAAAAACCTTTGTCTAGCAATTTCCAAAGCTGTATGAATTACTGGTGAGTACATGTCTTCCACTATTATAATCTATGTATTGCATGTTTGTGTTCTATCTTTGTATTTGTATATTTACTTCGGGTCCAACAATAATGTTCTCAGCATTAGAAATGGAAACATGTATTTACTGTTGGTAAACTTTTTAAAACAATCGAACTCATATTGTGCACCTCTGATTTGAACGATTCTTAGACAGAATTTCCGTTTGTTTTCAAAATCAAAGTTTATTATTGGTGTGCATTTATAGGCACTTTATTCTACTTTACACCTTCTACGGAACAGATGTAGTATAGACCCCGCCTCCCAATCCATTTGGCGACTTTTTTTCGTCGCCAACCCTGACGTTACTTGGCAACATTATTTTAACCTCAAAAATATCAATATAACATCAGAAATAACAGATGTATTACAAAAAAAACTACATAAGTTGAATAAGTTTATTCTAATCTTATAAACAGATTTCACTGTAAATGAGGGTTTCCTGTTTAAACGGGGCTGCCAGTCATGAACTGAACCCTCAGTCGCACCCCATTCACTTTTTTTTGTAAAATGGAAGACGAAATTTCAAAGCAAACCATTATAGAAAAAATTCCCTGGATCCTAATCGCGTCCTACTGCAATAGCTACTGGTGAACGAAATGAAAATGGTTATGGTACGCGGTCTATATAGACATAGCGTAGGGACGCTGTAGGGTTGCTAGGACAGAGTGGAAATAAGTGGGGGTTACCAAAAACCACATAAATCGAAATTGAGGGCTGGCGACGAAATAAAGTCGCCAAATGGATTGGGGGTCTATACTACATCTGTTCCCCTTCTACACTTTATTACCAAGTTCTGAATGCATACATTACAGTCTAATGCACTCGTTGCACATGAGAAAATCTCTTTTTTATTTCTGCATACAATGAAAATCAGTGTTGGCAAAATTTGAGCATTTGCTGATGGCATTAACTCATGGTTCTAGTACTTTTGCATAAGTCCACTACAGCCTTTAATTGCTGTGTGCTTACTGAAAATGTGAACACGTGCAGTGTTCACATCTGACTGATCAGCATTGAAAACAACTTGTCTGGAGTCACATAAAACAACAAAAGAGAGAATCAGTCAAGCCAATCTAAAAGATTGGCAGATGAACAGTTATGGATGTTAAGTCTCGAAAAATCCAAGTAATTTATCTTTGAATCATTAATCTTCTGTTATGTGTACACACGAACCAAGAAGACACTTTAGGTCTATTTAGTATATTAACTTGCCAACAAATGTTACTGTATTTTTTCAACAATTCAGTTAACAGATTCTTCAAACATAATGTCATTGAAGGATTTCATAGTGAAGTAAAATTTATTTCCCACCAAAAAACTTCTGGCTTCACCTGTGACATTGGTACTTCTAGACCCACTGAGACAACGTATGTTATACTTTTTTACTAGATCAGTTTTAGGAACCTCCAGTTGGATGTAGCCAAACAGCATGTAACTTTGCCAAAACAAGATTGTCCTGTAATTTGATATTATCACTTCTTGAATACAGAGGGCATAACTTCAAGAGTGATTATCTAAATTGCATGTCCTCAATTAGCCCTTCTAGTGGTTATCTTGATGGAGGTATCTCGTCATTAGCAAAACCATAGACCTTGATAGACGAGATATCTCGTCAATACCACTTGGAGGGTTAAATGGTGAAAATAATTATTAAAACAATAAGAAACGCTATGAGTTTTTACAGATCCTGTGCAACAAAAGACTAAACCTATGTGAGACAGGGTGTTCTGATAACCTGTACAAGTTACAGGTTATATCTTTTTTCTTGATTTCTTATTTGGATAGTTAATCATGTCAAATAAAACTACATATTCAGAAAATTGGTAAGCATATTTATAAAAAAAGATCCATTATTTTGTACTTCAATCACAACCCCATTTATCATCTACATTTTAGATAAGAATTTTAAAAGTGGGATAAGTTTATTGAAAATGATTTGGATCATCACTCATAAAAATTGTACTTATGGATGCAAAAATAATGATACCTGTCTTATACCTTGTTTTTGAATGAAAGTTAGGCATTTGAGTGGTACTTTTACTTGGTTAACGGAATGCCAGTCGTTAGTATACACCAAATGTGGTAACTTGTTTATTTCCCGTGACTTAAATTGTGTGTCAAATATTGGCATGAAATTTAACTAGACAAAACTGATAGGAATGACAACCTTAACGATATAAATAGCTTCATGATAAGAATTACTATTTTATTAAAAGGGTGGTGCTGCATTGATGTTTATTCCCTTTCAACTGTTTGCGTATGCTATCTGGTACCAGGATCAATAAAGTTGTATTTATGATTAGCTTTCAGGTGTTTATATCTGACAGTTCCTATTTCATCCGCTTTCCAACAGTCAGAGTAAATTATATTTCCTTCTGCCACTTTTTCTTTTATGGCTGCAACCAATGTTTTCTCCCAACCGTCCGGCACAGCCGCTGAAAGCATTCTTTCAATTCACAGCAGGTACCCACTGCAATGGAAGAATACGACCACAATGAATATAAACAAGTTACCACATTTGGAAGCTTTGGCACTCCATTACGACTGGTGCCCCTTTAACTGAAAAGTACTGTTTGAGTTAAACGTATTATCGTTTTTCTTGTGGCGGATTTGTATCAGTAAAAATGGCATCAACAGGGATTTTCTTTGTCAGAGATTACACTTTCTGAGAAGTTGGCAATGTTTTTGGTGCATTCCAAGAACATGAAAAGTTATGCCAATTAAAGAGTGGGATCAACAATTCATGGAATTATGGGACTCGAACAATAAGTTTGTAAGAAGTAAACACTGGGTAAAGTAGTCATTTAAAACTCTTAACATCTTTATAATAGTTATGTTTGTAATTTAAAACTAGTGTCATATTATATTGATGCTAAGTTGCAATGCATTTAATGTACATCAGTTGGTGAGAAAACATTTCTATGTGCTTACAAGATTAATTACTGTAATGCTTCCTTCAATACATTTAATGCTTTTGCATATGTGACAAATAGATATTGTGAGTATGCAGTATCATAATTTTTCATCTACTCCTACAATTTTTCTAGATATACATGTATGTGTCCTCAAAAGCTCTGCTTCCAGCGAGTGATCATGTTCTAAAATTTTAAAACATCCTTGAGTAACCAACAAATCAGGAGAGGCTCTCCTCATTGGCAATTGAAAGAACTGTGTCCCTAAATTATGATGAAACCTTTATTAAACTTGTCCTAGATCCTTATTGAGAAATCGCAAATGATTCTTCTGTAAAATTTCAAATTCGAAAATTGATGTACACTCCATGTTAAAAGTGTTATAAAGCTAAATTTTGATGAATTCATTTTTCAACGTGTCTTGCCAGTTTATGAAAGATTTGATAATCTTATTCATACACCAGGATAAAAATCAATATATTGCATAAAACTGTTATAAGCTGTAATATAAAACATACTCCACTCCCAGTATAATTAAGGTCATTTTTGAGTTATTCACAAAATCAATGATTAACTTCAAGTGTGATTTCATGTTCAATAACCATAAATACCAAAAAGTAAATATTCATAAAATTCATTTCATGACCTGTGATTATATAATTTGCATTTTGTTTATTTCATTTTATATTTCAGACTTTATTCTCTAAAGAAGATAAGGAAGCTGAACTTCTGGAAGATATCAGTTGCCCAAGTCAATGGAGAGAAAACACCCCTGAGCCACCTGATATACGTTTTGCAAACTACAAGAGCATAATAATTCTAGTGTGCAATACTTTTGCACCCTTCCTATCATTAATAGATTTATAATTAAATAAATTTAATGCAAAGAATTTCTTGTGCGTGTATGCATTTTTTCAGTACTAGTTTCATGATAAAATTTACATGAAAACTCATAAATGAAGTTGTGTTTAATATAATTGAAATTGAATGAAAGAATTTTTTGAAACACTTAAATAAAGTGAATTTATTGAATAACTAATTTTCTCTTAATGTCTCAGGTAAATATTTAAAAAAGCACATTACCTGCATCGTTTTACAATTACATTTATTTTAGGGCCGCGGTGGCCCAGCTGGAAGAGTAACGGATTAGCAACCGATCGCACGGAGTTTTGCCAGTTCGAATCCAACCAAGGACCGTCGTGTACAGAGGGGGCTGGTGCATGTTAAATCTGTCATATCCTCACGTTAGCATGGTGTGGAAGTTTGGAGAGTGGGGTGCCAGCTCAGGTGTTGCTTTGTCATCGAACCATGGTTCAAAATTATGCGGTGGTGTTCTCAGGTCTCCCTTTGGATTGAACCCAGACCGTCACCAATAGCCAGTTGTGTTGCTCCATTGTGATGTTAATTGAAATACCTACCTACATTTATTTTAAATGAATTATTCTCATCTGTTTTTACTTGTATTTTTCCACCCATCCATTTTATAAATATTAAATATTTGCTCAGTGAAAGGCATTCAATCCAAGTATTAAACATAGTTATATAAATTTTCTTAGAATATTTTAATAGGAAGTTTATATGAAACACACATTTAAATTTCTACACCCATTTTAGTGGGCATCTTTGTCGCCATTCTTGTACCTATTATCTTGTATATTTAATTATACCTATATCTTGAAATTTTATGACATTTCTGCTATCTGTCTTATAAAGTATTGGATAATACTTATAAGACATAATTAAATATACAAGATACAAAAATCATAAAATAAAGGACAGTAGTGATGTCTTGATCTAACTAAATCTAAAGGAATGATAAAATAAAAAGGACATATACATGAGTAATATATAAATGAATTTCTCTAAATATAAAAAGCACTCATAAATAGAGCATTTTTCCTAGTGTAGTGAGTTGACACGAGAAAACACTTATTCTCAATTACATGTAAAATTTAAACCCTTGGTACAAAGCATAACATTTGTGCTGAAAACAAATTAATTATTTAATATTACCATTGGAAAATTACTTTTAACAAATGTTTCAATGACAATAAAAATTCATTACTTCCCAAACAATCAAGGTGTTTTTGTTCATTGATGAATCCATTAAAACATTAACAGAATTTGCTAACAAAAATCAAAGATGAAAATTAGGTTGCATCAATAGAAAAATAATCATTCGTATTTAAAAAATCTTTTAGGCAGAAATGGAGCATTCTTAGCTACTGACAAGTTAAATTTATTGTACCAAACCAAATGAAAAAATGTGCAGTGACTCCAATTCATGAAAGCTTATTTTATTCTGTTTAATGTGAAAATAAATGAATATTCAAATTTTTTTATTCATATGTATGTGCAAGGCAAAATAAATTTTACCATTTGTAGTATTTTACAAAGGTTCTGATGAGTTTTCAGTGAAAAATTGGTTACAGTATGAATAACTACAATTACGGTCAGTGGTTGGCTGGATTAAAATGAGTATACATCGGAGATATATTTAGATTTCAAAAACTAGGAAACCCCACAGATATCAAACTTCATATTTTAATTCAATCTTACATAAGAGGCTCAAAAACTAGATTTCAAAACAAATTATTTATCTAATAACAGAATTTCATGTTGGTTTTTAATGCTCTCTGATTAAATTTATCCTAAAGTTTCAATTAAAAGTAGACATTTGTTTTTGAAAGAAAATAGTTTTAATGTTGAATTATCTGAGTGTTCACAAACGATACAATATTTTTGAGAAATCGAGATTTTGTTTATTCTATTTTTGGTTAGGTTTGGAGTTAATAGTTTTCAAAGTGTTTATATTTTCGTAACTCTCTCCGATAAACAAATGTCTATCCCTTAAAACAACCGTTCTCAAAACCCGGTTAAAGTAAACAAAATACGTACCGATAATCTAGTGGGCGTGATAAAAAGCTGGTTATCGCTTTACGACGGGAGCTCAGCTCAAGACTCTGGACAACTACCTGTTGCTTTTGCGTCGAGGCGGAGTCATACGCTAAACTATAAACTCGCCCTAAGAACCATAATTTTACACTTTGCAACTTTCTCAGTCTTGGATTTCGGGAAAAGGAATTGTCTATTTTAAGTAGATTAGTCTCAAATAAGCCTAAAGCATCATGCAGAGGCTATAGATTTGCTGTTTTATGTGTCATTGTTTTTCAATTTTTTTCTGGTAACCTTGAATTTTGCAAATGCAAATTCTATGAATGCCTTAACTTTCAGTAAATCTTATTTTAATAAATTCTAAGACATTCCAAACTTTTTATCCTGTTCAAGTTAGAGCTTTGAAGAAAACAATTATCTATTTAATATCTAACCTTTTATTTGAATTGATATTGCAATTGTAGGTTCTTTTTTTAAATATTTTATCTTGCTTTTTGTAAAATTTTTAATTGATTTTTCACTCTGAGCCCTCCAATTTTCTGTGCACCATCTCAATCTGTCTCTCATCTGTCCTTCATATGTGAATGTTAATTCGCAATAGTTTTATGGTTTGAACTGAGCTCTGAACTTGACAAATAAATATAAAAAATCTAATTTTTTATACTCTGATACATGGCCATATATTTGCTTATAACACAAGTAGCGATTAGGGTCCTATTTCCAATTCTAATAATTTCCCCAAATTGGCACCAGTGCTAAAGATCTCAGTTTTCACTGAAATATAATTCAAATTAAGATGTGCTTTGAATTAATTATTATCACTCCCAATTGTATAAAAAATATTACCAATCAAATTATTCCCCATTTTTAATATTAACAAATATACCTTTGCAGTGTTGATTTATTTTATGACAATATTTTCTGCTTACAAAATTGTAATATTACAATGTTTTAATTTTTCCTTTTTAGCATTGAAACCCATTCTGTGCCAAGAGGTAGTCGAACTTCCTTAACTAGTAGCTACAAAGGACATGAAAGCGATACAGATAGTATGGCTGATTATGGTGAAGGTGAAATGGGGAAATTTGGGGAAGATGGTTCTTTTATTGGACAATATGTAGATAAAAAGAAAAAAGAAGGGGAACCTACATCCCCATCAGCATTAGCTACATTTGTTTGAATATTAAAGTGCATTTTATCTATATTGGAAATAGACGACTTTTTCTTGTTAAAAAGATTAATGTTCAGTCACTGGTATTGACCATAAAATGGTCTTCATTGAGATTGAATTCCACTTTTCTTAGAGGATAAAACATTTGTGAAAGTATCATAATGTTGAAAACTTCATTCCGTGGGTTATAAATGTTGTGATACATATTAAGTAACTCAGAGTGATGTTTTTGAACTTCAAATAAAATACATTAAGGAAATCATTTTTATATTCTAAGAGAAAAACTTGTGTACATAAACAATTTATACAAGATTGTTAGCATGATTGTTTTATTGCATTTTTTAAAATTCAGTGTTATAGCTCTTAATATTTCTGAAACCTAGGAAATAGTTATCAATTATAAGTGATATTTTCTGTTTCCTTATTCTTGTTAATGTTTTTATTCTACGGTATTTGTTATAGTTATCATTTGTTGACAAGATATCTTAACTATCTAGGAAGTATATTTGATTAATGTATTTATTTTTTTAAGTGTTGGGGTTGATAATGTTTTTAAATTTGGAGCACTTTTTAGTTCCAATTTATATTTTTAAGGCATCATGTTTACTCACATGGTTACGGATTACGCTTTAAAAAAATTCTTTTCATTAACTTATTTTTCTATATAATTTATGTTATTCTTTTGAAATTAAAATGTTATTTCATATTAATTTTCAGTAATATTTGTTCAACATACATTCCTTAATATTTTTCTGAAGTCTTGTGTTCAATCATATATTTATCGTGTTTGGAAATTTTTGAAGCACAAGTCATGTAGTTTCATTATAAGGAACAATTTTTGTCTTATAAAAAATTAGAAAAGTTTCAATACTCTACTTTTGTGAATTTGCCTGCTCCATTCGCATGTCTGAACTGCTTAGAGTTAATCTGCTTATAACACATCGCATCGTAGAAATTCGGAAAATTGCTTAATTTTGGTTTTAGTTTACTCACTTTAAACTCATTCTCATGATGAATGTCAAAACAATTTTCACTAATCGAATCCCATCAATAAAAAATTAACCATTTATATGAGAAAAACCACTTGGACTGATTTTGTGCTCAGGGAAATTGTGTAATTAGTTGTGTTGACATATTATGTTGTGTAAGATACAAGTTATCTAACTCTTGAAATCTAATTTATATTTGAGAAAATTGCAGAAATTTCCGCTTTCAAGGTTTAAAAATTATAGTGTGTGAACTTTAGTTAAAATCCTAAAAATGGTGTATTTCATATTTTGCTATCTATTCTCATTTGCTTATGAATTTATATATTTAAAGGACAATATTAAAATATCTTTCAGTTAAAAAGATAAACAAAAAAATATAGATAGTATTGTGCGTTTAATACTGTGTGAGTAAATATGAATGAGCACTTTGTCTTTGTTAAACAAAGTATTACTTTTTCTTTTAAAAAGTCAATGAGAATTTCATTTTGTTTTATTTCTATATTTTTCATTTTATAGAAACTTGTGATTTTTCTTTGTTTTATTCAGTTACATATTCATTCCAATGTTTTAATGTTTCATACCTGTCAGTGTGATATGGGTATTTCATGCTTCATTATGTTAGTGACTAATCTTGGTGAAAGCTCTATTTTTCTTATGTGAATGTTTATAGCAATTGTGATTGTCTTAACTGAAATAATATAGTTTTATCCAATGAAAATGATTACAAAGTTGAATAATTTTTATATTTACATATTTTTTTACTCAAGTTTTATTACTGATTGCCCTTCTCAAGTTAAGCAAACTATTTTTTACTACTTTATAGTATTTTTCTTATTACGTTTTAGATGTGAATGTTTTTATTGCTGATGTTTCATGTTGATGTTTATTTTTGAATGGAATAAACTTTAATGCAATTAGATAAATATTGAAATCTGCTCATTATAAGTTATGAATTATTTTCTACTGTGAATCTTATAATTCATAATAGATGTTTTAATTTTTAAATATGGCTACCCATTATGTTTATTTATTTGGCGTTATACTCTTAGTGCTTTGTTATTCATACTGCACTGTTTACCATGCTATAAAACTAAAAGGTACAAGTTAAAATTTTAAAGTATCTGATGTGAAGAAACATGTTTCTACTGAAAGAATCTGATTCAACCACCCATGTGTTTGTTTCATTTTTCTGTTTAACATTAAAAAGATGTAGGTATTGAAAATTTAACATTGATAAGGTACTGTGCAAAATTTGTAGAGTATTCCATGACGATTTGTCATGCGCATTATTTTATGCATAGTAAGTAATTGAGAGTACATTATTAAATGCATAGTGAGCATTTATAAATGTTAAATTATTCTCAACCTGGGTCAACAGAGAATTTTACTACATCCGAAACGAAATTATTTGAATGAAGTCAGCCAAAATTCAATAGGAGAATATCAAACTCTTAAAGAAATGTATTTGAAGACCTTTAGCTCAACTTGTTGCTCTAAATATTTTCTTTTAGCATCTGGATTCAATCAGTAAAACAATTAATCATTTTACCATTCCCAATGTCAGGATAATCATGTTTTTCCTGCTATGTACAGGAACCTGTCTTAGTCATCAGCAGATATATTACATATATTTTCATATACTGACATTTTAACATGATAGTGAGCTTCTGAGAATGAGGCAACTGAAAGTACAACATTAGGGTAAACTTTACAGGAGAGATGGTTTATGAACAGCTGCATCTCTGATTTTCTGTTAATTGTTATTTGGTTGTGAAATGTACTGAATGCTTTTATCTTTATGATCCGACGGTAGATAATTTGTATATCCAGAGGAAAGGTTAGAAAATATTTTTGAAATTAGCGAGTAAATATTAAATAGTGATGGGAAAGAAGAAAGCCTGTTAGAACTTTCAAATTAACATTAAAAAGATATGCACAAACTAATAATTATGAATTTGTATTTGAAGTAACTCCTATTCAGAATGAGTTGCATTATTTGCTGTTAGACTTTTTTAAGTTCAAGAATTAAATATAAATATAGAGATCATGCTCTGCTTATTTTCAAGTTTGTTTTTGGTGTTTAGTAAATGAAAATTATTTATCTTAAATTTATCAAACTTTTATAAAGTAGTAATGATGCTATATGCAACATGATCTTTGGATGTTTCTCCCTAAATAAATCATGAACATTGTATTATCTACCAACTTTCAATCTGTTACATTAAAATGTAAAGGTTTATACAAAAAGAGGATTTTATTTTTTTGGAGCATTTTCCTTTCAAATGCCTCTATGATTTTAACACTATACTGATATATATTGCACTGATTATTTTTAATATTTGCATTGATGCTATTCCCAAATTAATGGTAAAAATATAATCTTGTAGCTTTACTAAAAACAAGAAAATAAACTCGAGCATTTTAAAAGAAAAAACTAACTTAATATTAATTTTGTAATATGTATTACCTTTAATATAAGAGTAAAAGGCTGAAATATTTTAACAAAATACAGCAACCTAGGCTTAAAAATGTAGTCTATTAGGGTGTTCAGTTTTCCTACTGAATACTTTTATTCAACATAAGCACACATTAAACATTAGCATATAAACACTGAAAAAATAGGTTTTTTAAAGTGTATATAGACATGTGGAACATTGTACCTCTTAAAAGTTTAGCAATTTCTGCTGAGTGAGCAAATTGTAACTTATAATCTAAAATAGATTTTAATTGTAGGAAAATCTTACATTTACATAAGATAATCAAGTTTATAAAGTATTTTTGGAATTGCATTCATGATTTATTTTTTAAATCAATCACATTGAAGAAATGTATTTTTATAATTTTGTATGTGAGTAGCCACATAATTGTAACTTTCATCATTTAGAATTGCCAAGATCCACTTTCTATCAACAAAATTATATTTTAGATCTGCTAACTTCTCATAGCTAGTTTTATGAATTTTGGTATTCAGACAGTTTAGACACCTTTTCTATAAACTGACAGAAAGTGTCCATTAGTCAAAACTTGTGTTTAATTGCTCATGTTGAGTTACCATATATGCATCACAGAAAGTACAATCAAACACAACTTGGCTTAGCTTGTCTGAGTGTAAATGCAATTATATGCATATCATTCAATTTTACCTAATGTGTACATAATTTTCCATGTTAATTTGTTATAAAGGTGTTGTCATTGTACAAATGGTGATGAAAAGAAACATGGAGGTATAAATACTGCAGACTTGTTTAGTTATATCATAAACGTTTATTACACTTTTCGTGTAAATTTAAATAGTGAATTATGGTAATGATTGTGAATATATTTGTATTTTTATGAATTAAAGGTTTCAAATGTGTTTTTATTCCATTACATAGTTACATGTTATCGTTTCTCATACATTTTATACATCAATCGCTTTCAAATCCAGTTTTAAAATATCTTGTGCTTTATAACATATTGAATATACAGGGTGTGGCATTATGCTTGTTCTTTTTAAATTTTTCTAAACTGATAAAGTTGACAGATGCAGTAACAATAACAGGCAGTTTGAAGAAAAAAAATTGGCTATCTTAATCAAGGAACTTGGTCCATATGCATACCATGTCATGACAAGAATTGCTCAATTTCAGTGTGAAAATGGCTGTTCAGTGCCCACTGTTACGCCAAAAAATGTCTTTAACATCTTTCAACCCTTTTCAAATTTGATTAGATAACCTAATTAACTGGTCATCATTTCAAACCCTCAATGTAGCCAGGTTTCAGGTATTAAAAAATTTTTTCTGTTTCAATTTCAGTACTTCAATATTTATTTTCAAAATACATTTTTTTAACTATCGATATACTATACCCTGTACATTCATGATTTTCTGTAAAATGGCATGTACTATATGCTGTAAATTTCATGTTATGCAGACATTTTTGTTTTATTTGCAACATATTTTAACATGAATGGATGTACTTGTTGCTATGAATTTTCCCTTCTCCAAAATTTTAATGTTTCACATACATATTCATTCTTCCAGGTATTGAATATCAAAAAACTTATTAGGTATTTGTTTACTATATAAACTTTTGCACCCTTAATAACATTTTTCTCAATTGGGATAGAGCTTAGAGTTTATCAAAAGCAAATTATTTATGCCCTAGTTGCTTAGATCTGTGACCAACCAAAACAGTTCCTGAGTGATAAACTCAAGGGTACTAAGATCATTGAAAGTTTTCTCTTCTCTCTGGTTGCTGTGTGACTTAACATGGCACTTGTTACTTTTACCTCAATGTTGAATGTGCTTCTAGTAAGTCATACATGGTTGTATCTTTCAGATACTACCCTAAGTAATTATTTTCCTCTATTGACATCGGTTAAGTCCTCACTTTCACCCAAGAAATATATTTATTTTTAGAATGGCAACCAATGTGTTAATACACTGAGATAGAATCGAAACTGTTTTACTTACGGTGAACTTCAGTTAAAAAATTAATGAATTTAAAATTATGTGTAATGAAATGTGAGATGGGATTTACAAGAGAAATATGTTCTTGAATGTTTATTACTTTTTCATATTGCTTATATCACTAGTAAAATTGATTTCTAATTTTAGTATTTTCTTTTGGCATTTGTTCCATTTAGATATCCATTCTTTTGCAAAATTGTTTACTTACATTGAATACATTTTAATCATTCCTATTGTGATAATCTTACCTTACTGTACTCTTGATTTATAGTATTTAATATGCTCAAATATTTGTTTTAAAGTCTGTTCTACAAATTTTTGAGCTAACATAACAGTATTTCTTTAAAATGTAAATGCATTAGTGTACATATAAACATGGTACTATCTTTATTTGTACATTTTATTGCATAAGCAACAATAGATAGATATAAATATATATATAAAACAACCCACTTTTACTGCCTTATCATATTTATCAGCCTTGTGCTGAATCATATTTTATATCATATTTTTATACTGCTCTGTGCACAAAACAAGTTGACTGATAGTTTTTATGTTTTATTTAGTGTCACACAAGTATAAAGCTTATTTTCTCAAAGGAATTTGTCCTAGAAAAGAGAAATGTCATTCATGCTTTAGTAGTTTTTATGTAAATGCTAGAAGGGTTAAATTTTCTTGATATTGTGTTGTAATAAAATTGCCTTTGAAATAGAAATAAATTGTTTCAGTTACATCAAAAGCGTGTTTTTGCGACTTTTTAAATATATTTTTGCTATTGTAGAATGCATAATTGTTGCATTATATCTCAGTATCTTAACATCGATTCAATTTTAAAGTCTATTTACTTCCAAATTCTGCAGGCATATTAATAGGTTTTACAAAAATAAATCACCCAAACACATTTAAATTGAATTACATTATCTAAATTCCCATAATTGGATATTGGGAACATGAACTCTGGAGATTCCTCATTTATTTCACTGAACAGGCTCATACCCTCAATGAAGTTATATTGTATAACCTATTTTTGAAGCTGAGTGGTTTTGAGGCTTTTGTCACTGATGTGTACAGTGAAATATTCTAAGGCTACTAGAATATCTCGATCTCTCTTAGATTATCTAAAAAATCAGGGTAGGAAAAAAAATCATGATTAAAAAAACACATAAAAATCGGATTTATTTTATTTAAATCAGATTGTGTTATGATTTTAATTAATCCCTTGCCCGTACAAGTTTACGCAAATCGGTAGTTTTTAGATAGTTTTGATTTATGTTAAACATTAATATTTATAATTAATAACATTAATGTATTAGGAAATACAGCAGAGTAAATTTCTGAAGGATTAAAACGGGATATAGGAATTAGCAAAGTTAATCACTTGATAAACAGAATAGTACAACAAATGCCATGCATAAACAATGTTTTTCCATCTAGTCCATTGCAATTAGGTAAAATAGGAAAAAATTTATAAAGTTTTAAATTTTGGTTACACTCCTTGGGCCTCCAGGAAATGAAAACCAGAGTTCCCTCCCTTGAATTGAAGCTTCCCCCTAACCCTCCCTGAAATTTCGAAAAAGTCAAACCGTGAAAAGGTTGTATCTTGCTTATAAACCAAGCTATAACTTATTTTTGTAAATGTAGGTAATTAAGTTCTCTATAAATTATTACATTAGATTTAAGCTTGTATCTGGCAGTTTCCCTGTAAAAACATTTTATGAAAAAAATACCAGCAAAATATTTAAATTTTTTTTCTATAATTTTTTTTATTAAAGCGAACCAAATAAATGTTTTATTAAACTACTAAACTTGAAATGTAAAAAAATAAATAGTATTTAGAAACATTCGAAATACCCTACTGTCTGATGTTTTGTTTTACCAGTGCTACTCTTAAAAGCCTATGTGGCTGAGCCTGTTTTTTTTATTTTCGTGCATTTCATTTTAGAAGAGAAAGCATGTAACACAGTTTAAAACCCAAGCTTTACTAAACACCAAACATATAACCTTCTCTAAACTGAAAATTTGGAACTTAGTCATTAATTAAGAATGAAAAAGTATCGGAAGTATGAAAAAATATTTAGGCTACATTTCAATACAAATTATTTTATTTTATAATAATTACATTAAAATTATTTCTGTCTAGGTAATGCAGAATAATGTAAAGTCCTTGCTTTACTATATAATATTATCTTCATCGACGATTTCTATTGCTTCGGCATTAGTACAGCTTCGGCAGTTGTACATAATAGTGCAATGCAGGTTAGCTTTCACACGCTTGCATTTCTTTCCACAACCTTTATTGCATCCACAAGTAATTAGACACTATTTTAGCAGGCGCTGGTCCTTTAGTAGTGTATATGGGCGTCAACGATTTGTTCACTAGCTTTCATCCCCAGCCCGATGGATTTAAACAATCTCCTTGCCATGTTTGCACTTGGAATGTGCGACGGGAGTGTTGATGTGCAGCTTCTGTGGTGGGAGGTAACTTGGAGAGGACAACAGCAGCACTCGCTTGACCTACTAGTTTATTAAAACAGTTATATCTCATCCTATTCAAGCTGCTTTCTTCGTGTTGTAAATGTGATGATGAACCTCTCTCCTGCTCGTTGGATGTCATAAGTAGAATCAGGGTTATTGAAGATCTCGGGGATATCTTGCAGGTATTCATTGCGGTTGAACAATTGTACTGCCTGCAGTTTTCCCTTCCCATAGAACCCTGAGGTTGTGTCAACCACTAATCGCATGAAGGAAGAGAATGGATTTTTTGCAATCGGTCACAAAATTAGAGTTCTCAGATCTTTAGAACCTATCTTTGACGTTACCTTTACCCTCTTTCAGTATGAGGACATCCATTGCGTCTGGAGTAAGAGCAGTAAGTAAAACAAGATCAACATCTTGGCCAACTATAACTTGCTTGTTATTCTTCTCATGTGTCTATTGCGGTACGCACAATATGTACATCAGCATCATCTGTTGCTGTAAACTTGCGTATGCCTACGTTCTCCAGGTGGCCAGCGAGTTGCAAAATGAAACACTCCTTATTGGCAAGATTGCTTAGAAATTGTCTGCGAGTCAACGAGAACTGTACTATCATTAAAAATTAGTTCTCTTGAAGTACGCTTCATCAAGCGCCTACAACCTTGGTGCTGACACTACTTTCGGTGTATCCGTCAAAAACAACTGTTACTTGACCGCCGTAATGCTTCTTGATGCAAGATGAGTAGGTGGTGTAAACGTAAACGTCACCAAAGATCCCTTGCTTTGGCCATACTACGCGATGAATAAGAGAGCCTCCATCAAGAACAAAGTACAGGTTGTCAGTATTACCAACTGATCGCTCTGGAACTGTATCAAAGACTTTTAAACGTTGCTTTCTTTGTCTTTCTCAAGGCCGCTGTTATCAAATAAAGCCATGGGTACTGTTGCAAGCTCGAATGCGAAGCAATCTTGTAAGTCTTCAGGTGAATGTACAGTGCACAGTATTATCTGGAAAAGCTGCGTTGTATCAATTTCAATAACGTCTTTTCCAACTATTACTGTGCTGGTCGACGAAGACATTGTCTTAGCCACGCCAGCTCTTTTCAACTTGAGAGCCAAATTGTTTAATGTCAATTCCAATTTGCAGATTGTTCTCCTACAGATACAGCTTTGTAGCAGCTGAAATTATTTGTGCAACTAAGCCAGATGCCAGTGAGAACAGATCTTGTATATCAATAAAAGGCGAGTGTTGTCGCAACCATGCTTCGAATTTCGTGCAGTATTTCACTAGTTTGTATTCTTCCACTTCTCAATTCAACATGTTGATTGCTGATAGTTGTGAGCATGTTTTGCAGAATTTTTCAATTGCCTCACGAACATGGTGGGCTATGGGCAGGCCACAAATCCACCTATGAAGCACGCCTACCAGAGAAACCTCTCCCGTGTGTAACGCCTCCAACGCTTTTCAAGTTTTTCATTAGCGTTTGCTCTATCACTGTCTGACCAAACTCCGGACCAATTCTTATTTGAACGGTGAATAGTAAAGAAACTGTCACGAGTGAATTTACGGAATTCCTTAGTTGGCATGTTCTTATCAAGTACATCCATATCCTGGAGTTACAATTGACAAGCTTTGGAGTAAGGGAAATGTCCTGTTGCATGAAACACTGGAAGCATTGCTTTAACGCAGTTCAAGTGAAGGCTCCAATCCCCCATACACTCGGCTTGAATAAACTGTAGTGCTAGGCTTACAAGTTCAAAGTACTGCAGCCATAGTGTTGAGATGTTTTCCCTCGTTGCTTGAGTCTTTCTATCTTGTCAAAAAACTGTTTTTTCAGCTTTGTAAACACTTGATCTTCTTCCAGGCAATCAAATGACGGTGGACTGACTTCAAAGTTGGAGAGATTAGTCATGTGCTCTTTATCAGCGTCTGAAATGTCCATTTCATCCATTATTATTACTGAAAGAGCGCAGAGTTGTACAATGTCCTTAGATAGCGCTTGCATAAGCGTGTCTTAAAAGCATGTGCGGAATTGATGCTTCAGCATATACAGTTTCCCATAGCTAGGAAATTCCACTATTCTTCATTATAAAGCCGATTGATCCAAGGTAGCTCATCAGCAAGTGGAAGCCTCCCTATCGAATGATGATATTCGGAAACATCTCATTTTCACTGCTGTTTTCAAGGGCTACGATATCTCTTGCCTTTATGTAAAGGGGTTGATCAAAGGTCACATCAGTCGTTGTTTGATTGCTCTTATTGCGTTCCTGATTTCATAAAAACAGTCAATATTGTCCATAATCAGTTGGTGGGCTGTTAACAAATGGAAGAGAGTAATGTTGAGCAAGGCATGTCATTAGTAACCTTTTCCATAAACCTTGCTAAGCAGGCATAGAAAATTGCTTCAAAACTTCCCAAACAACCAAGAAATGTCTTGATTGGAGAGTTTAGTTGCTTCTTTAAAAGCCCCCCCCCCCATCTACGTAAACATTTTATAATGTAACTTTAATGCCAGCTCTGTTCTCTCTTCTAAACGTTTTTGTTTCGATTTTTTGACCACCTCGATTTCCTTTGAAGTAGGGATACTAGATAATTTGATAACTTCTCTGTTTAGTATAGCAGTATTTGATGTGACACAACGTATCTCCCCATGGAATGGAATGTGTCCTTTCGGGTCATTGTGGCAATATTAAAATCCGCATTGTCAAGAGAACTGTGAAAATGATCCACTTGTAACTTCTGGAGACCATGAATATACAGATGATTCAAGTAAAACTACACTTTTGTAGCTGGAGCAGAAACCCATATTTGAAACAGCATCAACCAATGTTTTTGGAATCTACTTTGCGAAACAAGTATGTTGCAAGACCTAGTTGCAAAGGGGAAATAAATGAGCGAGGCCTTGTTGCTATTATTGAATGAGAAATAGCCCTACATTTTTTTCTTGATAACTTCCGTCACCAGAATTATTCTCTAAAATAACCTTATTTACAAAAAACTTCAACGTTTCAGGAACCATCGATTCAACGTTTCAGTAAAATTTGTTATATTTGGGTAGGCTCATGTGTTGTAAACGGTCATGCGGATATCTTCTGACTATACAGCTGCAGCTTCGACAATTCTAAGACCCTCTTTTTCATTATCAGCCCGTTCGATGTACCACTGGTTAGTTACCACTGCCACGAAAACAAAACCGGGGGTTTTTCCTCATTGTTGCAAATAAAACTCCATCTTCGTACCGTTCTACTAATTTGTTTTGAAGACTTTTTATTGTCAGACTCACTGTGTGGCAGGTTTACTTCAATCTTATGCATTAATCTTATGCGTAAATTGACACTCCGATTATTTCAATGAAAGTAAAATTCTTGAAAAGTTGTATCAAATGTTGCATCTTGATGACGGCCCCTTTTTCGGTTACCCGAGGGATTGGTAGCGAATTTAGCATAACAGTCCTTATAGCATGCATCTGCTATTACTAAATCAATAACACTATTTATTCGAGCAGAAACCTGGCGACCCGTCGTCATCTCGCAATTGGGCCTTTGTTAACAACGAATCTTTTAATGTTAAAGAACGAACTTCATAGACTTCTCTACGCTTTTCGATAGGTTTCTTTTTTTCAATTTGAGCATCACATTTTTCATTGCATATAAAACAGATTTTATTAAAATTAAATGTAATAGACGATCGTAAACTGGTACCTGGTTTTTCTGCAGAAGTCTACAATCACGCTCAATGTTCCGTTCCTTGATGAACCTCAATTTCTTCAACTTTTTCCAGAAGTGTGCGTCATCCTTTCTTTTCTTGCTGACAGTAATTAAATTAGCTAGCCCTTTTACTACGTTCAGTGTCTCCTTCGGACAAATTTTTTGCAAATAAAACAGTCGCTAGAAGACGACATTTAAGTAAGTTTCTTTCAACATGAAACACACAACTGTATCATGATCAAAGTTAATAGTCTCTACTACTACAATAAAACAATTCACTCTTCACAACTCACTTGATAAAACAACACACTACTGCTGGTGTTATCTGTAAAGAAATGACGTCAGGATGCGAAGAATAGTGCTATAGCGCGCATGCGCGAGTTCCTCCTCATCAAGTGACAGGCGCCGGCCAGACAGTGTGTACGCTTTTTTATTCAAAGTCGGGCGACCTGCATAGTTTAGCGGATATAAGTAACTTTATAAATAAACATTTGTTAGATTATATACTATGTACTTTAATAAATGAAAAAATTACTAAGAAACAACTACAATTCTGCGATTTCCTTGTTTTTTTCATAAAAATACATTTTTGTAAGAAAACCATGGCCAATACGGGGTTACATATAAGATTATTTATAAAAATACTAATTTGTGTTGAAAAAATAAACATTGTTATTAGTTTCTATAAGCTGGGTACGATCATTTTACGTTTTGACGGTTTTTGAAAATTCAAGGGGGGGAGGGAAGCTCCCCCCTCAGGGATGGGAACTCTTCGGTTCTCATTTCCTTGAAGTCAAAGTAGTATTTGACCAAAGTTTAAAAACTTTATAAATTTTTTCTCCTATTTGCCATTTTCCGGTCTAATTGCAATTAACTAATCTGGTTCTCGAGTGATTTAGATTAGTTTGATTTTAACTCATAAGGCAGTGGCATGAAATTTTTTGAACCTAAATAAATAATGTTGGGGATCCCACTACACCATATAAAGTTTCGTATAAAATTATTCAAAAGAACTAGACAAATTTCAGATTTTTTTGTATTATATATGTGTATGTGTATAATTTTGTTAGTCATTTTTATAAAGAAATTAATTGGTTAAAGACTTGTTTTTGAGGAAAAATCATGTCACCAATAGAAAATAAAATAAAAGGAACTCTTGCACCTAAAAATTCCTACTTCTCATTAATATACTTGCAAAAAGTATTTATTTGTGAAAAACGTTATTTGTAAGAAAAATTAAAAAAATGAGTTGACATGAAAACATACGTAAATTGAAATCAAAAGCCTACTTTTCAAATTTTCTGAGTATTGATAAGTATTTCAGTGATATTCCAAGCACACAAAAAAGGATTCACATAACATACAAGGAAATGAAGCTTTTCTCTATGAACAGCATAGAATAAGTATTAACATTCCCCTAGAGTGGTCCCAACCTTTTTTCTCTCCCGTACCCCTTGATAAAACCTTTTCATTTATGAGTACCCCCTTCTCTCACTCATTCCTCTACACTAAAAAAGTTTGTTTTGTTAGATAGTAATGTTCTTAGGTTAGTTAGCAAATTAATCAAACGACCCAAATTGATGACACTTATAGGCTTTTATTTTTGATTTTACAATTTTTTAAAATAGCAACCTAACATCAAAATAAATAGCATTATAGTAATTTTCAATTACATAAACTTATGATGAAAAGTTCGCACCAATTTTTCAACTTGATAGGCAAGTTTTCAAACGTGGCCTTCAAAAATTTAAATGCGATCCTTGAGCTTGTTTTATGGAGCTAAGTTTTTTAAAATCAGGTTCAAATGAAGACATAATCTCAAGCCAGGAGCATCAAGCTTATAGCGATATTTATTCTTAATATACGCATAAGACGAGAACGGTTCTTTCGACAAGCTTTGTGTTCGCGAAAGGCAATAAATATTTTATTGCTTTATGCAGTGGTTCCCAAAAGTGTTCGTACACTTACGAATTTCAATGAAATACTGCTCTATCCATTAATAAAAATTAATGTTTCAGAATGGAAATTTTTTAATATCTATAACTTGTTCTTAACAAAACTACATAAAATATTTTAAAAACATAGTAAAACTTTTTGGAAAATCAATAATCAAAAAGTAACAAAAAAGTTACCTCACAAGGCTTCGTACACTTTAAAAAAATCTCTACATATTAGTAAATATTGTAATATTTCGGTAAATTAGTACTTAGTAGGATATCCTATAGCATCCACAACAGCTTTTAAACGTCTGGGAATAGAGTTCACTAGTTTTTTTTGTAATTTCTGCATCAATGTTCCTCCATTCTTCAATCATTACTGTTTTTAGTTCGCTTTTCGTTTTAATGTCGTGTCTTCGTACTCTAATATCCAGTTCTCTCCTAATGTTTCTATTGGGTCTAAATCCGGCGACTGAGGTGGTGCTTTCAGAACTTGTGGACAATTATAGACACCCGAGGCGAACGTTGAGAGCAGTGTGCTTAGGATCGTTATCTTGATAAAAAACAAAGTTGTTTCCAATACCCAAATTTTGGGCTGATAATTTTAAATTGTCTTTTAAAATATTTAAATAAAGAGTATGATTCATTATGCCATCAATAAATACCAAATTACCTAGTCCTGATGCTGACAAGCACCCACACACAAGGACACCTCCACCGCCATGCTTTACTGTTCCAACTAAGTTCTTGGGATTAAGTTCCTCATTTTTCTTCTCCATGCAATTATACGCCATCGGAACCAAACATGTTAAATTTGCTTTCATCTGTAAATAAGATATGATTCCAATACGTTTCGGGCTTATTTATCATTGATTTTGCGAAGGAAAGCCTAAGCTTTCTATTTTTCGCACTTACAAAAAATTTTCTTCGGGCAGAACGCCCATTTAATCCAGCTGATCTGAGCACTCGTCGAAGTTTCAGATGAAATTGATATAGAAAATTTTTCAGTAATTTCTGTAGAAATTTTTACAGCACTCAAACGTGGATTTTTCACAAATTTTCTAACTATAAATCTCTGATCGCGTTGAGTTAACTTTGCCGGACGACCTTTTCTTACCTTGTTTTCGATCCGATTTTCTTCTTTAAAGCGTTTTATCACATACTGCACTGTAGAATGGGATAAATTTACTAATTTAGCGCGATATTCCGAACTGATTTACCACTACCATGATGAAAAATAATCAATTTTCGAATGCTATTCGTTGTTTCCTTACGACTACGAGCCATTTTTAAATAATAAATATAATATTATAAAGTAAGCAAGCAAAGATTAAAGCCAAACGATTTTTAAATGTCACCACAATGCAAAAATAAAAAAAGCGGTAGACGATAACTTTATGAATTTATTCTAAAATGTTTCGGTGTACGATCACTTTTGTGACGTTCTTTCTCTACCTCCTTGCATTTTCATTTTTATAAAAAGAAAATGAGTCAATATTTTAAAAAAATGTTAGGTTTTATTCAGAATCACATGGAGATATGAAAAAATATTTGACTTTATATTCGAATTCAATTCCAGGCTACAGCGCTTTTTCTACAAATTTTTAAAGTGTACGAACACTTTTGGAAGACACTGTATATAACTAAGTTCTTGGTACTCTTCTTTCACTGTTACCCAGAAATTAATGAGATTTCTTTTTTGAAATCGGATTGTAAAGAATCAGTCAAAATTTCAATCAACATTTATTTTTCAGAAATTGATAATTTTTCGGCTTGTTGAAAGAACAATTCGTCGAATGGATTTGAAATCCAGTTATCTTTAATAAAATTAACAACTTTCAGATTGATTGTGATCTTCCTTCAATGAATGTCAGGGGTTTGGACGCTAGGCTTTATCTGTGAATGCAGCAATAGCTCCAAGGTACATGGGGAGCGACTTCTTTGATGCGACCACATAAGCCTGTACAACAGCCAGGCATAGATTTTCCACTATCAGTGCAAACACCACAGCAATTGGTCCAATCAATGCCTTTTTCATAGAAATAACCCTGAATGGCATTAAATATAATCTCGCCTGTGCATCTTTCAGTGAGAGGATAGCACAGTAAAAGATTTTCTTCAAACACGTTGTCATGTACTAAATATCTTGCAACAAGCAAAATTGCCTGATTGGAAACATCAGTGCTTTCATCCATCTATATTGAAATGAAGGGACTGTTTTTATTCTTTTAATTACTGTAGATTCAACGTCGTCAGACGTGTCGTTAATTCTTCGAGAAACAGTATTATTTGAGAAGGGAATATTGTTAATTTTTCGGACATGGTCTTCACCGAACATACAACGAACAGCATCTTTGATACAAGGAGATATCAAATTTTCAGTGATTGTGTGATTTTTACCGCTTTTAGCAATACGATAACTTATTCTGTACGATGCTACAACCGCATTCTCATAAACTTTGTTTGCAGATAACACAAAAAATGTCAGATTTGGACCGTTTGATAATCGCCGAAAAAAACTAACGTCTTTATGTTTATAAATCGGATGCTGTCTCTAAATGGCGCATTAATAAAGATGGTTCAATGGAACCACAAACCACGCACATTGGTTTTGGATAGTCTTCATCTCCCGTTACTGAAAATCCATGACAATATTCATCACGATATTTTCTCTTTTCGACGAGCACTTTTTTGTGGTTCCCTTGCGCTTGTAAACCATCAGACTGTTTCGAAGTACTTGCAGCTTCCGATTCAGCGGGTTGAATTTCAATGCTATTTGCAACTCCCATAATACTACCTGTTTTCACTTATCCATCTACATTCCACACAAAACAGTATCAAGAGTCATTTGAAACAGAGTTTGAAGAAAATCTTTTACTGTGCTATCCTCTCACTGAAAGTAATAGCACTTCAAATTAAGCACTCATGAAAAAGGAACTAAGCTAGGCCTATTAATTCACGTTACTCAATTGGCGCCCAAGCGAACATTAAAATGATGGCCTGCTTTCAATCGCGTTTTAAATAAAAATATCGATGCTGGAAGCTCAGACGATTCGATATTTTTCTAGAGAATTACTTGAAACGAAAGAAACAAAAGAGAGGGCACATGCGTAATCTCGTGATAGGATTGGTGGTCAATTACTAGGTTTACGCCTATTACTTTCTTTTTAAGGTGTTTTCCGCCATTACTAATATTATTTTCGTGTACCTCCAACCGGACCGCCACGTACCCCCAGGGGTACCTCAGGTTGGGAACCGCTGCCCTAGGGCATGCCAATTAAGGGAATTTTGAGCTTGCGCGCGTGCGCGCACACACACACACACAATAAAAAATTCATTACAATCATTAAAATAGCTTTCTGCTTCAATCCATAATCTATTTTGTTAACATACTCAGTTATCAGATGGGTGAATTAATTTTTACATTATAAAGTTCAATTCTATAAATAAAAAGTAGTTATGCTAGCAGTGCAAAGAATTCCTAGGGATTAATGCATAAAATTTCCCAATTAAATTTAAATAGAAATAACCAACATATTTCAAAAAACAAAATGAAAATATCAAAATTCTAATTATAAAAATTTATGTGCAAAATTAGAATGCTTTTGTGGTACAGCAAAAAACTTTTTCATTGTGATTAAGTGTCATTTTTTGATAAACAGACTACTTTACTTATTTGATATAGTTCTTAACTTATTGGAATAAAATAACATGAATCTTGTTCAGTTATTTTATTTTCAATATTTATGAACGAAATACAGAAAAAATTAAATTTTGATTTAAATCATAATTTAAATTGGCATACCCTGTAAAAAATTAATCACTTTTACTTTACACTAAAATACCGCAAGAAATCAAGTTAAATAAATGCGGGTTTGTTAAATAATTTATCACAATTATAATTGTATGCAATGTAAGAGTTTAAAAATATAACCAGCTAAGATGTTGGAAAAAATATGTTAACATATAAAGGATATAGATTTTTTCTTTTAACCTTTTGATGGTTGGTTGGGTTTGGGGTTTTATGATGCAAGGGCCATGTTTGGCCATGCTGCGCCAGACACAACATACAATACCAAGTAATAGACACATAATGAAAGCTTTACTGACACAGAAGAGAAATACACCCAGGGAAGAATGTACCTGACAGGAATCGAACCTGTGCTGCCTACAACTCGAAAGTTGCTAGAGCAGTGGGCTTTAACTTTTTGAAAATGCTTTTGTGGATGAGTTGATGTCAAACTAATTTTGTTACTATATTGTTTGTCCTATTTATATATATTGTATATTAAGGTACCTTACAAGTTTTTCATTAAGTTTAAATCAGTTTTTTTTATACCAGCCAAGCAAGTTACATTACTATTCATTGTAAACAAATCATTTTTGAAACTAAGATGTTAATAATATATATCTTGTTGGAAGATGCTCTCACCTGAATAGTAATAAAGTTTCAGGCAATTATATATTGATAATCAATCAGAATTAGTTCTTGGTCACACAAAAGGAATTTATCTTGATTGTCTTGCCAGAGTAATTTCTAAAACCATTAGTTCCATCAAATTAAACTTATTGTCAGGAAAACATGATCAAGCATGACATTTTTGGTAAATTTCACTTGATATAAAAAATTCTTAAAAAGATGCAATGCTTTTGTTTTTACATTTGTATTTTCAAAACATGAGATAGGTGTAGTGTGAATAAGAAAATTTAACAATTTTAAATTTGTGTTAAAAAAGTTTTTTATAAAGCGCATGGTTTACTTGTCACTTTATGAGAAGTAAATGTAGTCTATTGAATTCTTTATTGCATAATTTTTGGTTTAAAAATTAGTAAATATTTTGGATATTTTAATTCTTAAAGGAATTTCACGTTTTATTCCATATTAACACTAACAATTTCAATTCAATTAATAGAAAAGTACACAAATAATCAATTATTAATGAAGTAATTTATGATAATTTTTCCCCCTACATCAAGAAAAGTCCAGGGACCATAATTTCCTACGGGCAGCCCAGTACAAATTAGCCCAGCTAAATAGGTCGTCAACTAAGATGTGATCGTCAGATCAAAAAGTGCAAGATAAAAGATGACTGCTAAACAAAAGGGGCAGTCAGGAGAAGCATGTACACCAATGCAGTTGAAGTGTCCTCTTAAAAAGTCGTGTCCAGTTAAAATTTGAATTTTTCGTAGCATTATGTCATGGCAAATTAGGTAGAACAGGGTCAGACAAAAGCTTGCTCCATGTTTTGTCTGTGGCCTTTGATGGTCGCCAGATGGACTTATTTATCTTCCGCTCTACCAACCTGCAAGCACTGAGAGGGTTGGATGGCTGAGGTATAAGACAACCATTTTTAGCTAGTTTGTCTGCGCACTCATTGCCTGATATATCACAATGACTTGGTATCCATTGGAAGGCAATGACCCAACCAGAGTTCAAGATATCACTGATGGTAATGACATGGTATGAGAATGACTTGAAACAAATCTGAAAAATATTTTTAAATGTGTCCTTCATCCTTCTATAAACCATGTTATTCTTTTAACTGCACCTCAATAAATCACTCCTTTATAGAGCTTATTAAGTAACGATTACCAAATATGATCAAGTAGGTTAAATCCATTACTTACCAGTATATTAACAAATTTTATAATACTATCAACATTCTACTATTTTTTAAAAGAACCATTTTTATTGAAACAAGGTCTTTCTTTCCACTGATCACGTTACATTTTTAGAAATATCACATCAAACAAATGCTTATCATTAACTAAGCACAAATGCAGGGTGTCCATAAAGTAACTGCATTACTCAAAGTTTAAGGATTACTCAGTTCTAGGAACCAAATTTCAGTGAAACTAAGATTTATAAAGGAAAGTAGGTAGAAGATAATTGTGAAAAAGATTTGAAGAAATTAGGAATTACCATGGCAGCTAAGAGGTTCATTTGATTCAGATCTGGTCACAACATGGTGTAATTTATCTTCAGGGGATGCCATTTATACTTCAATTACTAGAGCAAATTATAGTTTTGATTCATTGCTGATTTACAGTATACAAGATAGGGAACAAGCTCTCATGGCAGCTTCAGTGATGCAGTGTTTAAGCACATTTGTCAATAGGAAAAAATTGTGCATAAAAATTTATCCTCATTGCCCATGGCCTCCAGATTTTAAATTGTTACTTTTTACAATAAAGATAGCAATTTGAAGTACATTCATTTACTCTTGAAATCCTAACTCCATTCCTGAATTGAAATACAAAATACTGCAGCATATCTAATATTCAGTCTGCCATTAATTTTCCTTGCAACATGTTAGAAGACAATATCCTACTGTATACAATATAGCCTATCTTGAAAAAATAAAGACAAAATATTATAGCAGCAGTGTTTTATGTCTGATATGTGATAAGTATGGGTTTATACTTTATTATTAACTACACTGTAATTCTACTCTAAATATCATTTGGTGACAATTTTTTTTCAAGAATTATAGAATTGCTTACAAAATTGTAACAAATGCCACCTAAAAGTAAAATATAACTAATTTTGCCTTTAATAATTCTCTTGTGGATTTTCTTTTATGTTTTACAAGTCTCATTGAAATTTGAATCTTAGATGAAGTGTTAAAGTTTTGAATAGTACTGGTTATTTTATGGACACTACACATTCAAGATGAATTGTGACAAGTATAAAAATTTATTAGTTGGATGCAAAATGAAGTAAGTTTTTTGCCACTAAGAGTAGTTAGTGTACCACATTATGAACATTTTAAAATAACCTAAAGAAATCAGATAAGATTTATGTGAAGATGCTTATGAATAGAAATATATTTAGTTCTATTTATATAGCAATAAATACTTTTTAGAAAGATAAAAATGACAAGCATCAATTGCAAGGTGTTATGCAGAAAACCCAACCCACAAATATTTTACATCCAAATTGACTACCTTAGGAGTAGAAATTTGTTTGGTATTTTTGCTATCTGCAGATGAAAAGATAGAAGCTACATTTGTGAATCATGTTATCTCCAGTTCAAATGAAAATATTACATAACATGATGAACACACAATCAAAATGTGTTCTAACCCCTTAATTACTCAGTGTGGGTTGGTTGAATATTATGTAACACTTTTAAAAATAACTTAAATGCCAGTACATCAGAAGCTCTGGAAGTCTCATTCTAAATCAATAAATATACAAATGCTAATGAAAGACAACATTTGATCATCAGGGGCACACAAATTTCTCTCCTTCATTATTAAACTTTTTCATATATCTCATCTTCATCTTCTAAATCATCTTGAGTGAGAGAAATTTTTTCCATTTCAGCATCAAATTTAGCAGCTAAATTGTTAGGTACACGTTCATACTGCTGTCCTCTAAATTTGATATTGCACCAGCCCATGGAATGTGCTTGTAGGAGTCCAAACACTAATGCATACAATAACACCACAGAAGAACAAATAGCTATCACAATAGGTACGATATGTCTTAGAGGAATTGTGACTTCATCATAGACTTGAGCAGATAAGCTAACAACACTACGTGGATGATCAGAATTGATACATACATCTGTAAATAAAAAAAATATTACTGAAAGATTGAATGTTTCGTTTGTAATAAAACTACTTAAAAGAGAATAAAAGAGGAATTTTATAACTTACCTAGATCTTTACTACAAGTGCAGCATTCTGAATCCTTTGTTGTTGTGCAACATGGTAAGCATACATGTTTTATTTCATCAAGTCTGAGAGGAGCAGTACATGATAAACAATTACCATCACTTGGACCAAAGCATCGGCCACATTTATAATGACATCTTTCACACTCCTGTTAAAGAGAGGATACAAATTATATTTGGAAAAATATTTTAAAAGATCTCTAGAACACATAGAAAATGACCTTTCATTTTAAGATTTAATATATATTGCAACATAATACAACTTTAAACTAGATGTATATAGATAATTTATTCATAACAAATATTTTAAGGGGAAATATTCCCTTAAAGAAATTATTTGTCATAATAGAAAGTCTAACTTTAAGAGCTTTTAACTGTATGCTTTCATAACCTTCAGATACATATTAATGATAAGCAAACCCAACAAATATACCATCCGTCTTATTCCAAATAATGCTTTAATTTACATTGTTAAGTAAAAAATATGTGCAACGATATCTATAAAAAACTTAGGAGGATCTGTATAACTTTGTGTATAAAAACCTAGGATTATGCTAAACATGAATACTTTTGGCCATACTTAAATAGTGAACATAACATGCGGGTAGGTACATATTACTAGATAGACGCCTGTATGGAATACACCCAAAATAATAAATTTCTTTGAAGGTATTTTACTCATTCATATAGTAACCAAAACACAATTAAGGTTGAACTTCAAAAACAAAAGGAGGTGCTGAAAATAACATACTCAGGTAAGAAAGCAATTTGTAAATGGAAACTAAAACAGTTTTGGTATTCTATATTTTTAAACTGATAGGAAGATTTGTATAAAATGTTATTCAACTTTGAGACAAAAATTGAAAGGAGTATATAGAGTTAAACCATTTTAAATAACTTAAAAATAAAAACAATTATTCTAGGTAAAGATTTGATACGTATATGAAGAAAACATCAAAAATTAGGATGAGTATATGGAATAATAATGATGTGAAAACTTCAACTACATTAATACATGTAAACACAATAAATAATAAAATAAAAGCATACATACTTTACTATTTTTATTGTAAAATTCACCATCTAAGCATGGAATGCAAATTCCATCAGAGAAAGAAGAATTATCAAGGCAACTACTACAATGCAAAGGTCCAAAATCTGAAAATAAATTATGCATACATATTCAGCATAACTTGACTATATAATAGCTGAGCAATAAAACTGACTATAAAGCATAATCTTAGCTTGAAAATTCAATTTTAAGACTTATGGTTAAATTGTACGAATTTTAAAGTTACTTGATGTTATATCTTTTAAAAGATAGTTGTTATTTATTATAGTTCCAATTTGAGACAACTCACATACTTGAAAACTTGTTAAAATTCAGCTACATAATCAGACTTGAAAGCGACTATTGTTGTTAAGGAAGTATTAAGTGCAAAAAAACTTGTTTTGTCCGAATTAAATTATTTTTCATCATAATATTCCTTTCAATTATGAATTTTATGAGCTTATACAGCAAATTTAGTGAGATGCCTTAATATATAAATGTTTCCTATTGTGAAAAGTAGTTTTCTTGAATAAAATCTATTGTATAATACATGTACGAAATTTTTGGCTATAATAAAACAAGTCAAATCAAGAATTCAAATCTGAAAAGAAATACAAAACTTCCAATGTAAATACATCATTGTAATCCTCTAAACACCTTACAGCTTATGTTTACTTACTTTCATAAGTAGAAATCTATGCCATTTCTTATCCCCAAAATAAAGCTTACATCGAATTCAAACTGCTGGTAATTTTGCATGACAGGTAATTGCAGAACTCTGGATTATACTTCATGTTTTAAAGTGTTTCTGAGACATCCAATGCTAATTACTAGGAACAAAATTATAAGTAGCTGCATAATTTAAGTAAGTTTGAAGAATTTTGGTACCTCTTTATGTTTCTAAACCAAAATTATATGCAGTAGTCACGATTAAAGAGACAATTTTGCCCCACCAAACTAAGGGTACCAAGGTTTGGAGATAGGAGAAAATCAATCACTTAAAACATAAAAATAAATATAGGAAATATTGTAATATTTAAAAATTTACAATATTTCCTATACTGATGTAAAACTAGCTACTGGCTCATTATTTTATTAGTCAAAATTTAAAAAAAGCGCTTCAAATTTCCATACATTCTAAAAATACATTAAAATACCAAATATATTTTTAAACTGTCTACAGCAAATAAAATTATGAATTTTTCAAACAATTATGTACATGAAAGGTGTTTTTTGGTAATATGCATATAATAATCTATTTCTTCTTTTACATAATATAATATTTAATATAATATAATTTTCATATATATACTATATATACATTATTTAATATAGATAATTTTTAGATTTTTATTATAAAATATAACTTTCACTGAGTTTTTTTTTGGAATTTTTAAAGTCATTGATGTATACTTCTAATTACAAAAATGTTTCAAATACAGTAACATAGTTTTCAATCCTAAAAATATTATAACTACTAAAACTTTCTTCTACTATAAGAACACTTTATTTGGAAACAGTTTCTTGAAAATATAAACATATGATCACAACTGTTGAACACACATAAAGGTTGTGTAATGCCTTTTCATTATACCCTATATATTAATAATAGGAGGAAGGGTATATTGTGGTTAGATTCAGTAAAACCAGAAAGGGCAGTGTACTAAAATTGTGTATTTTGATTTTACTATTTCTTTTACCAAAACATTACTAATTCTTCCATGAAATTTGGTGGAAAGACCTTCAGACGAATAAAATAGAATGAAATTTTAGATTTAAATTGGATTCTAAAATCTGACAAAATTATTGGCTAGAAAAATTGCAAGGAAAATTTTTATGAAAATAAAGTGGAAAATGGGAGAAAATATAAAACCCGAACCCACAGAACAGTATTGCACAAAAATTCAAAGTGTTTTTCTTTTATTTTAAAAAATACATAAATGTTGAAAGTAATATTCTTTAACATTTAGAATGCAATGTTCTACGACTCATCAGAAAGAATCAAAGGTAGCAGACATAAAATTTGAGAAAGTTACTCTTGTTGCATAGGGAAGAAAAATGAGCTTCTAAAAGTCCTGATACATAGATTAAAATCGATCTAGAAAATGTCTTACCGTTTGCTAAACTAAATAATTCAGAAGACTATTACATATGGAACATGTACTGCGAAAATATCCATGATGCAGCAATTATTATTTGGAACGCATATGTACAGGACACTTTGCTCTTCAAATGATGCAGAAAATAAGCTTAACAATTTATCGATTCCTGCAATTTCCAAACCTGAACTAAAATAATTTTCACTTACTCTTAAAAAGCTAATCCAAGAGTCATCTATTTATGTCAGGGATCAAACTTGCCTTACATCCATAAATGACTTACATAGTCTCCCTGACATAGACCAGAGTTCAAGATTTGGGTCATTCCTATTTATTTAATGATAATGATTTTGGTAGTTCAGAAGGAAAGTAAAGGAGACCATTTTTGTGTCTAATGAAATGTATTAGAACTAAATTAATAAAGCAAAACAAATTCATGCTATTGAGTGTAGATGAATAAAGATTTTTTGAGATAAAGCACACCAAAATTGCAGTTAACTTAATATCAGATTTAAGAAAGGACATCACAGTTACACATTTGCTAGATACTGAGCACACAAAACTGGGTCCTCTTTCTGGTGATGAAGTGTATTAAAAGTCTTTATGCTATTTTAATTCCACACTAATATTGTGATCAGGAAACACTTTGTTTTCCTTTCTCATTGCTTTTCATTTTTATTTAAATATTTTATTTTCTTCTCAATTGACTCAATACTATTAATTAAATTCTTAAATTATAAATTTTATTCAAAAACAATGTTATAAAATTTGAGATAGTTTTTGAATACCCAACCACTGACCACTTCGGCACTAGGAGCAAACTGGTCTCTGGAGTACCCAGTGGGTAAGCCACCATTACTCCTTACAAGAACACTCGCTCAAACTTTATTACAGCATGTGCTTATGAACCAGGTTGTATGGCACAAGGGCCATATTTGGCCAAGCTGTGCCAAACATCAAATAATAGACATATATACAGAAGGGAGAAATCAAACATGCACCTCCTACAACTCACAAGCACCTCCTACAACTTGCACAGTGGGCAAACCCACTGAGTCACTGGGATTAAACTTCAGAGTAAAAAATGGAAAATATCAGTTTTCTTGCAGGTCAATCCTAAAGCTTGAATTTCTGAAAATCTACTTTTCCTGACCGACAGTACGGTTTCTCAACACCTAACGTTTACATAATTCGGAATGCAAATGTAGACAACAGAAAGTACAAATCTTCACTCAAATTTCTTAACCTGTTCCAAGTGATTCTAATATTCTGACTAAAGAAATGTTGGCTGAAAGAAATAATTATTTCTGTAAGAATTTTTGAGGTGTCTTTGCCAGGTCAAAGTTTAGGCATGAAAGGAGGCTTTTGTCAGTAAAGAAATCGATAGCTAGCTATGCAATGAAGAAAGACAATCAGCAAAAGTATAACATCTTTGAGCAGAGAAAGCTATTTAATTTTATGATAGTTGCAAAATATGTGCTTGTAGTAAATTGGGATATTAATAAGCAATTTATGCAAATAGATAATTCATTCCTTGCCCTCTTCGGGACCAATGCATAGAAAGGCAGTAAGTACTGAAAATCTATCAGTCAGGAAATTCATTATTTCAGGCAATGACAATCTTGAAACATTTGCATTAGAGCAATATCTGGATGTTATCAAGAAGCTATATTTGTATATTTCTGGGCTATTTAACTTAGGGCATAAGATGGTAGACATTTGGTTTAAATAATGGGAATTAAAAGGACAATTTAAACTTCAAAAAGTTTTGTTACCAGAGCATGTTTTACAAGTAGAATAACAAGGCAAGCATTCAATTTCTTCCTCGTACATAGTAGGAAAATAACCATCTGGACATTTTGTTCGGCAAGAATGTTCTGCAAGGTAAAATCCTCTGCGACAAGATGTGCAGTTGAACTTTGAATTATTGTTGCAATGAAGACACTCAGAATCACACATCTCGCACTTTCCATGGCCATTATCATAAAACCTAAAAAAATATTCATTAGACAAGGCAAATGAAACATTACTTAAGTGAATTTTGAGATAAGGAAGTCTTATTTAATGGTATATGAGTGATAAAAAGTTATTTTATAAATATTTCAGTGCACTTTTTAATCAATTTATGACACTATACTTATGCAAAGTAACATGTTCACCCCATATCACACAAGATTATTTAGATTATGTAAAGAAAGTAAACTAGAAATAAAAATAATCATATGAAGATTTTATATATTTCGCTGATTTCAAACCAAGTCGCCCAAATTTTAAAATAACTGCTTTAAAACTTTTCTATTCTTGAAACATTTTAATAACAATAATAAAACAACTACAAAAGATATGTGAGGCACCCTTCTTTTTCACCCCCTAATTTATACTAGAGCAAATTCAAAGACACCATCGATAGGAAATAGCACCTTCTACGAATTCATATGCAAGTTTTCGAATTTTCAATGACAAAATACAATTTTGATACAATTTTATATTACAATTTAATCATGGACATCAAGTTTCAAGTTATATGATCAAATCGTTTTTGGGTTATGAGTAAGGAAAGTTGGAGGTCCCTAGATTAAATTGTCTCAGATTTGCTCATCTCTTGAAATAATCATCTTATCACACTGATATTTTGTATTCTGTTAAAGATCACTAACAAAATCTACGTAATATTTCTTTTTCAAAAATTTTTTAGTGTGCATCATTAGTTACGAAATTAATATTTGAAAAATATGAATAGCCACCTTGATATATTTTAATGGATATTGATTTAAAAAGACTTGTTTGAAAATTTTGTTCTATCCTCCTGCTATTTGTTAGTTGTTTCTAGTTTTAAAGATTACTAAAACTAGTTGTTTTTAAATTTATCATTGCATAATAACTATAGCTAAAATTTCGCATAATCATATAAATGCCCTATATGTTTCCATGAAAATATATCAAAGTTGCTATTCATACTTCAAATATTAATTTCATACATCATACCAAACAAAAATTATTTAAAAAGAAACATAGATTTTATTCTTTGGATTCTTTAACAGTAACAAAAATCTCAGCATGATAGGCATATATATATATTTTAGAAGATATAAATAAAAGTTAAATAAACATTTCAATATTAGTAGTTCTTTGTATACTCGAAAACTATAAAACTTGGTATCCAATATAAATTTGATATAGATTTGAAATTTATCAAAATTTGGTGTTGGCACTGGAATTTAAGAAGTTTTTCTGTAATTTGACATGAAGGCATTATTCAAATGTTATGCCTATGAATTTAGATGTTATTCCCTTAAAATGATATCTTTTCACTTGCTTTTAGAACAAAATACATTAGAACAAAATACCCCACAGCTTACAATAAAACCTCTTTTAATGACCTACTTCTTTCAATGAAAAAATCACCAAATTATATAAAAAGCTGAAGAAATAAAAAATTATGATTTTAATGTTCAGATTTCAATCACAATGAACATGCTTCAAGAAATGCTAGAACTAAAGTAATATAAAAAATGGGTGCTGTTATTGAAACTACATGTTTGGACACAAAGTTCATTGATGTTTATTTTTTACTTTTGACACTTTATCTTAACATATATATGGAGAGAAAGGAATGGAAAGGGTAGATTTAAATGTACACATAAAACTTATAATTAATAATCACATCCCTGAGAAATCATTTTCCCCCTTCATAGTAGGAGGTTGTTTTTAAGAGGTTATATAACATGTATTATACTATTATGACTCTAATTCCAAAATTGGAATGAACAAAAATGTGTTGAACGATTTGGAATTCTAATTTATAGCAAAGAAAATAATTATCACCAAATATGAATTGCATTATCTAAATACAATGTACTTTGAACAGATTATATATTACATAAACACATAAAAATGCAATACACAAGTCAGGAAAATTTTTATAAGAAAAACTCACAAAATTAGAATAGTTTTTAATGTAGTTCAAATTATAAAAAGGTAAACATAAACGTACGAAACTCTTCCTTTGCTTGTTATTATTTACTTTGATATTTATACATCATAATTTTGTAGCATTATTTTTCATGTTTTCTAATATTGTGTCTACTGTCAACCAGGGAGATGTAATTCATCAATCCCCAAAATCCTTTTGTAAAAAACATTCAAAAGTTTAGTTGCACTCAGTCTGACCCTCGAAAACACATTTCAACATCTTGTAAGCCTAGTTTAATTATTTAATTAAAAAAAATTTAAGTTGAATTTTTTTATTTTTAAATCTAAATGAACTTGTGAAAAACATACTGCATCATAATATAAGAGTATTAAGATAAGTTTACTTAGATTTACCTTTAAATGAATTCTCTCACACTGATAGATTAAATGCCAAATTGCTGTAATTCAAAAAAACCTTTTGCAAGTCCTTTTCCAATGACTAATTTAAACAACATATAATTCACTAATAAATATCCAAAGAAAACTTACCCTAAGGGACAAGATGGGTAACATTTTCCAAAATATAGAAAGAAGCCTTCTATACAAGTCAGACATTTACCATTACTTTCACATTTAGAGCACAGTTTATAACATGGACTACATTCATCTCCTGATAGGAAATAACCATCTGGACATTCTTTGGTACATTGGCCTTCAAGCCAGTGATATCTATTACAAAATAAAACTGAAGTAAGCAAAGTTTTTGAATCATGAAAGTTAAAAAAGTTTGATAGTTATGAGTTCAATAAAAAATTTATTTTTGATCACAAACTAACCCAGATTCACAAGATATACAATCTAGATCATTTGGCCCCGAACATTGGTGACAGTTCCTAAAACAAGTTTCACAAGTGCTTTGATCTTCATCACTCCATCCTTTTAAATAGAATAAACATAAGACATTTAAGTATCAACAATGATAGTAAAAATGGCAGACAAATGTAAAAGAAATGTTATGACAATTAACTATAAAACACAAAAATGCTGCCATAAACAGTTATTTAATTTTCATGGATAAGTTCTGGTGATGTTCTAGACCATGTTTCCTAATCTTTTTATGCTATGCTAAACTTGACACTTCAAAAAATTTAATTACTCACATTAATATAACAAATACGGTGTTAAAGAGTTTAAGGTAACCCGGAGTTTACCGCAACGCCCTATGTTTCCTATGTTAAATTTGACAATATTCAAGGTACATTTTCTCAGTTCCTATTGTACTTACAAACTTGGATTTTTTTCGTGGGAATTATTTCAATACTTCTACATATTTTAACCAGCCATTTTATTAATAGCTGTTTTACTTTTTTTTAAATAAATTTAACAATACAAAAATAAGGTAAAATTATGATGTTTTGAAAAGTTTCAAATTTTTTATTTTAATAATTTATTAGAATATCATTAAACCCTCTGGTTAAGTTATCACTAATCTATTTGAGACAAATGGTATTTGAGAAAAGGTACCTTTTGTAAAAAAAATCATCATTCTTAGAAATCACTATTTAAAGTTATTTCTTAATGCATTCCAGAACCATATGAAGGATCATCTGTACTTTCGCACTCTAAATCTTGCAGTTTCCTTTTATATTGCCTTCTGCACTGCCTAGCTCTTTCTTCAGTCTCTTTTTCAGATTTATTTGCATTTCTTAGCCTTTCTTTGTCAATAGCAAGCATTGAAGAATAAGCGTAATAACTTGGTGCAATACCAAAATCTTTGAGAATGTCAAATTTTGATATACTACCCTCATTGAAGGATAGCATTCATTTTGCAGAAGAATACGCCATAATCAAACACTTTTGTAATGAAATCCAATTTTAAACAACTATTTTTAATTACAATATAAAACGTCTATACAAAAATAGCAAATTATAACATAAAACAAACCCGGAAAAATTCTGCCAAATGATTAGAATATAGAACAAATGTAAAGACTAGACACTACGGTTAAAATCACACTTATAAGCACTGTTGCCATTTAGATAAAATGTTAAATATAATTAACAATGTAAGAAAAAACCTGAACAAAAATTAAATAGTAACAATTTAGTAGCGACCTCTACCTTTTTAAATGCCATTTAATGGCTTTGGAGACATGACAATATATTGAACAAATATTAAAAATACTTCTACTATACTTAAAAACAAAATTGATGCAGCGTTTTAAAGCTTAAGAACTGTAGTATTTTTTAAAATTATAAATTCAAAATCGATTTTTTGAAGATTTTATTCTCCGGGTTACCTTGATAATAATTACAAAATCCAGTAATTTAATTAATACCATTTTACATTCACATTAATAAAAATGTGACAAATTTCAGTTAACCTCAGTAGGCCTATATCATTAGTTTGAATAACTCAAGTGAGAATCTTCAATTTGGTATAGTGGTTTTGATTACAGACACAATTTAGTTTCCATTTTAAATACCAAACTGATCCGAATCACAACGATCAAAATCCGATAGCAATCACTGGCATTAATTGATAAATGCATTGTTCCTGTTTACTCACTGGCAAGTAGAAATATATGCTATTTCTAATATCAACTGTGTAAAAAATGCCAAAATAATTCAAATTGGTTAATTTGCTTATGATCACTGATTTTTCCAAAAACTCAAGGTAAACATAGTATCATGATTATACTTCATGTTTAAAATTGTTTCTGAGACATTCTATGTCAGTTAACATAGACAATTATCAGTAGCTCCAATAACTTAGGTAGCAAGCTCAGAGTACTGATACCTCAGGATAGCAACTAATTACCACTCCACTGAGCATAACAAGGTGCCAATTGCTTTCCTTGTCAAAACAAGTGACTGTATTGAAGGTTATCATCTACCACAACAAAAACGAATATGCTCTGCAGTCTACTTGAATCCTAAGGTTCAGTGAATTTGTAAGTCTTTTCGCCAAAACATTTGATACTCTCACATTTTATGAATTTAGATGAAGGACAATGAATAAGCTAAAAGTAATATTTTGATTTTGGTTAATATTTGCAAAATTTAACAAGATGTGAAAATATATTGTTTCTTTTAAATTTATGTTTCATGATGAAATACTGTCAGTTAGTGAAACTCATATGCAATTTTAACCACTTTAGCTACTGTATTCGAGATTTTCTTGAAGGAAAAATTCTTACTTTATAGGATTGCACATGAAGTGAATTGTGAAATTAATTAAAAGTGCTATTTTATTTTCTCGCTTTTGAGATGCTCTGAAAAACTTTGGAAACAAGTGGTAATAATTTAAATGTATATATCTCTTAATATGTCCATAGAAAAATAAACGTTTTCTTTCTTTATCAGATGTAGGAAACCACTTTTAAAATTAAAGTTCCTTGGAAGAGGGCTTGGTCAAGTTAAAGTTTGAACAAATGGTAAAGAAAGTTATATATTCATAATTAGAACTTTCCTAATTTTCTACAACAAATGACTGAAAAAAATAATCACTATAACATCTATTCTGAATGACTCTGTACATTTCAACTTACGAACTTAATTTCGGAGATTCATGGAGCACACACAAAGGAAAGTTTAACAAATACTTGTGCAAGACACAGCCAGAGTTACAGGGAGGAATCGAATCAACTAATTTAGAGTACTGATACTGCCCAGGAAAATCATACTTCTTGCAGCTTTGAGCATTTCACAGAAAGATATAAATGAAGAACTTATTTAAACATAATTATAAAAATTGTAGAGTAAAATAATAGTATAAAAATAAATAGTAGTACGTCATAGTAAATACAGTAATCCCTCGCCAATCGCGGATTCGCCAAATGCAGTTTCGCTAAACCACAGGACTTTTTCCTTCAGACAAAATAAATACCTATATGTACATATATAATTTAGAATGAGAAAGCAATAAAATAAATTCGGTGAAGAATGGGTAAAATCGTAGTGCAATGACCTTCAATGACCTTGCACACTCGCAAAGGAAGGGGAGGGAGTTGGTTTGTTTACATAGTGTTAAGTTTTGTTTATGTCAGCCAAATCTTCTATAATCGGCAATAAAAGGTTCACTCGCTAGTCTACAGTCAGTTGTTCAGTGTTACATACATATTCTCACACTCTGCACGTTTCATTTCAGAGTTTTTGAAAATGTCTTCTAAAAATGGTAATAAAGACTGTAAAAAGCAAGCGAAGTGTCTTGACTAGATAAAAAATTCAGTTGTTGGATTGTCTAGCTGCAGGTGAAACTTTTGTGAGTGTCTCGAAAAAGTTTAAGGTAAATGAATCAACTGTAACAACAATTAAAAAGTGTGAAAAATCCATTCGGTCCAGTGTTTCGTGCTGCACTAGTATTAGCAACAAAGTAACATTTTTTCCACGATCTCAAACCATGGAAAAAGCTCTCAGCATTTGGATTGAAGACCAAACACAAAAGACGGCGCCTATTAGCAGCTGCATTATTCAAGAAAAGGCAATACGGCTTTTTAATCAATTAAAGCCTGAAAGTGAAACAAATAAGTTTCCAAGCAAGTAAGGGATGGCTCGAGAGTTTTAAGAAATGGTTTTCTCTGCACAATGTTAAAATCGTGGGAGAGTCAACTTCAACTGATGAAGAGCCAGTCGATATCCGGCCGCGCTGAAAGAATTCATTGAACGTGAGGGGTATAGCCAGAACAAGTGTTCAATGCCGATGAGACAGTTTTGTTTTGGAAGAGGATGCCTGCTCGAACTTTCATATCACAAAACGAGAAATCTGCACTGGGCTTTAAAGCTGCTAAAGATAGACTAACTCTTCTACTTTGCTGTAATGCTTCAGGTGATCATATGGTGAAACCCATGCTCGTATACAAAAGCCTTAACTCATGTGCTCTTAAAAATGAATACAAAAGTGGTCTCCCAGTGTTTTGGAGAGCCAATCCAAAAGCGTTAGTTATGGCATCATTATTTACAGACTGGTTTGTGAACTGCTTTGTTCCTGGTGTTAAGCAATATTTGGCCTCAAAGTCACTACCATTCAAAGTGTTTCTTCTGATTGACAATGCTCCCCCGGACATCCCTGAAAGTTGTTGATCCAGATGTAGAGTTTCGATTTCTGCCTCCCAACACCACCTCGCTCCTACAACCATTAGATCAGGGGATAATTGCTGCATTTAAACGATATTATCTGAGGCGGACTTTCAGTCACATCTTGGACAGCATGTAGATCCTTCACTGACTATCACGCAGAGTTGGAAGCAATTTACCATTGCTCAGTGTTTAGTAATCATCAAGGATGCAACTAAGGAGTTACGTCCTTCTACATTAAATGCATGCTGGAAAAACTATGGTCAGAAATAGTGATGGTTAATTCAGGTGTGCCTGACAAAGAACCTTGAAATCGAAGAAATTCTGCAGGTGTTGCACGAAATTCATAGAGAGGAATTTAACAGCTTGCAGTCCTGATGTTGAAGAAATTCAGAAATTCTAAACTCTCATAATAATAAACTAACAGAAGCAGAACTTCTTGAAATATTGGAAGGTGAATCAAGTGATGAGGACGACACCCAGGAAGCAACGACCATGACACCGACAACTACACCCGACTTTAAGTAACATAAACAAAATCTTTTCATTTGCACAACTCCAAGACCTGGTTTTTGATATAAATCCACCTTTAGAAAGAAGTCTGAAATTTAAAAATGATTTGGAGGGTCTGCTACAGCCGTATAAAGAGGCCCAAAAGGAAATCAAGAAAAAAATGAGATAACCAATTCTTTCGTATTTTCGTAAGTAATATGTTCATTGTTCAGTTCACAAATGTTCATTATTTGTGTACATATGCACATATTAGTATTAAGTACATACATAAATATATGTACATTATGTAATTACATATGTATTATCCTGTACCATATGTACAAGGTTATGGTATGTACATACTTTGTTTATTAAAGCTTACTATGTAACTTCTTATTTATTGTTTCGTTTCCTATACATATTCCCTGTCCAATGTAAATACATATATACATACATAAGTGGAAAATCATGTATCCCTCGTCAACCACGGTTTCACCAACCAAGACCTTTCTTTCTGTGGAACCGAACCCCCGTGGTAGGCGAGGGATTACTGTACAAGTAGAAAAACAGTACAAGTAAAATTAGAGTAAAAATAGAAACAGGAAAGTAAACTCAAAATGAGATATTTCAATTTTCTAATGTATTTATTTAAATAGCATCGGTAATGAAATAAATTCCTGAAATACAACTTAATAATCTATTGTTAACATGGTGCTTAAGGGGCTAAAGAGAGATCTTTATCAGAAATATAAAGATAAGAACTGAATAAAGCCCTAAAAAAGATAATGTTGTCAATGTGACCATTTTAAAACATGGTACCTATCTGCTCTTCTACCATAGTAGTTGAAACTAAATTAATTTTAATAGTCAAATAAAACAATTCATAGAAATTAAAGTTAAACATGTTGATGATTAGGTACTTTAAGTTAAAACAAATTCTAATTTTATTTGCTATGCATTTTAAAATTGACTGGTAAATGTTATTTTTTCCCAGCTCCTCCAATCAAACATGCTTTTCAGTTATAAAATCTTTTCCCAGAGAAAAACTTGTTTCATGATAAAACATAATTCCAAGATCAAAATATAAAGCCAATGCTTTTCATAAAACAATTTAACATTGCATATAAGAATACAAGATACTTAAGATTAAATTTAAAATTAGAAAAATTTTCTACATTTTAATGTGTGCATACCTTTATCACATATAGAATTATAGACACATTTATTGGATAGTTGATGATTCCATTCCATATCGCATCGGGAACAAAAATCATTATCAATACAAGATTCACATGAGCGATGACACCTAAATATAGCAAAGCACGGTTTTTAAAAACCATTGTATGATTATGTAGATACATTAAACAATATTGTAATATGTATAGTATTCATTCTCATTCATTTCTAGTAACTGTGCTATAATTACATACCTAACATGTACCTAACAATAGAGACAGATTTTCTAAGGAATTTTCTTGAATCTGAAATTTAATTTACTGTAAATTGGAAGAGACTATTTCAAAACTATTTGAAAATATGCCAAGTAGCTATGTTACAGAAAGTTTTTGCTGTAGTATACTTTTCCTTCAATTCCATATAAAACATTGTATACTTCTGTGTTTAATTTATAACAAAATATACTTTTAGTTCAATTAAAATTATAAGAGGGAAATTTTCTCACTTCAGTACTTTCTTAAAATGTCTTTCAAAAATTATATTCAGCTAATTTTTTCTATTAAACTTTTTCCAAAAAATTTTGAGCCTGTGTTACATGGAACTTGTGTCAAGCACATAAATCAAAATTTTCAAATCCCACATTTTAAAATCAAAATATATATGTAAAAGAGTAAAATGTATTGATAATTAGGTAAGGTAAAAAAATTCCAATTTTACTTAGAGAATAAAACTAAAGACTCGCTACCTACAAACATACTTAGTAATGAAGACAAAAATTTTGGGTCAAGTTTTAGTTTTGTTTTTAAATGTTTATCAGATAAAACAGGGGTCCCCAAACTACAGCCTACTGGTTCTCTAAACAGGTTTTTAACTAACCCAAAGACATATTGACAAATAATAAGCAATAATAAATATTTTTAAATATTAAACTGATAAAGAATTATGTTAGTCGAAAAATAAAAATGACTTTCTCTGATAGTGAGATAAAAAAGTAATAAGAATTCATGACTTGATAAATAAGAATATTTAAAAGTCATTATTTTCTTTCTTTAGAAAGTACTTTTGGAGTAACTTAATAATTGAAATTAAAAACAGAATATTAATTTAATTTTTCACATTTTGCTTTAAAAATAAGAACAGATATCAATTCATCCAATTACCCACCCATTCAATTAAAGTTCTGGATGTCACAATAACTGCCACAAAACACAGTATAGTTACTTGAAACATTAAATAACTAGTATTTGAATTTTAACATTTATTTAGAATCTTTATATTTTAAAAATCTTACCTGAGACAAAAGTTCTCTGTAGCATAAAACTTCTTTGGACATTCTTGATGACATGTGCCATTATGTAATAAATATGAGTCAGGACAAGTCACACACTGAGATGAAAGAGGTCCATAACATGAGGCACAAGAATCATGACACTTTCGGCAACTGAACAGGAGAAGCTTTGTATTAACTGTACATAAACTATTTTTTTAATAACAAAAACATTTTTAAACAAAAACGCTATAATTTCTAATGAAAATGTACCACTTACTCATTCCATTTATGTAAGGGAAAATAACAAATGTTCTAATTTAAAATCCACATGTCTAATTAAAGCCATCATTTGTTACTTAACTAGTTAGTCTAAATAGAATATGCAAATTTGAATACACCCTTCACTGCATATTGCATCAAACTTGGTACATAAATTATTCATATTTTTTATATTCAATAAAAACATTTCTTTCACTAGTAAAAATTTCATCAGCACTGAAAGAAAAGCTAATAATTACTGTCACTGCGTTTTCATTAACTGAATGCAGCTCATGTCTAATCTCCAACTGAGCAGAAAACCATTTTTTTTAAATTCATGCAACTTCGTCAAAAGGTTTACTAAGTCATTGGTAATTGAAAGTAGTTTTTTATCTTTTTTCTACAGGTATATGTATCATTTTGAATCATTATTGTTTCATATTTTACACTTTTCAAAAAATGAAACACATAATACATCAGTTTTGATACATTAAAAAATTTAATTTAATTGTTGTTTATAATGAACAAATTCAACCAGTCCTATTTTATTTTAAATTTAAAAAGTCATGCAGTAAAAGCTTAAATTTCAAAGTGGAAAAGTTAATTTTTTATAAAAGTTCTCACTTTGCAATACTAACAAATATAAAAAATAAGATACTAAGAATATACTAATAACCTGACATTCAAATATAATCTAATTATATGCAGACAAAACAATGAACTTTTTATATGTTTGGTTTAGATACACCAGTTTTCACTCTATGAAACTGACAGGTAAAAACATCTATTCAGAGAGAATTATAGATATAGTATCAAACTGCAGATTGAATTAAAGTTTTGGTCACATGATAATTTCTTCAATTTTATCTCTTTAAGTGATAATAAGTAAGGTATTTCGTGTAAGTATAAGATAAAAAATCATTCAGTCTTTCAGTAAATATCAAAACATTTTTTATGTAGTATAAAGTACCAATTTTAAAATTCAGTTATTCAGCTTGGGATCCCATGCATGGAGTTCATTCTTTATGAAATTGATATGAACTCCATGTTAATCGCTGGACTGATATTTTTATGACCTGAGATTTGAGTATTCACCTAATCAATAGTTAGAAAAGTTAAGAATGGAAGGAACAGGTGGCAAAAAATAGACTTTGCAGTCAAAAATGAATTGCTTCATCGAGGCTAATTTGGAATCTAGGGCTTAAAGTACTCATATCTTAGATGCAATCACAAAAATCAGCACCTGCAATACTTTTCATAGCAGTTGACATGTATCATATTCCACATTCTTCACTTTAATTATGTACAAGGTGAATATGCAATTTTCTTGTGGATATTTGTGGAAAAAATTTCTTCATAATGCTATCTGGAAAGGATATTCTGATAGTTTTCCAACTTCTGTTTCAATTCTTCTCTCCCAAATAGATTTTAAAAAGTATTTATAACTTAAAGTACAGAATTTTCTTTATGAACAATCAGAATTGAAATAAAAATTTCCAGAAAAGTATTTCAGTTTTTTGGAAAACTTGAATAAGTTCAAGAGATCTTCAAAAAGATTTGTTTTTAAAAGTTTTCAAGGATCTCCAAAAGATCTGCAAACATTGTGTAATGCAACCTTCAGTTTACAATTTTTTAACTATTTATGAAATACTCCCAAACACATTTTTCGGAATCACTATTTCTAATTTAATAATAGATTAACAGATTACATAAATTTTATGTAAAAAAAACTATAAATTAATCATCTCTACAAAAAATACATTTTCAAACAAATTCTTTAGTACAAACAAATTTATCTTAGAATGTACTACTTTTAGATACAATTATAAAAACGTGTGAAATGTCACATAAAAGCTATTACTGTCTGGGATAGAAAAAGAAATATATTTTGCATTTCTTATAAGCTAAATCAGTAAATAGAATTTTATCAGATTAACAGAAGAAATTAAATACTTCAACAAAAAATATTTAAACATTTTGACCACAATTTTTTCTTGAATTCGTTTCTTCTGATTTAAAAAATAATCTATTTTGAAGTTCATTAGATCAAATGTAAAAAGTATTTTAATTTCAAGAACATTATCTTTCCATTAAAAGGAAACATTTATGTCAATTTAGAGAAATATATTTCGTACTTTAAATTGAATAAATTATGAGAAATACAATCAAAATTTGAATGAAGAATATCTTACATTTGTTCCTGACTGAATGTTCCATCAGGGCATATTGATACACATTTCTGGTTGTAATGGAACAAACCTGGTTTACAGTAGTTACACAATTCATTAAACTCACATGTTGCACAAGTAGATGAACAAGGGTAACACAAATGCTGTGAAGTGTCTAAAATTACATTTAACATTCATTAGTGCATTAGAAAAGTCCATATTTTATCATTTCAGATATTTTAAATCGTATATGCTTTATTTTTTAAAAATATTTTTTTCTAAAATGATTTGAATTATGATGCAAAACATTTTTATTTTCTTATTTACAAATAATTAAAAAATTACATCATCCCTATAAACAGTGACCAACTCTCCAGTATTTCCTGGAAACTCCCACATTACAGCTAATTTTTTGGGTTCTCCCATATTGATCTATTTCTCCCATACATTTCATTAACAATCAAGATCATGAAATTTAAATTAGATATTACTCTCACCAAATACTCTCAATATAAGCTGTCATTATTGTCAACAGTTTAGACTTAAAAGTACTTATCCATGCATATCGAAAAATTACCTGCAATAATTGATTAGAAAGTCTAGCATATACTAATCAGGAGGGGAATATCAATTTCCAGATTGAAAACAGGAAGTATAGAACAAAGTTGGTTCAATATTTTCAGTGATTTAAGAAACAAATGATGCGCTAAACATTAATAAGATCTTAGATTATTTTATGCATCCCAGGCTCAAATGCCCATAACGAAATTGTTTATTCACTGATGTTCATGGACTGATCAGAGAAAGCAAAGCAGCTTAGAACTAATTAAGTCAGAAATATGCAAATCTTTAAATTTTAATTCTATATTATGTCAGTAAGAAACAGAGTAAATTAATTGTTTTTTCTATTCATTCCATGAACATTTGCCAGAGTGACGTTGCACTGCGAAAAGTGTGCAAAATTTGCCATGACAATCTCCATCTCCCTTAAATCCATGATTAAACGTTGGTCATCCTATCATATGTTGAACTCAGAAATACAGTGAAATTTTGGTCTTATGAACTTTAAGGTAATGATTTTTATCACAATATCAACGAAAATGCCTGTGAAAATTTCAATCTAATGAAGAAATAATTATGATTTAATAAATCACATTTTACATAATAAATCATCTGAATTTACTTTCTAATTTTCTGGGTGACCATAGATACAATTAAGAGCATTCCAGACTGTGATTTGTGGTTTTGAACTTTCATTCAGATATGAATTTTTATATGAATTAAGCAAAATGAATGTATTTTAATGATTGAGAATTTGCCAATTGCTTTTTGAAAAAATAAAAAAGCACTTGTTCTGTAGCATTTCACTTTAAGGTAAGCTTAACGATGATATTTCTCTGATAAGTATTCCACAATTTTACGATTTCCTCAAAATCTTACAATTGGTGAACAATGGCACAGCAACGAATGGCGAGTTACAAATTCTCTTTACAGCAACCTTGAATTTTTAAAACAAAGGATATACTACTGATCTTTTATAACATTTCAATCAAAAGAAACATTTTGATATAGGGTGTTCATACAGACAAATACATGCCAAGCTTTGAATAATTTCAGAACTTTAAATTAATTCTGAAACACTAAGCTAATTCAAAGAAAATGTTCAGAAAGAAAAATAGAAATGTTTATTCAGATTTTTTTTTAATTTTGGCAATGTGTAATTACAGAATTACACATTTCTTGTGACTGGGTCAGTTAGACTCGCACCTAAGAATATACGAGATATATCTATCAGGATCTAATAATTTTGAAGACATTACAATATATACTGAGGTAGGTAGTTGAATTTACATCGCACTGCAGCAACAAAACTGGCTATTATATACTACAGAGAAATATAATGCTCTAAATTATGTTGTTTTCCACTCAATAAAAAAATAAGTAGTGTGATAATTATATCTTGCTTTTACCCTTTGCAATTTTTACAACAAATATTTACATGCTCTTGGCATAAAAATACATGGTAGGTTATATATTTAACATGTAGTATTTCTTTGATTTTACTTTCTTTTCTTATGTAGCTGGCTTTACAATGTAATTTCTGCTCCTAACAGAAAGGTAATTTCTATGAAATATTTTCCTGTTGAATTCAATGGCATAAATAGCCAAAATTAATTACTGTTGTGTGAAAAGGTTCTAGTTTCTTACCTACAATATCTTACATAGAGAACAAACATGTAGGGAGTTCAAACATAAATATGTTCTTATTGGAGCAAGTTTATCGTCTTCCAGGTATTTTGTATTTTTTGTAATCAAATCAAAATAGCAATAATTATTTGTAATCCCTGTAGACCTTCAAAATCTGCAATGACTGCAAGAATATCTACAAAGTCCATCCAGAGATTAACGAGAAGATTCATGCATGCCAAAAAGCAAAACAAATATATCAGATCATTTCAAAAACTTAGGTACCTCATTGCTCTGGCCATTTCCCTGCTATCTTGTGAAAATCATATTCATAATTTCATTGCTACAAATTTGTTGTTTCGTTTCAGTCAATTTGAATTAAGCAATTGTTTTATGGAACTGAACTTAAATTCATTTTTGTAGCTGAAATGTACAGACTATACAATAATTTTTAGTGGTAGATTTGAGGCCACATTTTATGTAAATTAATTGTAAAATGAGTGAGGACAGTTAGATCTATTCACAAGAAACACAATTCTTCAATTTAATGCAAATAAGAAAAATTTTCAAAACTAATTTTCTTCTGACATCAATATTTTTAAGCAAATAAAGAATAACTCAAATGGTATGGACTTAAAAAGTTCTGAAAATAAACGGAATTGAAAATGGGTTTATCTGACCCATACACAGGACAAAAGTTAAGTTATCTATTTTTATGAAAAAACATGTGTACCAAAAGTTTGTACAAAGCTATAAGCAAGACCGAATTTTAAAACATTTTTGTACATTTAGCTTCATTTTGCCCAAAGTATTGCTAAATCGGCAATACCAAGTATGCTCTGCAGTCAAGCATGAATGAGTGTTTTCAATGTAAACATGAAAAACTACCAGAAAAAATTTTTCTGGTTAAGAAGTAATTTGATTTATCACCGTATTTTTATGTTTGGTGGTTCATTTCAATATAAGCAGGTAAATTACCAAACATCAGCATCCTATATATTCACTTTATAGAAAAACCTGTCATAAGTAGTGCAAGCCAGGTTACTTTTTGCAATCCTCTTTGGCATTATTGATTGTTTTGGTGAGTTTAAGTCCTCACAAATACAATTCATATAAAAAATGTGATTTTAAGGATAAAAATATTATAAATTTTTAAAGTAACCTAAATTATATATGATCCCTCATTCTCCTGAAAAGCTATTTTTTAATTTGTGAGATATTCATGATTTAAAATTAAACTTCAGCTTCTTGAAATCCTGACTAACTCCATACAAAATTTCCAATTTTTGCTAATTTGAAGTGGCTTATTTGGGGATTTTAAGGTAACTGAATAAATAATTTACAAACAGCCACATAAGACACATACCAGGAAAGAACCCATCATGACATGTCTTGACACACATGTTATTAGAGAGAAAATACTTTTGGCAAGATAAACAGTTATTGTAAGATGGACCATAACATGATGAGCAAGATTTATCGCACATGTGACATGTATAATCTGTTATATCTTCATATTGACCAGGGGGACATTTATCCACACATTCACTGAAATAAAACAGTGCAGATTAAAATAATATTCATTAAAAATTTAATATTCACATTTTAAAATAAAGCTACATAAAAATGTTTTGCAAATTATAAGATAATACAGTAATAAATATTATGCACAATAAAGGTTTACTCTAAGCTTAAAGTCAAATTCCCTTAATTTTCTAGGCATTCTTTTCTAACCAATCAAAATTCTACAATGTTGGTATACATAACATGAAAGTATAAAGCTTGCAATTGCAGACTATCATTGGTTTGGTTCCTTGCCTAATAGTCATTTTTTGCTACATGAAAGCTAATTAGATCAAGACCTATGGGGTGTAGTACACTCTGAACAACTAAAAGTCTCCATACCAAAACTGGGATTCGAACAGATCCTCTTAAACCGAAGATCAGAAGAAAATCACTGAAATTTTTAGTGAAAGTAAATTACAACTATTGAAACCACAGGTCTATGAACAATTATTTATTTTAACTGAGAACTGCAAAATGAAACAGAAAAGAGATTAATCTTTTGGGTCAAAGGAGTGGTTTTGTATTCAGCAGATTTTTCATTCCTAATAAGTAGTAAAAGGGAGGTAAAATTGTCAATTTGGTGCAGCCATGAGTCTTGTATTGCCTTTGCAGCTAGATTACGGCCCAAATAGGGTCCACATATCCATATACATACAGTTCCTTCTTCCAGTACATCAATTACCAAAGCAGTGATTGGCAAATGATTGTGCAGCTTTTGCTGATACAGGTTGCCACTATGGAAGGGTCAAAACACATTGAACAAATCAAAATTCAACAGCATTTGAGTTTAAGTTGAAAAGTCATGATGTGTTTGTTCTGAGATCCATTATATGTAATTTTGTTGCTGCACATGAGAAGCCGAATTACTATAAATGCTCATTGATAGAATATGAGACAAGTATCATTGTGGCTGCTTTGAAGATCATAACTTGAAATTTAGGTTGCAACTCTGCAATAGTTATCTCAGTCTGCGAAATTGCTTATTGAGTAAAAAAATGCCAAAACATTATGTAACAATTTGATGGCAACTCACAACTTTATAGCCTATATGGTAGACTTGTGAGCAATATTTCAAATTTTGAGTTACAAAAACTGGTTACACTGCATTTTCTCTCCATCATTTAGAACTCATAAATTCAGGACATAAATAAAAGTTTCTAAATAGTAGGACATTGAGCATAATTTCAAGAGTCATGTTAACAAAGCCTGTAAGAACAAATAGACTATGAACTTTGAAGTTTATATTAATTGTTTTCTAGACTTTCAAATATTCTGTTTCATTATACATTATGTTATAGTGACATTCTTATCTAAACACACATGCCTCCTCTAATGATTTAAATTTTTCTTGCTAATTTTATTTTTAGTTGTGGTTTCTTAATATGAAAGAAATAATACAATTATGACTTTCATCTTCACACTAGATGTAACCCTAACTTTAAGTTGTGAGTGCTTTATAAACACATTCGGAATTTGAGTACTTAATAAAAGAATCATAACATGAAATTCAGATTGCGTTTAACTTGTGAAAACAGTCACAGCCCCAAATTCAGGTTATGAACATTTTTTTACTCAATGAGTATTTTTAGTGACTCAGTCTGTGTGGATAATGTCAAGTCTGTTTGCAACTGATCTATTTTCAAGTAGAGCTGCTGATAAGGGCCCTAAGAATGAAAATTTCTGTTATAAATCTTCAGAAATACAATTTCGAACTTGTAGTTCATTTCCATCAGACCATGCTCCGAAATGTTATGAAATGCAATTCCAAATTTTGTAGCTCTAGTCTGAAAACTATTAAGTCACCATAATTATTTCCACTCCAATGTTACTCATTCAGACCTGAAACATACAATGCTTGTATTGAATGATTATTTCCATTTTATGCAACCAAAAGGGGTTTAAAATCTAACACACTACAATGAAAAATGACAATTTTATGCCATATTAAATAAGAATCAATATCCCCAATTTAATGCATTGTAAGAACGTACACATTGTTTATCTTGATATCAAAAGATTTTTAAGTAAAGAAATGAACTGAAAAAAATTGGTCCGAATTGAAACAATTGTATGAAATGTAGTGACATTTCTTTCCAAGAAATGCATATATGTGAGAAATTCAGCAGCCCTTATACTTAACGTACACTACTCAAATACACATATCTGCCTTGTACCTCCATAGTGTTTATTAGGGATTTAACTTTTTAACCTCCACGTTCAGCTCTTAAGTAAAGCCTACAATTCATGGTTGAAAAAAAATTCTCCATAATTCAAATATAAAAATCAATTTTTCACTGTTACCAGCTACAGCTACTCTATACAGATCTTTATGATGGGAAGACTAAAACTGATAAGTATAATGAACCAATAGTAAAAAATGCACAAGTAGAAAATTCAATATTTATCTGGCTTTCATGTTACATATTACTATAAATCACTAGATAAGTAACAGAAGTTAAAAAAAATTCAATTATATAAATATACAAGATTTTAAAGAAATATGGCTAAAATGCATTACTATTATTTTGTGTTGTAACTGAAAATCATCATAAACTTACTTTTGTAAAAAAGTCAAATCTAAAGTATAAAATAAGAAATGAGACAATTTGATTTCTCATACAAAATAAAATGTCTTTAAGTGTGATGTGATAATTTTTAGAAAATTTAACCTTCAAGTAAAACTGAATATATTTTTTAATTGATAGATTCATTGAAGAAATCAACAGAATAATTCAAAATTAAAATCTTATCTCATAATATAATAGTAATTGTTTATTTATAATAGAAAGTAGTACGTCAGTTCAGGCAATAGAAATGGAAAATTTTCAAAACATGTGTTCCAAAACAATGATACCAGAGATTTCCCTTTTTAACCAAAGCACATCACATAGCAGGAAGCATTACCATAGCCAAAGTTTAAGAGGGGACAAGAAATGTTGAAAGCGTTGGTGATGTTATATATAGTCAGTTTAATAGGTTCAAAAATTTATATTTTTATCATGTTTATAATAATGAAGGTGTTCAAGAATTGTATAAATGTCAACATCAAATTGGTACTAAGGTCTATCATCTAACTTATTACTGGAACCAGGAGTGCTGATGTTGGGGCTTGCCGCACAGGTATTCTCTTATGTTTTAGTAACCAGTAATTATACCATGTCAAACATTGAACTTTATCAAGTAAAAAATAATAAAGCACTTACTTTCGACCTTTTATTAATGCAAGGAATTTGTTTTCATCAGAGCAAACATTCTGAAATTAATATATTAATTAAAATTTATTGATATAAAATGCATTCAAATTTTAATAAGTTAACTAAGTTTTCAATTAAATTAGTCAGAGAATAAACTTTAGGATTTAAACCTGATACTGAAATATCAGGTTCATTTAGAAAGCTGCAGTAAAAATTTCTTATAAATACTAGTTATAGTCAATACAGATATTTAAGAAAGATAATTCAATAGGGATGGAAATTGGGATCATTGCAAGAAATATTTGAAATAAAAACTTAAAAAGCATTATCATTATTCATTACATTCCACGATGTAACATCCTTTTTTGAACATTCTTACATGAGATGCATACGCTCTAACTCCTTCCTGGTCAATAATTTTCAATTCCATTCTGTTTTGAAATTGAATCTTGCTTTCAATCCCTTCTCAAAGCTTGTTTAACTTTGTCGATTTGTTTTTAAATTGTACTAGTGATGTGAATGAAAGTTTAAAATCTAGTTTATTTTATGAACTTTCAGTACATACAACATTTATTGAGAAATTTGCAAAGTTCGTGTTTATTATGCTCACCCACATAGCAAATTGAAACTCCATTTACTCATAGCCATCCATGGACACTCTCTTAATGATTATGATTTTAGAGTGGCCAAAAGAACTAGAATGGAAGGTAGGATTTTCTTACCATATCAGTATTGAGCTCACCTAATGCTAACCAAAGAAATTTCGTTTTTCATCATGTTAAGCTCTCAATCACAATGAACATCACTTCAAAAAATGGGCAAATGAAAACTTAAAAAACACATTTCTCATCAAGAGTAGCGGAAAACAGTTTCCAAGGAACAGAAAAACTTGAAAGAACGTAAATTCATTACTAGCACACTTAATTGACTTCGTTTGACATGGCCACAAGGACTTCCAAGCTTGCTTTCCATTAAGACATTTCCTACAGATACTAAAAAGGTGTCCATTAATTCAATGAAAACCTCATATAGTACATCTCTCAAATTAGGGGAACAACTCTTATGCGCTGACTCGTTTAAGGTCATTACAAATTAGGTATGGACCATGAGGATGAGGAATGAGACTTTAGGGAACAAGACAGAGTGCTTTGCAACGTTAAACATGGAACCTTATGTGACTTTAACCAGTGGGCACAAGGAGGGATTCAAATGGAAGTTGCCTTCTATCAAAGTTATAGAATTTAATGAACAGGCTATATATACAGCTGACTCAAATTGAATTTATATAAAGTTAACATTAGGGCATGCCTTTCCTTTAGGGACATTTAAATGACCATTATGTGGGAAGAAACCAGGAAACTCATAGCCAGATGATCTGAATACTGGGATCAAACATCACATGCAACAAATCACACTGAAGCATTTTTGGTGGATTACAGTATTTCTAATGAACATCTCTGATTTCAAAATGAAATTTTAAACTGACCAACTACAAACCCAAAAGATTTTAAGATTAAGATTTTTTCGAAAATTCTTAAAATATGTAATGGTTCCATTTATTTCAGTTTCAAACTTATTTTCATTTTATCATTATGTAATGGCAAAATCATGGCAATTGTTCTCATTTAATAATCATTTTATGGCATTACCCAGCATTTTCAGCTTCGTTTCTACAATTCCCTTCCCATCCAATTTGAAATTTGATCTGATTTTAAAAACTATTCTAAAGCTGAGAATTGTTGGATTGAGCTAAATTTTTATGGGTGGATGAAGAGCTAAATGAAGAAAAGCGCTGAATATTAAAATTGTAATCCCACTAAACACAAATGAGTTTTCTTGACAATTTGAAAGTGTAGTTTTCAAAAGTTTTCCATATTCGAATGGACAATTCAATTATGAAGTAAAATTGATTAAAAATGTATCTTATTTTATTCAACACATGCATATGCATTTCTCTAATATATATGTCATATTACTTAACTTAATACTGAAACAATAAATGAAAATCATGAGAAAAGGATTCATTTTAAATACTTACTTTATTGACATAACTGAAAATAAGACATTTTACAGTTAGATGTCAATGCAAAGAATAAAACAAAAGTGTAAGAGCAAACATACCAAGGCTTCATTAAATTTATTAACACCACGGACAGGATATGTATGTTCTGATTCTAATTCAGAGAGTGTACTCATTTGTGCATTTTTCAACAGCATTGAAGACAATGGTAGGTCTTGAGTACCATAAAATACAAGTGACCAATTTGTAAGTTTTCCTGTAAAATAAAATACACAGAATTTAAACTCTTTCAGATACCTTAGGTCAGATACAATTATGGACCCCAAGCAACAGAGAAAAGTTTGTAAAATGGAATTTTTTTAAAAGGAATTATAACGGAGGTACTGTAGTATTTGAGCAGTGTTGTATGAGTGTAGAATCGTTTGGGTTCATAAAATAGAAGTTTGCTAAAACGAAGACTGTCTTAGATTCACCACATGGTTTTAAAATTTATTTCATTAACATGTATTTTGTTTTCATATTATTTTGAAAATTATTGAATAAAGATATTCAAGTTAAACAATCAGATCATCTGTACTTTCTGGACAGATATATCTCAATAATTAAAAATAGAGAAATAGAGGTAAAAAGATAATACATATATATATATATATATAATTTATAATATAACCTATTTGAAGCTCATCAAGCTGTTCACTAATACATGAATACAAGGCACTCTTTTTCTCAATTAAAATTCATGTATTGTGCATTGTGTCACACATGAAAATTCTTCATAGCATCATTTAATAAGCAGTGTCAAATCAATGAAATATATATATACATACACAGTGAGATCCATAAAATTTGGACACTAGACAATATTACAATTTCCTTGACATTAAAGTGGAATAAAAGAAAATTATGGGAAAATCTCCCTTTTCATCGATGTAAAGGACCAAGGATAAGAATCACTGCAATAGAAAGTTTATGAAAAGGAATTAAAATTTGTCCTATTCTATTCGAGAAAATTTGTAAAATCATGATTCATCATTAGGATTTCATCAATAAAAGTGTTGACAGTAAATATTATTAGACCAAAGGGAAAAAAGCTCTAGTTTGTTCAATTTATTCTTTTACTTTAAAAAGTATAAGGAAAGGAAATAATTATAATGGAAGTTTGATGAAGAGAGACAATTATTCAATTTCTGAAAATTCTGTAATTACTCCATTGTTTTCACATTCTTAATGTACATTAAGCAAGTGCAAAACATTTTCTCATGAAAGAAAGTAATTCCATTACCTGGCTCATTAGTAACTGGTATTCCATCATTTACAACAAGAAGCTTCCAAATCCCTTCAGGAGATTCTCCCCAAAAATGTACAGACATAAAAGGCCAATCATTGAAAGAACCCTCCACATGGTCATGAGGTCGAGGTAGTAGAATATCAGACTCAGTGCCAGATGGTGAAATTAAAGTTATGTGTAGACTGCCTCGTGGACGAAAATGAAGAGTTATTCTTGCTTGAACATGTTCTAAAGACTGCACTGAATTGTCAGTATTTTTACAACCTGTTGTGGTTATACTTGTTTCAAGTCTGTCACCTCTAGTTGCAGAAATGTACCTATAATAAATATGAAATATTTTTTGGAAAAATTAATTTATAAAATTTATTTATCTTTAACTATATACAGGGTGAGTCTAAATTGTTTTTACAAAATAAGAGGGGTGATAGTACCCATCCAGACGAGCAATAATTACCATGGAACATAGGGTCGCATTCCACCCTGAGAGGCAGAAAAGAGTAAAGTCGAAACGCGTCGAGCATGAACAAGTCATCGCCTCTGACGTCGTTTTGTACCTGCCAACATAGCATATCTCCTAAGCAAGATGGCCTGGTCGGTGGATCGGACGTGGCGGACCTGTGGCTTGGCCTCCTCGCTCACCGGACCTCAACCCACTGGACTTTTTCTTCTGGGGGCACATGAAATCTTTAGTGTACCATACGCCTGTGGACACGGCTGAAGATTTCATAGCGAGAATCGGTGTTGCCGCAGACAACACCAGGAATCTTCGAGAGTGCGCCAGTCATTCCTTCGCCAGTGTGAACTGTGCAATGACATGCATGGCCGCCACTTTGAGCAATTGCTGTGAGTTTTTCTCTGATCAATAAATCAGATTGTGCAACTTTTGGTATCGTTCATTCACTTTCACAACACTGTTATAAGTTCATGTTGAAATTCTAATTTTACTCTTTTCTGCCTCTCAGAGTGGAATGCGACCCTATGTTCCATGGCAATTATTGCTCATCTGGATGGGTACTGTCACTCCTCTTATTTTGTAAAACAATTTAGACTCACCCTGTATATAACAGCAAGATATACTTGCAATTAAAATTTGAAGCAAATCGACTGTGGTAATTGAAATATTATTCTCTATTAATTGTGATCTAAAAAGTGAGAGCTCTCACATGGAGTGTAACACCTGGTGTAACTCTAGGAGTAAACAAGTGAACACAGAGAAGGTGAAAGGCATGGTGTTGCGTAACACAAAAACAAGTCTATCTGTTGCAAATTGCAACACAGCACCATCCTTGAGCATACAGAAATCATTACAAGAAATTATACATTAAATTTGGTTTCAATATTAATTGTTAAATTGTAAAATTAAAGGTTGTACGTAGAATATTGAAAGTTTATAATTGGAATAAACAAATAAAATTTCAAAATAAATAAAAATGGTAATGGTATTGGTAATTAATTAACGTCAAACTGAAGCAACACAAAGGGCTATTGGCGATGGTCCAAGATCAATCCCTAAGGGAAAGAACCGAGGACACCACCACATAATTAAATCAAAAACATACATTGATAAAAATCTGAATTCTTTAAATTGATGAAAGTAAAAAATAGATAAACATGTAGTTGTTACCATTTGGACTTTCCCACCCTGTAGTCATAACCTAAGTCATATGACATGACCCACCCCATTCAAATGATACAACCCCATCCCTTATGCTAGATAAATATAGGGAATAGAAATAATAATTTTTGAATAAATATAGGGAATAAATTTTGAATAAATATAGGGAATTATTTTTTGCTTTCATTTTATCAATTTATCATTAAATTTTAAAATCTTTCAAACTCAGAAAATTAAAATCTTCTTTACGTACAAAAATAAATTTAAATGCTTGTTAACACATAATGAGTAATGCATAAATCTTACAGGTTTTGTACTTTTCGTTAAAGCAAATTCAAAGTGTTTCCCAGTAATATTTTCAAGTTTTATAGATCTTGGAAATAACATTGAGAGTGAACATCCACAGAAAAAATGTTTACTCATTCAGTGGTGCACCCCACAGCAATGGAAAAATTAAACGTGCATCGGCTTGATAACATTGTTAATTGAAGTTTAGTAGGTTTGCTGAAAAATTCTACACCAATTTGTAATGATAGGTTAGATTAATGGGTAAAATTAACTTAAGCTACATTATATTACTTTCAGTGTATCACCAATTTTCATTTATTTTAGACCTTTGAAACGAAGGCACAAATCGTATCAGGTAAAAAACCTTATAGAGGTCACCCCCAGTTCTGGTGGGGTAAAATTCCCCTCTTTTCTATAACATAACACCAAACAGACAATAGGATATGGGTTGTCAATCGGATACTGCCAAAAGTAAGGGGTGTGAAACAGGAAGTAACATGAGTCATATATTTGAATTATTTTAATAACTGGTACTCACTCACATTATAGGCAACTCTTAACATCCTCAGTTTTAAACGGATAAGGATGGCAGTCTGTTACGATTTCATGAGTTCTCCATCATAAAATTTGTGTATAATTTCCACATGCATATACCAAAGTTTTATTTTTTAAATTTTTCCCAGCCCACCCATCTTGTTTTAAATGAGAGGACCACTGAATCATGGGATTGATCGAGAAGTTTGAGGGGAAAAGAAATTTCACCCAACTAAGTATATCAGTACCACGATTATGACTATTTTCAAACACCCTTCCAAGGAAAATTCTGGGTGTTTGCATTTGTTACACCAGTGCTTTCCAAAAAGTGAGGAATGTCTTTTGAAGGGGTGCAAAGTTATTACTAAAACAATAATTAGAAAAATTAAAACAACTTTACTAATTACTATTTTCCCTGAAAACAGAATTCAAATCGAAGCACCATAGCAGGCTTGAATCAAATAATAAGTTTCTTGTATAAAAATATGAGAGAAGAGCTAGTTTTTGCAGTTGTTGCAAGAGAAATAAATAAAAAATCAGTCCAGTAAAAAGAAAGCTCTTTGAAAAGGTGTGTTAGGGTAGGGGACAAAGCACTTCTATATTACTTCTCTGGTTTTTTCTTCACTAAGCCATTTTACAACACATTGAAAATTAAATTTAGAATTTCATAAAAGGCAAATTGCTTTAAATACTTGCCTCTCAGTCGTGTCAGGGGAGGTATAGCATATATGTTGGTCAGAAACTGTTTTCCACTTTTTAGCTAATTTAACCATAGCAGCAGCATCCATTAATCCAAAACCAAACATTGTACTAACTAAAATTAAATTAGATATAATTGTTACAATGAACATGAAGACAATTACAATTTTGTAAACAGTACAAATATTTTTACAAATCTCTATAAAATTGAATGATAAAAAAATCTATACATAAAACTAACATAAAATACCTTTCAACTCATAAAGATCTGAACTCATATTATATCAGATATTTAAAAGTTATACCATTATTACCAATCACACAATTCAAGGAGTAGTCTGTCAATTACATAGCAAAAATTATTTGAAAAGTTGTATGAATTTTTCTCTTTACATTTACATTAAGGCAAAAATAACTTAAATTTCATTCCAAGCTTCTAATATCATTGTATAATGTGTGTACCATGTCTTAAAACTACTACATAATAAAGATTTGTTGATTTCACCATGGTTTGCATACAACTTTAGAATAAAGATTTGTCGATCAGGATAATAAGACCCTTGTTGAATAAAAGCTATGCAACTGTTAAGGTTTTTTAAAATGCATTCTTCCAAAAGAAAAACCATAAAAACCATGATGCACATGAAGAGAAAGAAATTTTCACAGTATCAAATCTAGAATTCTTTATTATTATAGGATTACATCAGAAAGGTCATAAATTAGTGAGTTGTAAAACCCCTCATGTGGCAATACATGGCATGGAGTCAAACAAAATCCTCAAGCTAACCTGTGGCAAATTAAGGAAAACATTCTTCAGCTGCTGCTACAGACTCCTTATATTCTTTGAGTAGTGCAATTGATGGCCTTGCATAAACCAGGCATGCTCAATGGGAGACAGATCTGGTAACTCTATGGCCAAGGAAGAGTTTCGACAAAACAGAGGCACTCCTGGGAAACTCAAGCCATATGTGACCATGCGTTACTGTACTAGTAAATAGCCCCTTGAACAAGTAACATGTTAAGCAAAACAACAGCTTGTAGAATCTACTGGATATCTCATTGTACCGTCATATTACCTCACTACTAGATGGGTACAGCTGTCACAAGGGATGGCTTCCCACTCCTACATAAGGACTTTGTGTTGCGCTACTTAACAGTAATCTGAGAATGGAAGCACCTGGCCAGGTCTCTGACACACACAAATGTAGTAATCGTTTTCCCCAACGCAGAAGTGAGATCCATCACTAAACATTATCAGATGCCATTTCCCATGCCTGTCCATGACTCTCGAATAAGGCATTGTTGGCGCCTATGCGCCAACCGCTCGCCAACTTGGGTTACCACCATGTTAATATTTGCACTTGGTTATATGTTTTTGATCAGATCGGACGTTTTGCGTCCAATAGGGATTTTTCCCACTATCCTTTTTGTAAATTGGGTATACCCATTATATATTAATCTACATGTTCTTTGTTAAGTTTTGAATAAAACTAAAAACTGCCAACTCCTTCTTTATGCTGTTGACGTTATTTACAAGCTTAACACAAAGACAGGCACCACTCCAGATGTAGCTGATGATTTTCGGTAGACATTCTCAATTTACTGTCGAGTGGCATACTGCTGTAACTCCTAGTGTAAGAGTGGACAGCCATAATTTTCAACTGGTTTCCTTCAGTAGTGCTACAAGATAGTTTGACAGTACAGAAATACATCCAACAGATCCTACCCCTGTTTTGCCTTTCATATCCCATGTCCAAGGGACTATTTACTAGCATGACGCCTGACCACGCATGGCTCACCTTTCCCAGGAGTGCCTCCATGGTGTTGAAACTCTTCCAGGGCAGATACACCCCAGATCTGTCTCCTATTGAGCATGACTGGGACATGCTAGGCCATTAACTGCCCCACTCCTGGAGTAAGTAGGATCTGTAGCAGCAACTGTACAACGCTTGGCATAATTTGTCATAGGATAGCATAAGGACTACATTTGACTCCATGCCATGTTGTATATTGGCATGTATTACTGCTAAAGAGTGCTGTACAAATTACTAATTTATGACCTTTCTGATGTAATTCTACAATAGAAACCTTAGGTTCGGTATTATGATCACTTCTTTATCTGATGATGTAGGTCAAGCAACGTTTCATTCCGATAGAACACTGGCTTCAGGGTGTTTTGATATTTTTTGGCACAGTACAAGTCTTAAAAAATCTTCCTTGTACCCTTAATCTTGATTAAAAACATAATCGAGATATATAAATAAACTATGTAGACGATACATTTAATTCTATTTTTAGATTTGTTTATTTCTTGGCTGAATTTCCTTTAGGCTCCTTTAGAGAACTATTCTCAGAACATAATTCAACCATTATCTAATAAAATTTTAATATTCTTCCACTACATGAAGCTTTTTAATGGAGGTTTTTCCTGAAATCTCTTAAGCTCTCGAATACAAACAGTAACATTATTATAATTACAAACGGTAACAATATTATTTCTATTTAAGCAACACTTATGAGAAACACATTTTATTTGTGTCTCAAATGTTTTTAATAATTTTGAAAAGTGAAAAATGTCAACACTGGGTGCTGACAGCAAAAATATTAAGTCATCAAAAATAGGATAAGTTGCTTAAAAATAAAAATAATTAAATTGAGAAATAATACAAAGGTGGAATCCATAATGCTTGGCATCTCTGTAAACAAGCATTTCTAGAGAACTCAATGTTTAAGATTGATCTCAGTAAAAATCAAAACCGACAGCTTAATTAATATATTAAAATATAGATAGTACAATTAAACGTTTCCAAATCACCTATAAATATTTTCTTAGAAGACACAGTAAATACCACAATTCAAATCAATAAAAGATAGCAATATCTAAACCAAGTGGACAAGAAAAAATATAATTTGACACATACCTCTTCTACCAATACCATTTTTAATCCATCCTTCTTCTTTCAAAAGAGGCTCATACCTGGAGGTCATTACTATTAAGTACTGCATATCTCTCCATGTAAGATGAGGACTACAGAATAAAACAAATTTTAATAATTAATTTTAAACTAATAAATTTTTAATTCTTTAATTTAAAAATATTGCATTAAAATTTCTAATTTACATAAGATTTTTATTTAAATAAAAGCTTTACTGTATTTCAAATTCAGGAATGTTTCTTGAAACTTTCCGCTCACTTTTTAGGTAACACAAACAAATGAACATAACTTTGGAAGTGACTTGTGTGATAATGAACTTGGTTGTTTATAATTTTATTTGATATTAATAAGTTGAAACATAGTATATAACATATGGTAGTAATAAATATTAAATTATGGCTAGAAACCCTGGAGAAATATGAATAGTAATACAAGCAGTTAGGAATATCAAGTAAGAATTGGTTTAAACACTAAATTCTAGTTCCCATAATTTATATAAACCAATATTATAACTAATATGTTTCATAATGTTTTCTGGAATGAGGAAGATCCTTTTTCCACAATGTTCTTTCATTCAAATGAAATATATCATGCATTTTTAAAGTTAATGATATTTGAAAAGCTGGGTGACTTGCCACATTTCAATATTACCTGTGGGATATACAAATTTCTTTCCTTTGACTTAGTGCCACTCAGTAAGATCCAGAATTTTATGCCATCTGAAAGTGACTACTATATTTACAGTAATTTTTGTACATATCTTGTTAATTTGCTTATGTTACATTTTTAAATTGTTATTGTTTTTGTTCTGTATAAAGATAAATTGTTTCAAAAACCTACAAATTCTTATTTCATAAAAATCTAGTCTGGTAGAGCTATATTCCACCCTCTAAAATACAATGAATATTCTTAATGTTAGTAGTACATAATCAACAGGACCCGGATTTTGTTGACCTAAAAATGAATAAAAATAACCTAAAATACGCATAAAAACTGTTGACATTTTGACATAACTAAACATTTCAATTCACAACTTGAAGATCCGAAAGTAAAACATGATATTTTATTTTTCAGTTAAAATGAGAAAACTCCCAGCAGTCTTCACTCTTTCCAGAGTCAATGATTTATCCACCTATAGAAAATGCATATAAAAGTTTTTATTTTGAGTTAAAATGCAGATCACTAATTTTTTCCAATGAAGTTAGTAAATGTGTTATTTGTTTTGTGTTTATTGTGGAAAAGAAATTGAGGATTATAGATGGTGACTTGAGAAGATTTCAACATATTTTTTTACATCCTAACAAAACTAAACATACCAAAAATTTTGACCTAAAAAAATCTTAAAAATGACGTAATAATCAAAAATACCGAAAAATGACCTAGAAAACTATATTCCTACAATAAGGAGATTGCAAACAGAATTTCTATCCATACAGGAATCGTCTACAAATTGATGGCAAAAAATTGACATGTCAACAAAATCAGGGTCCTGATAATCATGTCACATCAGACATTAATTTTCTATTTACTCAAAGTATTTGCAAGTATCACTTGCATTTAAAAAAAGCAGAATTCATGTGATTAATTCAGTCTCATTTTCTGGAGTTATCATTTCTACTATTAACACACAGCAACATTTTTAATGTAGAAGTGGGCAAAGGAAACAAAAAATTCAAACTCAAAATTACAAATACTTTGCTAGAAGTACAATGAAAATGTTTATAATTTTCAAATTTAGAAAACAAATAGCACATTGCAGTACAAAAACTTTCCCCAGGCCATCCTTTCCCTTGGGCCTCTGTACCATGGTACTGCCAATCCCCTATGTAGAGATGGTGTTTGTGCTTAAATATAAATAGCAGACACCATACTTATATATAGCTTTTATTTTTGGATATATTTATGAAATCTTTCATTTTATCATTTTAAATTTTTAAGGTTCTCAACACTGATAGGTCTCTGATAGTGATAATCAAGTCAAACAATCCATATCACTACATAATAAGGAATAAAACAATTGTTTCATTTATTAATGTTACATGTGATCATTGCTAGACCAAAGATGAAAAACCATTTTGGTTTTAGCATAGCGGACCAAGACAACATTTTCTCTGAATTGTGACTGTTTTAGAATTTAAAAAAATTAATTGGTTGTCATATGAATAATTAGTATTGTGCTATGATAATGTGCTTTTTTAAATTTTAAGGCAAAGGCAATTGTCTTTCATACAGCTCAAAAAATCACAATTCATACAGAATTGAAATAGTTATAGGAATGTTCATTAAGCAACCAGATTTGCCTTTCATTTAGAATAAATGCACTGATGAGTTACATATGGAGTTAAGAAACAAGGTAGAGGATGGAACGAATTCAATTCTTGGGGAGGGTCAATCCTATAATTTTTTATTTTAATTTTCAATATTTATGATCTTTTCACCTGTTTAATAACCAATAATTAAATTAATAAGAATTTTCACTTTTCTTGGAAATAATGCCATTCTATAATTTTTTATTTTAATTCCCAACATTTATAGGGTCTTTTCGCCTGTTTAATAACTAATTCAATTAATATAGGACTGTTCACTTTTTCTTGGAAATAATGCCAATGTGTGGTCTAAGATCACTATTCAATATTCTTGATTAAAACAACCTAGACCACTCCTTAATAAAGTGAAAGCTACAATACACATTTTTGACCTATTCTATATTAATAAAGCATAATATGTTTTAAGACTTTAACTGTAAAGCTGTATAGTCTTTTAAAAGATTTGTGAATAGCTATTCTGATTATGATAATCATAGAAATATAATAGTCTAATACTTTCTAGACTTCATTTAGCAAAAACACATGCTGATAAATGTTTTAATGTATTGTTATTATACAGATATAACCTAGTATTCTTTGCAAATTCAAGAGAATAAGTAAAAACGTTCTTGCTAATGCAAGAACGTTTTTACTTATTATCTTGAATGCTAATGCAAGAACGTTATTGAATATTGTGCTGAATTTGTAGTTCATTACATTATTGCTTGAATAAATTCAATAAATGCATTCTATTTCATGTATTTTTTACTTTATGCTTCACTAATCACCATTATACTCAGAGATATACATCACAGTATAAGGTACAAGAGAAAAAAATCTAAATATGTTTAAAATTTATATTTTAGCATACTTAGCTTCCAAGGCAAGAGCACAAATTGCTGCAGCAATGGGTGCAGATGCTGAAGTCCCAGTGTGACGTTTAGTACAAAGTTTAGAAGATGTGGGTTTCATTCCTTTTTCAAGTTCTTTAACAGCATTATAATCAACATCAACAGTGATCTAAAGTAAAATATTATCATTCCAAGCAATAATAAAGTTTACAGGAAAATACAAGTAAATATGAACTGTTATCAATCTTAATTATCTTTCAAAAAATACTCTTTTGAAATTCTTTGGATTTGTCCTAACCTGAATTATGAAATTGTTTTATCAAATTAATTGTACAAAATAGAATAATTCTTTCAATGGTTATATTGTTATGCTAAAAATATTGATGGAAGAACTAAATAGCTCTTTTTCTTGTCACTACTAAAAATAAGACTTGCTGAAATACTTTTTCAATAAATTGGGTAAGATCACATGTAGCTCCTACCTTTGATTTTTCCATTTTTTCTCAAATGTATATTACTGACTGTTGAATATGAATAGTTTAACTGCATGCATGTTATTGTTTACCTTGTCTGAGTGGCAACAGACCTTTTAAATTCAGAGTAAAATATTTTGCTCAATACTTTATATTTATGTTCTTGTGTTGTATGCATATCCATTGTGAGGTCTGAGCTGTACCTTTGGATTCATTAAATGTCTTCTAACTATTTAGTTATTTTATTTCAATATTACTAGACAACAGTAGTATTTATCTCCATGCAGATGGTACTTTTATAATTAAATAATATGTAGAAGTACAGATAGTTAATATTAATATTGGTGTGTAAATGATAGCAATAGAAAAAGAGAAGGATATGGAAAGAACTCCATAGAGACATGAAAATTCAAACAGCTGAAACAACTTATTGTTACCTATAACTCTACATAGGTGTTATTTATCAAATTAATGAAAAAAACAGTTCTTGAAAACAAATTATCATTCAATCAATATTTTATAAAATCAAAATATAAGGAACAATATGACATGCCTCTATAGCATTTCAAAAGATCAGTATTCTACATAAATTCAAGCATTACAAGATAACCAATAAACTGTAATGACAGAAATATAAACTTAGTTAATGAAAATAAAGTTATTTTTACATGCCAATAGCTTTCACATCTGAATGAATAATATAATAAAAAATGTACTAATACTTACAATGTTATGATCTATATTTGGAGTCCCACTACTATATGTTGTAGCCAAGGTAGAGGAACACTGCTCTAAGTACCAAGGTTTCAAACCACTTTGTGCTGCGCTACTTACAGATATAGTATAAATGGAATTAGTGTAACCATCACAATTACAATTATCATTATGCCCTCCACCATTGCCAGAAGCCCAAACAAATATTGATCCAAGGCCACCCCGACCCTAATAGAATAAAAGAAAATAATTACTCAAACTACAAAAGAAAGTTTGATTTCAGCTCTAGATAAGCATTTTCTGACTACATATCTTAACTATAAAAATAATAACAAATATGCAAAAAGTGGAACACTTAAAAGTAATTTTCTTGCTTAAAAATAAAATGTTTCTGTCAAATATACTTATCATTCCAGAAATTTTAAATGTTCAATAATCATGTTGAAGATTAACTAAGTTAAAGTTGTATTCTGAGTCAATATAAGTTCTTGAGAAGTACATAATTTGTCAGACTACTTGTAAGTATTTTGGTCCAACTGTTCAAGGGGATAATTTTGAAATTCAATATTGCTGCAAAACAGTTACATGCTGAGTCATAGGACATGGGATTACTTTTATCCAACTTGCTTCTGTATTAGAACTTAGTAGTAGAGAAAAGTGCACTGAAAGCACTCTAAAATAATGTAAGGTTTTCTTTTGTATTGGGAATTTCAGAACTGTAAAATAGTATGTGTAATTCTTTAAAATTGCTGTTATATGTTTGCATTTTCTTGTTACTTGTTATCAACCTCATTCATTGTAGATAAATCGGGTAACTTTGTAATCACTTGGAAGATCAGGGCATTTAGCTGGTTTGAAATAAAGCTGTAATTTTTTACACAAATTTCATAGGAACTGTTGAATCCTTTCATTCCTCACATGATATGTTTCCAATATGTGTGGTTTAACTGAGATGTCCTGTGGTTTGTCCTGGAAGAATAGGCATAGTTATGAGAACCTCCTCCACAGGATAAGGAAGTTTTGAGGTCAAAAGCACCAATCATGCATGCGAAGCTGTCTTGAAATGACACAGAATCAGAACTTAATTAGGGTATTGCTTAATAGCATTCTTTGCAATGTTATGGGTTATAAAGGTGGGGAACAGCTTCAGCATAGCTGGACCTTAAACCTGGATAATTAAAGCTTCCTACAATTGTATTACTTTTACATTTCTCATATACTCATTCTCCTATTGCCATAAACACCAAATTTACTTTGCTCTGCGTTACTGTTGTATATTATTTGTACTAATTTTATTACCTAAATATTCAACACTTTAAGTATTGAATATTATTCATCTTTTAAACTTCTATTCACATCATTTAGGTCAAATTTTCAGGAAAATTGATTAAGTATTAAAAGAGATATCATATGTTTCTGATTAAAGAGCTGCCATTTTTATTTTTGATGACATCATAACCAGAAAATGTACTGAATGGAATATGTTCACTCAAGCCAAAATTACTTACAAAGATCCCGACTAAGCATTTCAGAACAGTTTTATGAAATTTTATATTAAGAGATATAGGCTGTATCGTGATCGATAGGCGGACATCTTGGATGACATCAGAGCTGAAAATGTATCAGATGGCAAAACACTAAAGCAACTACTAAGTTTTCTGAAAAAAATTCTCCTCACTCAAACTTTCCTACAGAACCAGTCAGATCCTATACACACACAAAACAGCTTATACTTTAAAAACTAATACCTTGTTTATTCCATCCTCAAATGCAATTTTTGCCAATCTTCCTGGACCATCTACTGTTTTCCCATCATCTTCTGGACCCCAAGATGCACTATATATATGAATGTGATCCGGTTTGAGACTTAAGGCTTTAGCTTCAATAGAATCTGTGACAGATCCATCCAACATTCTAACACCTGAAACGCAAAATCAAGCACTAAAATTAGATTACTGATTGATGACTATAATTTGAATGTTAAATTAGTTTTTTAAATATTTCTTCAAATATTGGATTTTCAAGTTCAATTTTTATTATTTTTATTCAAGTTCAAATAATATTATTTTTATTAATGTCTTAATACAGTACTGTATGATAAATTCAAATGAAATAGTTTTGCTTTCCTTTCGAAAATACAGTTGCAGTGATGTATTTTTCTTTTATCACTGAAGAAACACATTATACCAATTGATTAAATATTAAAACAATATAAATGATATATTCTCTTTATTTAATGGAAAATATATTAAATAAAATGGAAGATTACATATTTTTAAATTTCAATTTTAAACATCAGCAACATAAACCAGAATAAAAAAGCATGACCCAATTTCAAATAAAACTTCAAAGCTCTCTTTTACTGATCACTATAAATAAGAATCCTCAGTCTTCTTTTTTTCCGAAAATTAGCAGTAAATGAAGAACACCATGAAAAATGCAACTCTATAAATTCTTTTTACTAACTATAAGTCATTTTAGCTTGTTGATTGCTTTACCAAGAACAGCAATTTCAACCAAAGCTGCATCACAGTTAAGATAGTTGAATTTTTTTATGTAAAGATCCAGTGTGCAAACCATCTATGTATTCATTTAGTGTGTCAAATCAGAGGCAAATTAATAAATAAGCAATTGACAAAGGCAATGTATGCAGACATGTTTACAGTCAGCAAAATTGCAACATCATTAGTAAGGCTCATATAAGCTCAGGTGGTAATAGTTGTCAACATCAAAAAAATTATATGCTTTTCAATGGAATGAAATATGAAATTTTTTTATGTTTGTAAATTAATAAGTTTTAAAATTTAATTCAATTTCATATCATACCACCAATACTAGCATTGTATGCTATTCCAACTCCACAAAATTCATTATTGGCAACTGCAGCTACTTCACCAGCACATCTGGTACCATGCCTGAATAAATATATAAATTCAGATGCAGATTAGTAACATAAATACAAAATTACTGCAATAAAAGTTTCACTATATATTTTAATAGGGTATTTAAAATTAATATAATGGTGATCAAAATACTGGTCAAGGGTGGGGCATTCTGGAAAAATGTGATAAACAGTTGAATTTCAAAGATCTATCTATTGAGGTATACTTTAAAAGATAATATTAAGTTCAAGTACTCAAAACAAATTTGAAAGCTATGGGTCCGAAAAAATTGCAACATTTCTTTTGATGTTAGAATTTTTGGGGAAATGATGGAAGATTTAAAAAATCAGTGAAATGTTGAACATAAATCTTCTATTCAAAGTATTGAAAAAAATCATGAACAAGAAGTGCAAGGTGTTTCACTGAATGTGAAGAGGGTGGATTGTTGGGAAAATTCATCACTTCTAAGACCAGAGAAGTTAAAATTATATTTGAAGCCTGAGGGATGTTTAAAAAGGACTTTAATGCTAAAATTGTAAGAAACATTCTAAGAAAATCAGACTTTCATTGCCGAGAATCTAGAAAGTATATTGAGACTTGCAGAGAAGAGAACAGGCTTACTTAGTCAATCTCAAGAATTCTGGATCTCAGTTACATTTGTGGGTGAATATAAATTACATTTTTAAGGGATTGAAAGCAATTGTTATGATGGTTGCTCAATACTATCTTGAATGGTAATATTGTAGTGGTAGCTGATTGTGTGGGGCTGCATGAATGCTCTCATGAGATAGAAATGTTGACAGGGACTGCAAAATGGACAAATTAATGTATGTAAATATTCATTAATTTTAATAATTCCCCAAATTTATTTGTAAATTACCTTTACATCACTATTCTAATGTCAATAAAACTCTTACGAAGTCCTGATTTCAGTGTCACTAATATACACTGTACTGACAAGTCATCAGGTGTAGAAACAAAACAGTGTTCGGAGTGGAAATAAAACAGTGTTCGGAGTGGAAACAAAACAGCATTATTTCAGAGTCTGATTATAAATTTAAAATTTCAATTTCAGAGACCACATCCACATGGGTTAATACAGAGCTAACGACTAGTGAGTATAGACTGAAAATTAAGGAAAAAATGTCCTACAGAAATGTGCTAATGTTTTATATCAAAATATAAACACTGAAGTAGCAGTCATTTTATAATCCCTTAATACCCATATTTAGAATGTTAAATACTTATCAACACAAGTGCAAGTCCTAGAGGACTGAACTGTTCTGGTACCCCTTCATAAAACTGACTTGCCAAAATGGTTCAGTCCCATAGGGACTTGTGCTCATGATGGTAAGTATTTCACATTCTAAATATGGATATTTAGGGATAATAAAATGTGACTGCTATTTCAGTGTTTAGATTTTGATATAAAACAATTGCACATTTCTATAGGACATTCCTTCCTTAGATTTCAATCTATACTCACCAATAGTTAGCTCCGTAGTTACCAATGTGAATATGGAATCTGAAAATTTAAATTTATAGTCAGACCACAAAATAAATGCTATGTTTTGTTTCTACTCCAGGTGTCTGGTGACTTTTGTCAGTACAGTGTATAAGATCATTAACAATATATAATTAATGCCTTTCCAATAATTAACTTTGAGCATAACTCCTCGCAAAATGGGAAAATGAAATCAAAAGTTTTTGAAAATAATTTAAAATCAATGCCAAATAGACTGAAAGTCAAATGTAAAGGGAAGTTCAACAAGATACTGTTATATTTATAGCTAAACAGTGCTTTAGAAACAGTATATCAGGGTGCCCCTCAGAAAAAGTGGTATTCATTGCTGAAGACTTAAAGCCATTCTGCATCCCAAGTCACTCATGAATGACAACAATACATGAAAAGTCAACGATATATTGAGGTCAATAATAAGCAGCACAAAGACCAATGCAAATGAAAGCCTACCTTTCCAAGGCAAGGTAATTAAGGTATCAACACTCATCTGGTGGCTCAGAATTACTCTAGGACTATAGCTTGAGCCTGTTAGCAAGTGAAATGGTCATTGACAAGTCACCTCCCATTCTCCAATCCTGACTTTACAAGTGTAAGTCCTTTTCCTGTCCTTTTGGGCATTACACTGAATCAGTGTTACCCAGTCTGACATATGCCCCTACACGTTAAATTGAATATCCATCCTCATGAAGGCCATTTGTCCAACCTCTCAAATGTTGTTGGCTGGTAATATTCTTTGCAAACAAGAATTCTCAAGGCATCTTTTATTTCAAAGTTTAATCAAGTATATTTCAGTCACTGTTCTATAGGATTGCATTAAACATTAACAAACAATTATCCTGATTTTGCCTTGCATCAGTTACATTAGAAATACATGGAGTGTAGTAATATGCAACAGGAAACAGAACAGTATTAATTACACAGGGAAAAATTATAATATGAATACTATAGTATTCATATTCATCTAAAAATCTATTGACTCATAATTTTTTAATTTTTCTGAATTGTCTAGCTATGTTTAGTTCAATGTCTGTGGAAAAGCAGAGAAGGCTGAAACATAATTTTGAAAACAGGTTTTTGGCTTCATGTTTTCAGGTAGCCCATTAAATGGACAAAAATATTTTAAAGTGAGGAAGTTTTATATATATATTCTATATTTCTGCCATTTGTTAAAGCTGAATATATGATGTAAGCACCCTAAGGAACATTAAGGGTTGTTGAAAATAGCTCAGAAAAATAGGTACATCTACCTTCGAATCTCCTGACATGTCATGAATCAACAAAAGTTGAAACAAAATAAACAGGTAGATTGAAACAAAACAGTTCATCATACAAAACAAACTTCTATTTGTAGTATAGCAAAGCCTTCAGATTTCTGTTATCAACCATCAAAATCTGTTATAGATGTGTTAAGTTTTGAAGATTAAATTTCTTATCTCAAAACATAATTAAACTTGAATACTTTAATCGTTTTACTGCCTAAGAAAAAATTGTGTGGCCAGCCCAACAAAAACTGACATGCTTACTTATTATCATCATCATCCTGAGGAGTTGGATCGTCATCAGAGTCATTAATATCATAACTTGCATTCTTATCCTGTAAGAACAGTGAAATTATAATAGCTAATCAAATATAAAACTAGGATCACATGCTTTATTTGAAAAATTGTTTTAATATATAGATAGTAATGATTTGTTAATATAATATATAATATTAATGTTAATATTATAATATTACTGTCTTATAATTTGTTTGGTTCTTACAAGTATCTAAAAGTTATGCATAATAAATATACCAGTGAACATTTCATAAATCAATATTTGGAAAGACATTGAACTTAGTATGTTTACATAAAGTATTGCAAGTAGAACAGCAGAAAAGCAATAAATGAAGAAATTACATTTTGTTACTGATACAAATTCAAAGAAATTGACAAAATCTGATTTCAATTAAAAATAATTAAAACTATAAAAAGCTGATATAAACAGAGATTATTAGACAATTAAACAGATGTTTATAGCTGTGTAGAAAGCGATTGGGTCAAATTTGGAGTACATACTTTTCTGACCATGGTATTTCTTTATCTTGAATCATTTTATGAGAGTAAAATATTTTAGAGTACTTAATTGTCAAAGGCTCATTTTGCAAGAACTTCCAATATCAAAAATTCCTTAAGTGCAGTATTGCCATTGCTGCTCCTTTGATAAAATTTAACGAGTAATGTATGATCAGACAATGTAAGCTAATCCAAACTGAGAGAAGGCTACAGGGCTTACCCTTAATAAAATCGGCCATTTAATGTTACCAAATTTCAAAAAATAAATTCAAATCATTGCAATATTATTGCAAATATGCTGCTTACTAAAATCAGCATAAGTGCCAATTTTGCTGTAGCCAGGAAACTTTTTTAACCAAAGTATTTTACTTAAGAAATCAAATTCCAGTGTCAGAAAAGAGCACATACCTAATTTGGTTGAATTTGAAGTAGTAGTTCTATCTACACTGAGCTCCAAACACCTGTACAATAACAACCCTGTATATAAGGATCAATAAGTGATGATCTCACCTCCTGTATAAATAACTTGAACTATTGCATTCAAGAGCCCTAGAAGTCTCTCTTGAAGAGCATTTGAGATTTTAAGAATGGTCCTTATTGAAGGCAATAGGATTCCTTCCTAGTATATTGTACCCATAACTTTGCAGAATCATTTAACCTTGGACATTTCAAGAGCACATTTTTTACTTTGGGGGAAAGTCATTCACCATCTGGCTTTTGTGAGAATTTGTATTATTGCACTTGATTGCAAACTTTACTCACTATTCCTCTGAAAATTTTAGATGTTCTGTTATTAAAATTATGGAGCTCTAGGGAAGTATTCAAAATGATATCCTCACTTTGACACTAGTGTTACTAAACTGGTCCCTTTTCTTGATGCCATTGGAGTTAAACAGGTTGCCTGTGTTCTCTCCAAAGTCGACCAATATATAGTCATTAAATAAGTCATCTTGGCATTTATGTTTCATACTCAAAACAATGACACCCCTCCTCACAGAAATTGCACAAGAATGAAATAACGCTTGGGGTAGGACAATTTGTATTTATTGAACTACAATACACTTGCATACCTAACCCCCTATCTAATGCTTGAAAATGGACAGAAATAGTTTTAGGTGGGATTTATTCATAAGAATCTGTTTTACTGACTTTAATTCTTTGCTTTCAATGTTGTAATGTCAAGTTTATTTTTGAACATGAGTTTACTTACAATACAATGAGAATCATGTGTTGATTCTTAGGTTTCCAAAAGTTTTAGACAATATTTTCATAAATTTTCTTTTCTGTTTCATATTGATATTTTAAATTTCTATTACGAAATAAAACTCTTAATAGCTAGGTAAGAAGGAAATTACCCCTAATCTCTTTGAACAGAGTCAATCCTTACAAAATGAGCAAATCAGCTTTAGCCGACACATCCGATTTTCACAAAAAATCTGTTTTTAAGTAGACTAGATATGTACAGTCGCAGAAAAAAACACCCCTTTATTTCGAGCACTATTCATAGCAGAGAAAATTTTAAAAAATCATTCAACAGGAAATAACATCCTCTACAAATTGAAATGCAAAAAATTGCATTAGGTGCTGTCTTCACATCAAATTTTGCACAAACAAAATTTCCAATGGAAATACTATGTTTTGATGCCTTAATCAGATTCTGCATTATTAAATTAGTTTAAATATGAAATTTCATGACATTACTCTCTTTATATCCGGAGCAGTGGCGCACCCAGAGGGAGTTTTTTAGGGTTAAAACCCCCAGGAGCCAAAAAAGAAGGTAATTTAGAGTAAAACTACTGTGGAAGTATAAACAAATAGCGTGGGGTCAGTGTGCCATCGTCCTTTACTTTTGCTATTGCGCAGTGATGTAGTCGAGACCTGGCGCACCCTTGGGGCCCCAGGAAACTTTGTTTGGGCTCATTGTTGATCTGGGTGACTGGGCTGAGGAAGTATCACGAAAATACTTAATGTCCTCCATGTTTAGTTTTTCGGCACCTTTTGTGATGGCCATCTTTAATTTTCAGAGTCTGTACACCACCTGCACACAGCAATTGCTTTCGGGAACCCATTTAGCCAGATATCAGGATGACAAAGCCTTGCCCTAAGGGTGAGGCTCCATAGTCCCTTCTTCGGTCCTTTGACGCCCTGTACTTTTCTCCACCGATGAGTCAGGCAGGTCAATCACCATGTCCTGCTTCTTTTAGTGACCTTCAACCACCTCCTTTTCCTGGACAGTGAGAACGTTACACTCTTTCCCCATGGGTTCCTCCCTCTCTGTTTCTTCACCCAAGTGTTTCTTTGCTTGTTCCTCGTCTTGTGAAGTTCTCGTTTCCCCCTTTACTGGGGTACTACAATATTCTGTTGAGGTAGGGTCAGTTCTGTTTCCCTGCCCTTTCCTCCCTCCAGGGTGAGTTTGCTCCTTCCCTTATCTTCCCTGGGAACTACAATTTCCGTTTAGCCTCCTTTCCTCTTTTCTATTCTTCCATTCTGCCTTTCTAAATACCACAATTTTATTTCATACTCGTATTTTCTCTGTTCAGCCTCTTTCCGAGCTGCATTCAGCTTCCCTTCGGTTACTTCCCACTCCCTTCTGGCAAAGCTCTTTTCTGTCTCCCTTCCACTCCTTCAAACTCCCTTCTAGATTCTTTTGCGGCCATTTCCCCCTAAATTCCAACTCCATTTCGGTTTCTATCCACTTCATTTCAGCTTCTTCACTCATTTCTTTCATTAATAATCCACGTCATTAGCTCTGCAACAACCTTTGCATCATATGATTTAGAACCCTCTATTATTCTTCTCAATTGGAAGATTTTAGCATCTGAAGAAACCTCTCCCCCTAACATAATTGCCAAATGCCTCATCTCCTTTCTAGCTCTAGAGAACACACTCAACTTTTACAATAACAGTTTCCGTAATTATTTAAATAATCTATATATATAAACACAATTTTCAACCTTCCATTTACTTAAAGCAATACCTAAAAACTATCAGTTAAATGCTACTCATTAAACATTTAACCCTCCCATCCCTAGCCCCATTAACTAAATACACATTGCAGTACCAACAACATATAACAACCATCAAAATACTATATTTTTCATACACATATATGCTACCCCCTGTGTATTTAATGGCTCGCTCTCAGTGATAAAATCAGAAGGGACTTACTCCAGAACCATTACTTGGCTGCCCTCATCACATTTCAGCCATCTTTCCTCATTTGAAATCGCCTGTCCTCAGATATCTTTTGGGTTAGGTATTTTGGGTCAGGACCATTCTTTCCCCTTCGAATGACGCTCGACCATCCGCTCTGCTTTCTTCAATCCCAAGAGTCACTCTTGGTCGCCTATCCTGTCGGATTGTGACATTGCAAAAACGCTTTCACAATGCGCGGGGAAACTTCAGTAGATTTCCAATCTATATGTAGATTACCAAAGAGAGTGACGCTTCTGCATGGGTTCTTGATTAAACTGATTTTATTTACATAATGTTAATATGTAATATTTACAGCTCAAGGTCTTTACTATGCCAGTGGAAGGACCCTCACACATGTATGTATTCCTTTGCATCCGCTGGTCGAATCCTCCCTCCCCCTTACAGTTCTCACTTTTTCTTTTTCTCTTGGCTCAGATGACTGTTCAAGTGCACCCCCACTTTTGTCCTTCGGGAATCCAATGGTTCCTTCTGGTCAACGTTCCTCCGTGTGTTGACCAGAGAATCTCACAATATCCATAAAAGTCTGAGAAACTGATTTAGCATTAGGTACTCCAATCTTTTTGTACACATAACTTCGAATTGGCAAGACCTAATGATACGAAATTTGGTATCTGAAGTTAAATTATGATAGATTCGAAATTGTGTGTCAAAATAGGGGTTTCCATAGGAAATTATGAAGTTGGTGCTCAATTTAAAATGAAGATGGCCTCTTATGCAAATTTTATGCATTTGAATTTATAGAAGACACTAGTTCATGTCGAACTCCATCTTTGAATTCGCTCTACTGTTAAAATTGCTCGAATGAAGAGGGGTGGTTCATGGTTTTTTTTCCGCAACTGTACATACTGAGAAAATACAGATCAGAATTGAATTATTGAATATTATATTGAACTGTTGAATATCATATGGAATTTGTTATTCAAAAGTAATTTCAATAAAAATACCATTCAATAAAAATTACTTTTGCATAAAATAGCATGAGAAATACATGAAGGCTTACATAGTTCTGGGCTAGGTCAGGATGAGTACCCTGTATTCCATCATCTAAAATACTAACAACAACACCTTTTCCAGTAAATCCTTCTTCCCATGCAGGAATTACGTTCATATCATTATTTCCAAAGCCACCACCATGCTAAAAATGTTAAATGTAAATTAAGACAAAAATATAAATATTTAATAGAAAGTGATCAACACATCAAAATTTAAAGAAAAAGCAAGATTAAATCAAATCATACATCTACGAGTTTATGCAATAAAACTTGGTAAGACAAATGGTGAATGGCACATAATCAGAAAAATTACTTTCTTGGATCCAAAGCAGTTCTGATAAGTGGAATAATATTATCTAAAAACAAATTAAATTACTCAGGATTTCAAAGATTTCTACTGTAGTTACTGGACAATATATGCTCAAATGACAGCTACAATTTTTGTTTTAGCTTTATCTAAGCTGAAAAAATTCATTGTGGAATTCCTGTTAGTTTGCTAATCTATCCCCCATTATTGACTGTAGCTGCATCCAAAAGTACCCATAGAATACAAATATCTAGCACATTAATCCTGAATTTCCACATCAATGGCTCAAAATATTTAGCACTTCTAGGGATACCCATCTAATGCATTCAACTATTGCCATACTTTTCATTGTATTGAATATAAAATAATTCAATTTGAATAAGTTACACAATAAATATTATATTCATTGTTTATTCATTAATATTATATTGTTTATTTATTAATATTATATTCATTAATAAGTTTATATTCATTGTATTGAATATAAACTTAGAGTTAGTATTATTTTAATACCTTAGTAAGAATTAAAAATTTCCTAGATAAAATCTTAATATTAGCATCTTTAAAACTAAACTAGACTTACACTCTTAGGGTATCGATGAAATAAAAGGAATAACTTTTTTAATGAGGACAGCAGTTGCAAATGGAATACTTGGTATCATAACCACAGGGTAAGAAGGATCTGTTTAAATGATAACCTAGTTTCACAATTATGAGATGAGAAAAATTCTGCACTAAATTGCAAATTTATTATACAGGGTGTTTTAAAACTTATGCAACAAACTTTCAGGAGTGATAGAACACACCAAAACAAACACTTTTCATCATAGAATGCATGGTCGCAAGTGAAGCAGTTACGCACTAGAGGGCACTTTCAGGCACTAGAGGACCCTTTCAGGAGTGTGAATAACAGCGGTGGTTTTCGCAAGCAAGGTCATTAGCGACTTGGAATGGATCGGTATACCAATTTTGAGAAAGTGGACATGCATTTCGTATGAATTGTTGGAGCAGGTACTAGCAGCCATCTACAGTAAAATGTGGTTTCAGTATGATGATGCACAGCTCATTTCAGCCCTCCAGTGCGTGCTTACCTGCATGCTACATTTCCCAGCTAATGGATTGGCTGAGGAGGACCCATCACTTGGCCCCCACGCTCACCAGATCTGTCCCCTCTGGATTTCTTTTTATGGGGACATCTGAGGTCCCTCATGTACAACAATCTCATTGCTTCAAATGAGGAACTAATCACCAGACTTACCGTAGCTACCGCAGCCGCCCGCAAAACGTCTGGAATTTTCCAGAACATACGGGAATCTTTAAGTTGATGATGCGACGTGTATCAGGAGTAGCGATCACAATTTTGAGCAGATTTTGTAAATGTAATTCATTGCAGTATTTACTGATTAATGTTTATACATGTGATTTAATTTGTACATTTATTTAATGTCTGCTATTGATTTCATTTCGTCATGTTAAGCATCTGTTGACATTTTGTTTTGATGTTTCGTGCTAGTTTTGTTTTTGCATTGCGTAAGATTGCGTGTGTGAAGAAATGGAAAGTGCCCCTTCTAGCACGTAATCTTCTTCACTTGCAACCATGCATTCTATGATGTAAAGCGTTTGTTTCTGTGTGCTCTATCACCCATGAAAGTTTGTTGCATTAGTTTTGAAACACCCTGTATAAAGTAATTTACAGAAATGGTGATAAAAAAGGATTTCACTGCTTTTAACAGGAGTAAATAAAGCTTTTGAAATTTTTTTAGGGTTATATAGAAAACATTTCCCTCTTCCAAATTTGAGTTTAATTTTTATGATTGGGAGTAATTGAATCTATTATTGTTAGACAATATATATCTGATCCATCAATTTGGATACAATTATTTAATTTACAAACTGAGCCAGTTCTAGATCAAACATTTCGTTCAAGATACTTAGAGCAAATCCCAATTTCAGGAATTCTCATTAAAAATTTAAAAGCACTAATTTGTTTCATAAAAACTCCTTTTTTCACAAAAATAAGGTACATGATTTAATAATATCTGGCCCATTATCTGTAAAATAATAAGGAATATAATTTATACATTCACCAATTGCATTGTTTGCATTTTTTAAATTATCTACACATGATCCCAATGATCAATTTGACTGAAGCATTAGGTGATCCTATGAATATAAAATCTTTTATACACACAACTATTTTATACTACAAAACATGATTATTCAAACTATTTATACATAAAAAGTGCACGTATTTCCATTTTAAGCTGTTAGTAATTTAGACTACAATTTAAAAACCTGGAGCTACATAGACTAATAGAGAATTCCAAACTGTCATAAATATCCATGCCAAGATCAAGATTCAAACAGTCTGTTGAACCAAGGGCTAAAGCAATAACAAATTGACTACCAGGACAGCTATTTTCTGAATAAACCTTTTAACAAATATTTACTTCTGTAACAAATTGAACTATTAGCGCGTTGAAAGCGAACTGAACTATTGGCGTGTTGACAGCCAACTACGCCATAAACTATCAACCCCTTCTTGGCACGTTGTCAATTGCGTCATCGAACTAATAACCTTTTTCCTCCTTGTGAAAAGGGAAATTCTGTCGCTTCCTTCCAGGTGCGAGTCTGCTGTGGTCCTGTCTTACTAAATGTTTTCTCGTAATCTCCACCAAAAATGTTAGTAAATTGTGTTAATTTTACCCTGAGATGCTTACTCAACTAAACTCCACTCACTGCCTGCTACACTTCTATAAAAAGTTAAAACTAACATTTATATAAATCCTAGTTAATGTAAATGTTTTTATATAAATATTATATTTTCTAATTTTAATAACAAAGGTTATACAGAAATTAGCTAGTGACAAGAAACTAAATGATTTTCCAATTTAAATAACTAGCAGTGGAAGTTGTAAATTTAAATTCAAGTTTGATGCAAATAAAAATTATTCTAGATAAAATATTTCATTTAGTGTGGGTTCATACTATTATTTACAAACTGACACATATTTTTAAAAGTTAAGATAATTACGATAAATATGAATTAGATGAGAAATTTACACTTTTGTGAATTCATATTTTTTTACAAAAGATGAGGAATTTTATTTTTTTTTCGGTAGGCTTTGCTCAATGTTACAAGGTTTTGCAACTTTGTTCTACAAAACTAATGAAAAACATAAATTAAATGCAGATATTTGCTTGAATGAAATATTAATCAAGAGCATAATATTTTAGGAATTATTTAATTTTTGATGCACATACCCAAGAGATACAATCCCATAATTTTTATTTTTGATTTAAAATAAGATCAATAAAAAACTCAATGAAAAAACCAACAATTTCAAAAATTTAAATTTCAATAACCACATGCAGACATACTAAAGGCTTATGTCAAAAGGTGCATACTGTGTGGATGTGGAAATTGTGGATTTGATTACTATTTATCTTATTTTAACAATATATATAATTATGTTACTTTAACAAAATGTGAAATATGTAAGTTCAAAAATTAAGGACTAACTAATTGTAAGAGTTCCAGCAATCAAAAATTAAGAAAAAGATGAAACTTACCAAAAATAGTACAAATTGATTCCAAAAGTACAGGACTGTAGTTCATTAAGTAAGGAAACATTACATCAAAATATAAATGGCAACTTACAAGAAACCATTGTTCTGCATACAGTGGATCAGGAAAACCAGAAAATGACTTTTTAACAGCGACCCTCTTCACTCTTCTTTTCACAATTTGTTGTTCAAACCACAGAACCTAATTTTATAAAACATACCATTTATTCATAATAAAAACTGAACAGTATATTTAAAATTTCTGTGTGAACAAGTAATTCACTTAACTTTTATATATTGAAAGACTAATATGCACCATCAAAGATTTTGAAATATGGAAATACTTATAGCTATATATAATTTATAAAGAGATTCCATGTTGATGTAAATAAATCAAGAAATTTAATTCTAGTAGAACTTAAACTCAGCATATATGAATTAAAATATATCCCTTTTGTAAAACAGATCACAAGTCATTTTTCAAAAGTAGAAGGAAAATAGAAGCAATTCTTCTAATCAATCTACTGATGGTCCGAGACCAATGTTGCTCTAAAACCTTGTTCCTACTTTTTTTGCCAAACATCTATGTATATAACCATAAGTTCCATCATATATTCGTTTAGAAAGATTTTAACACTGCCTAAGTAGGGGATGTACAAAGTTATAAAGCAGTTAAAGATAATCCTTACAAAAATCGCAAGATTAGAATAATTTCTGCCATATTAGCACTGTCTGGGGGAATCTCAAGATAAGCAATCAGGGGTTTAAATAATCCATTGTAACCACATGTATAAAATAACATTAAACCTGTAACCAGACACAAGAAAATTTTTAATGTAAATATATTGTAGTCCTAATAACACCATAACTTTGTATTATATAAAAATCACAAAGTTCAGAATTCTTTTAATATTATGCATCTATTGTATGTTACGGAGAAAATATTTTATAAAATTTCTCAAGAAATTTTAGCATACAATAACTAATTTAAGACTACATTTTGAGGGAGGAAATGTGTGACCAATAGAAAATAAAATAAACTTATATATCTAGTTGTGAAAAAAATTCTTATTTTTAGTTAATATTTCACTCATAAAAAATTCGTAGCAAAAGAAATGTTACCTGAGAGTAAAAACAAAAAATGACAAGGCATGCACAAATACAACAAATATTGAAATCAGAACACAAAATTCTTATTTTTCAAGCTTTTATGCACATTTCAAACACAGCTGTGGAAAAAACAAACTTCCTCTCTTTATTCATGCATAGAGCAAATTCGTACTATTCCATAGGAAATAACATCCATAAATTTATATGTAAAAATTTACATATTAGGGGCTGTCTTATCAAACAGTGGACAAACTTCATAATTCAAAATAACATCCAATTTTGACACCAAATTTCACATTTCCATTAAAATTTAACCTCAGATATCAAGTTTCAAGCCATTGAGCCAACTATTTCTGGGTTGTGGTATGCAAAGTATGGAGTTCCAAATGCTAAAATTAGTAATCCACATTTTTCTTAAATCCAGCTCTTTCTAGTAAATTAGTCATTTCTTATGTAAAAAAATTACTAGAAATAGCTATTATTTAATTTATTATAGTAACAAAACTAGCAAGCAGGAAAGCTAAACTTTTACCTAATCATAAAAAAAAAACCTAGATTTATTTTTATAGAAATATATCAATACATTTATATTTTTTCAATATTGATTTCATATCATTCATGTATAAATTTCATTTTGTATGAAACTCGGAGTTAAAATTCGGTGTTGCTATTGAAAGTTGAGAAGTCTGTAATTTTATATGAAGATGGATCCAAAAGGCAAATTTGAAATAAGTGAATTTTAGAAAAATTGGTTACATCAAATGGTACCTTTGAATTTGCTCAACTATGAATTATGTGTGAATAATGAGGGGTGGTTCAATTATTTTTCTTAAGCTGAACATTCCAAACAGGGTTTTAGATAGCAACATAAAACTTTTCTTTTATAAGACAAATGTAGAAGCCTTTTTCCAATTAACGGAATTGGAGCTCAGATTCATCACTGAGCAATCATCACAATAACTAAAATCACCCCTCATTTCAGTCAATAATCTATTTCTCATCATCAATTGATTAAAAATATCAACTATCAGCCAAATTTCAAATCCATAACTACAAAATTCACAAAATAGTTAAGCAAACTATGTTGGGATCTTCTCAGACACCACTTACAATCATTAAACTTCCTTAGTCATGTTTTCATGCAACTTTAAGAAATGATGTTAAATTGTTGCTGTAATTCTGAAATACTTAATGAGTGACTACACTCCTTACAATGCACGTTTTTTGCAACTGAGATCCGAGACTAGTTGTTTTAGTAATCTTATGGATATCTGACATAGTGATTTTGATTATCATGAATTAACAACTGCAAGCATGAGTGTTTCACACTGCAGACATTTTTACTATTTTATTAGATTCACAAATATTCCCATAATATTTACCTGTAAAAGTACCTATACAAACAAGCCAATTGAAAAATCTTTGTACATAGTATACATTTGCTTCAGGATTCTTAATATAAAAGAAAGCAATAATAGTTTTTAAGTATCTCCCACAAAAGACATACAATAAACATAGAATTAGCAAAGCTATTAGTAATGAAAAATGGTACAATTTAACTCACAGATGAATCTTTTAGAAGTAATTCAGAGTGGACTAAACTTCCAGTCAGGGATCTTTTACGGATATCATGATGTTCAAATAGATAATAACCTTTTAGTGATCCAATCTGAAAAAATGAGAATTTTAAGTAGCCTGTCCAAATAAAGCTACTTTATTAACCCTTCATCTGTTTTTCTTGGTCAGAAACATAGTATTATAATTACATGCTTGATTTTAAGGCTCACCTCTAAGATAGCAAATGAGATTTCACTATGAGCTCTTCAAGAGCAAAATAGAAGGCATTTATACGTTTTGCACTAGAAGAGGATACATAATATAGCTTTTTGAAATGGTAAACAAAATTGAGTTATTCTATTCTGGACACAAGGTAATGTAAAATAAATCTAAGACTAAAATAATCTATTTAAATATAAATAAGTTACTCATTAGTAAAAAAATTAAAAATTAGATTATATGCTTTTAAATACTTGACAGCTGAAATACCTTGTACTAGATTTTAGAAATGCAGTTTAGCTTAGACATGCTATTCAGTATGAATGAAAATTTCACTTTAAAGAATAGTACTCAGCCACTTTTAATACTTAACGGTTAGAATTCTTGATGCAACATTAAAAACATTAGAAATAGATTTAGTCTGCAAGATTAGTGCTAAGGGTTTTTGGTAGTCTTGGTTACGTTTCATTACAAACTTTCATTAGTTGTTCTGTTTGTCCCATTTTAAAATCTGCTTTAGAAGAAAGTAACTAAATTTGGTGATTCAGAATGAGTGTTAGAGATATCTTTATATCAGTAACACATTTATAAATAACAGAAACATACTTTGAATTAGAAAGTAGTTAAATCATGTAGATGCGAGTATTGGACATTATATTTTACAAAAGATCATGTATACAATACAAAACTTAAGTTTTTATATTGACCCCCACCAAGACTCCATAAATGTTTTCCTGTATCTATTGGTCAAATAAAATGAATTCATGCTTTAAATTAAATATTCATAACATAAAATTTAAATTTTATACTTCAACCAATTTATCAATTGGTGACTTTTGACAAAAGAAATGCTACTTTAGGATTGTGCCTAAATTTAATTGCAAATCTAATCAAAATTTATTTTTTCACTTTTGAGAAGTTCACTTATATTTCGGTAATAAACAATACATTTTAAATGCTTATCTTAGTGAATATTCCCCTTTAAATTTTTATTTCATTGATTACACCAATAACTTTTGATGAAACTATCTTTTTCTTGATTAGAAAGGATACAAAAGATAGTTTTAAAGGTATATTGTGGTTGAGTAGAGAGAAATTTAGCATTCAGGTTATGAACTGTAAATTCTGTTCCAGACGATATAGTTTATTGAAGTGTGGCATTGATGAAAGATTTTATTTCAGTTTTGAAGGTTTTTATTGTTTTAATGGACATATTTAGACTAAATACTGAATGAATTTCATACTAATCTTGAATGACTGAGGGTTAGTATGTCACCCCAGTTATATAAATGGAATAAGATTTGTTGAAGAAACACCTGTTTTTGTCATCTTATGTCCTAAACACTTACAGTAAAAAGTTGAAGACATTTGCTAGAGTGAGACTGACAAATAAATGTTTATCCATTTTAACTCAATCACCACTCCAGATATTATGTCACTATAGTCCGAAAATCATTTAATGATGTGGAGACAGAGCAACTTCAATTTACCAAAAAATATCATAATTGAGATCCATAGCTAGAATTTAGAAGTGGCGGAATTCAATAGATGCAACCACTAGTTGACAGCTAACTTGTGAGACTGAGAACTGAAATACAATCATGGGTGCATTTCAGAGTGCATTATTGAGAATGATTCACTGTCATGTTGCTTTTAGAAACTCAGTAGGCATAGCCATTGCAGTGTGTAAAATGAAGGCTGAGCGGCAACGTAGAGTGAAGCTGTGATAATAGATGTAGTGCATGTCATCATGTTGCTTCCAATGTAGGAAATTGCATACATTGCAACAGCAATTCAGCTACTTATTACAGACCATACATCGAAGAGTCAGTAAGCCAAATGTGACAAGCATTATCTGCCAAAGCAGAATGTGTGTTCATAATTGTCTGCTGCTAGTTAGAAAAGCAGATGAGGCACAGTAACTTCAATCTATCAAAAAGTATTTCATAGTTGAGATTTTACAAACTTATACTATTATTTTTAAAGTTAACTATTGTAGTGGTAAGTCATTTATGATCAATGACATACATTTCATTATAATTTCTCAGTTGCTACACTGTTACTATCATTTTACATACAATTTATAATCTCATATAAATTAACTTGAAGAACTGTACTTCATTGTATTATTGCTATGATTTAAATATAATTAATAGCTAACTGGATAAATAGTTAACTATTTTTATGGAAGTAACTGTTAACCAAGTACTGATATTTTACATTATCACCTTACACATTTGAAGTTTCCACTGAATGTTGTGGTATGGAACTAGTACACGATTTATTCCCAGTCAATACCTCCCACTAGGTTAAAAACCAGAATACCAGCATTGAGCATTTCGGTTGGTATTAGCAATATCGTTATTGCTAATACCGACAGAAATGCAGATACAGTATTTTTTCATTTTTCTATTCTCTTTTAAAGATTAAAATAAAATGTTAGAATCTCTCATGTACGAGAAAGTACATTACAAATGCAAAAGTTTGAATATAACAAAGAACTTTATGACAATTTTATTTGATTTTCAATCTTTTACAGTGCAGTTTACCAATTAAACTTTGCCACATTTAAGTATGTAACACAAATACCATGCTATAAGTAACAAAGAAATCAGAGGGCACGGTGCATTAACAAGATTACATTTTACTATGTGCAGCAAACTTGTTCAGGAAAAAAGTGTAATTTTTTTTATAATTCCTTATGAAAAAATACCATTTGGTCAATTATCAGTAGATAGATTTAAGATAAAATTAAAAAACAAAATATATTATTAATGCAGCATTCTAAAATTAAATTATCAATAGGAATTTTAGTTGCATGCATTATAATTAAAATTACCTGTCCACGATTGACAAAACCATATTTCTGAGCAATTTCATTAGCAGCAAGGTCGCCACTAGGAATATTTACAGCAAATTCATTGGTGTGAATAGCAGCTCGAATATGTACAGTGCTCCAAAAAATTTCAGGCAATAATAAAATCAAAAATAATTTATATATATTAACATGAAACGGTGAAGTTCTGTATCCCTGAAGACATTTCCCAGAATACGTCAAAACATTCATCATATTGATAATTAACGTTTCATCTAACAATCGGAGCCAAAGGACTTCAGCCCCAAGAAAATATTTCTTGGGTCAATTACGCAATGATGTTTGTGTAATTACGCAATGTTTACGTTTAACATGATAGAACAGCAATGTATATTTTGTTCAAAGATACGTCTTTCTACAAAATCAAGCTTCAAATAAAAAATTTGGGAACTAGTGAACATTGTGATTGAGAATGCATAAAATAATATTTTTTTCTTTCAGATTTTCAATAATTTTTCTAAAATATATGAAATAAATAGAGACGAATTTAACGCAAGCCGCTAGTTTCGGTACATAAATAAACAGAAGCACCTAATGGTGATTGACATGTGTGTGAACTAAAGTGACAGTTGCAGAACGAGAGACAAGAATTACACAACATTTAGTGGCTGAATGGTAACGCAAACTTCTGGTATGGGGTCTCGTGTCTATTCTGAAATAGATATTTACTCTTAGCAACCAAACTACCAGAAAAAGAAGATTAGATTTCTGATTTACCCAATACGGAAAACGTACAGCAAGTATGCTCTACCATAGCTAATATAGTATCAATATTTCCCCGGTAGATAGGTAGGTATTTTAAATAACGTCGCATTGGAGCAACACAACTGACTATTAGGGAAGGTCCGGGATCAAACCCGAAGTCAAAGACCCGAGGACAACACCACATTATTTTGAACCATGGTCAGATGACGCAATATTTCCTGGACAGTCGCCAATAGCCCGGCGTGTTGATTCAGTGTGACGTTAATTAAAATACCTACCTACCTATTATCAATATTTAGCTTTTTACAAAATGCCTCTAATATACTTGTATTGGCGTGGAGAGGAGTTTGGGGGTGCCATCAGGGGGAGGGGTTCACCTTCAAAAATACAAGGTGTTGTCCTCGGATTTTTCCCTTCGGAATTGATCCCAGACCGTCGCCAATAGCCCTTTGTATTGCTCCAGTGAGACGTAAATTCAACTACCTACCTACTTACCTCATAGATTTGTAGACATCTGCAAATTGTAGAGCGAATTCGAAGTTTCAAACTATTCCCTTTCGTGTTGCTCCGGTGAGACATATAAGTTCAACAATTTTCATCTTAAATTTCAGTATTTTTAAATTTAAATGGGGCTTCGGTAGCCCAGTTGGAAGAGTACCGGATTAGAAACTGGAGGATTGCGAATTCGAAACTCGGTTCAACCAAAGACCGTCGTGTACACGGAGCTGGTGCGGTTATATCTGTCGTGGCCTCAAGCTTCTTCACACATTGGCGTGATGTGGAAGTTTGGAGAGTGGGGTACCAGCTCAGGTGTTGTCTCATGATCTGACCGTGGTTCAAAATGACAAGGTGTTGTCGTCGGATCTTTCCATTCGGGAACGATCCCGGACCATTGCCAATAGCCAGTTGTATTCCTCCAGTACGATGTTTATTAACTACCTACCCACTGCCTATCTTAAATTTAAATTGTGTTGCTCCAGTGTGACGTTAATTGAAATTCCCCCCCCCTTAAATTTAAATGTGTCTGACGTAGGTAGGTAGGTATTTTAATTAACGTCACACTGGAGCAACACAACGGGCTATTGGTGACGGTCCGGGATCAATCCCAAAAGGAAAGATCCGAGGACAACACCACGTAATTTTGAACCACAGTCAGATGACGAGGCAACACCTGAGCTGGCACCCCACTCTCTCCAAACTTCCACACCATGCCAACGTGAGGACATTTGAGGCCACGACAGATTTAACATGCACCAGCCCCCTTTGTACACAGCGGTGTTTGGTTGGTTCGAACTCGCAAACCTCCGGTTGCTAATCCGTTATTCTTCCAACATGGTCACCGCGGCCCTAAATGTGTCTGAGAGTTTTCCCAGTAAAGCTATATATTATTGAATATATAGATTAATCAACCAATTGAGGGGAGGGGAGGGGGAATTTCAATTAACGTCACACTGGAGCAACACAATGGGCTATTGGTGACGGTCCGGGATCCATCCCAAAGGGAAAGATCCGAGGACAACACCACGTAATTTTGAACCACGGTCATATGACGAGGCAACACCTGAGCTGGCACCCCACTCTCCAAACTTCCACACCACGCCAACGTGAGGACATTTGAGGCCACGACAGATTTAACGTGCACCAGCCCCCTTTGTACACGACGGTGTTTGGCTGGATTCGAACTCGCAACCCTTCGGTTGCTAGTCCGTTACTCTTCCAACCGGGCCACCGCGGCCCTAAATGTGTCTGAGAGTTTTCCCAGTAAAGCTATATATTATTGAATATATAGATTAATCAACCAATTGAATACATATATAGATCATAACGGCTTTATTCAAGACAACAAAAAACGCAACATACAGCCATTCAAACAAGGTTAGTTGAAGTACTTTCTACCATTCACATTCAAAAGTTTTTAAACAGTTAAGGTCACAGTTAATAACACAACAAATGTTTTGAATGATATCTGACACTTCCTCTCAAAACATACATCCACTAATACCAATTTGCTTGCACAAAAACTGATACCGAGGTTTCGCCAGGGGTTTGGTCAGAATGTCTGCAAGTTGTTGTTCGCTACAAACATGTTCAATGTTAACTGCACCTTCCAGGTATTTTTCACGAACGAAATGAAACCTCACTTCAATGTGCTTGGAACGCTTGTGGAACTCAGGATTCCTCGCAAGCTTTATTGCACTCATGTTGTCAACCATGATGGTTGGTATAGAGTTCAATGTGGTCAGTTCATTAAACAATCGCATCAACCACATGATTTCTTTTGTTGCTTCACAGGCTGCCACATACTCAGCCTCAGTGGTGGACAGTACAACACTCAGTTGTTTACGACTTGACCACGTAATAACACCGCCAGAGTACATACTCAGGACACCAGATCTTGAGCGCCTTGTCTTAACGTCCCGGGGATAATCTGCATCGCTGTAGACTTGAGGTTTCCCAGGTGGTATGTCCAAATGATACAAGAGTCCATAGTTCATGGTGCCTTTCAAGTATCTAAAAATTCTCTTAACAGCCTGCCAATGAAAGTGCATTGGTGATTTAAGATGCTCCGATACCACACTCACAGCATAAGTAATATCTGGTCAAGTCGCTGTAGAGAGGTACATAGGGCTACCTACTGCTTCCCTGTATGGTTCTTTTCCATCCAACTTTTGATCGCTACTTGGATTCCACTTTTCACAGGGAGTTGCAATACTTTGGCATCAGAAAATCTAAATTTGTCAAGTTTTCTCAACATAGCTCACCTGAAAATGAAAATTGAGCCATTCCTTAACTGGTTAATTTGCATGCCGAGAAAACAGTCCAACGAACCAATTGTAATTTTAAATTCTATTGTCAATAACTGTACGAAGTTACAAACTTCTCCATCAGACCCAGCTACCAGTCTATCATCTACGTAAATAGCAACCACAAATTTTTTACCTGCCTCTTTCCTGAAGAACAGACATGGATCTGCATTGCTGCAACACATATCTTGGCTTTTGATGAAGTCAACAAATCTCTTGTTCCAGCATCTCGGTGCCTGTTTAAGCCCATATAGACTCCTGTGAAGCTTGCATACACGCCCCGATCCATCATCGAACCCTTCAGGCTGCTTCATATATGTTTCTTCCTTAAGTTCTCCATAAAGGAAGGCAGTTTTCACGTCAAACTGCAGAAGTTGGAGCTTCTCGGCTGCTGCGACACTCAATACTGCTCAAATAGTGTCGAATCTGGCCACAGGACTAAATGTTTCATCGTAGCCCCTAGCCACAAGTCTTGCCCTACATCAGTCGACATTGTCATCAGGTTTGGTTTTAACTCGTAAAACCCAGCGATTAGATATTATCTTCTTTCCATGTGGCAAATTGACAAGTTCCCAGACTTCACTTTCAGCCAATGAAGCCGTTTCTAGCATTTTCTGATGTCATGGATGAAGAATATGATTGAGGAACATCTGTGTGCGCAAGCAGGACATAATCTTTCAGATAAGCAGGTTGCCTGACTTTTCTTTTTTCTTGCACAGATGTTTGTAGTTGGTTGACCTCTTCATCTGCTGCTTCCTCTGATGATTCATTCCCACCATCTTCAGAGACTACAGGTTTTTCATACGGCGTCACACGCAGCTGCACTTTTTCTCTAACGTTTCTTCTTTTTCAAACACATCTCTACTTAAGATAATTTTATTAACTGGCAACCAGTCACGATACCCATCTCTTTCACCACAGTATACGACAAAGATCCCCTTTACACTCTTTGAGTCCCATTTTTGCCTTCTTTGCTTGGGTACATGCACAAAGCACTTTGCCCCGAACACACGTAGATGATGAATGTTAGAAGATTTCTTGAGCCAAAGTTCTGCAGGTGTTTTGCCTTTTATGGTGGTAGGGCCAGTTCTATTCAGAACATATGCAGCTGTATTAACAGCTTCAGCCCACAACTTTGCAGAGAGATTCTTTGCATGTAGCATGGACCTTGCACTCTCCCCCAAAGTCCTATTCTCCCTTTCTGCAGCTCTATTTTGTTCAGGAGTGTAGGGCATGGAATATATTATGTTGATCCCCCTGGCATGAAGAAGTTCACCGACATCTGCATTCTTGAATTCTCCCCCACTATCACTGAGGAACTTTTTGACGATGTGTCCAGGAGTCTTCACTTCACTTAAAGTTTTCATACAGTTGACTACTTCACTCTTAGCTTTTATAAAGAATACTCTACGAAACTTGGAAAAATCATCTTTAAAGCAGACAAAATATCGTGAGCCTCCTACAGAATTATCCTGCATAGGTCCACAAACGTCGGCGTGGATTAGTGCTCCTGCCTCCTTTGGTCTCTGATCTAGTTCCAAAACTTGCTCGATGTTGTTTTGCAAACATGCAGCCATCACAAAAATTTTCTTTTACAGCAACCTTAATTCCTTGTTGACCAAGAAATTCTTTTACATGTTGCTTGTTCTGATGACACAGTCGTTCATGCCACAGCTGTGCACTTTCTTCTTGAGATGCAACATACACATTTGTTGCTGTTTCAGGCATTGTGATCCTCATTTCACAAAAGAGCATAGAGTCCTCCAGCTGTCCTTCGACCTCTCAGTCTTTGTACACCATTTCTAGAGAATGCAGTTTTCCTTGACAGCATCAAAATGGAAACCCTTGTCAATGGTCTGTCCAACTGAAAACAGGTTTCTGTCGATTTTAGGGACATACCACACATCTGTCAGATGATTCTGTTCCCACTTTCCACGTATCAGCATCTCAATATTTAGAGTTGCTTTGCTATATGCTAAAATGTCTTCACTGTTCCCCATTTTGATAGGCCTTGGAGTCACAAAAGGTTCAAAAGAATCAAAATATTATTTTCTTTTTGTCATGTGCTGATGCACCTGAATCAGCTAACCACGGTTCGTCATCTGGAACACCTTCAAGCACACACATGAATGCATCTCCAAGCTTCTTAGAAACATTGGTTCTTTTCGGACAGTTTTTAGCAAAAGTGGCCAACCTTGTGGCATTTGAAACACTTCCTTTCAGGCTTTCCTTTACTAATATTTTTCTTATTAGCAACAAGGGCTGCAGAGTCATCATACATCTTTGGAAGTCGCATTTCGATGAGTCGGAGACGTTCTGTCAACTTATTTACAGTCTTTTCTTCAATTGGGACGGACTCCCAGACACTTTTAAATTCAAAGTACTCTTGGGATAACGTTAACATAATTCGACTCATCAGCAGCAGATCAGGAAGTTCTGTTTTCACCAGTCGGCTGAGTTCGTCATTGAGCTCACAGAAATTCTTTTGCAGACGTGATACGTGAGTCACAATATCCTCCATAGGATCTTTAACACAGAAAAAGAATTCTTCCATCAGCCTATCCACACGCTGACCAGAGCTTTGCTCATACACAGACAACAGCTTGCCCCAAATTGACTTTGCAGAGTCACAAGTTGCTGTCAATTCTAGATTTGCATCATTCATGCATCCCACAAGAATTAATTGTGCAAGAGCATCACTCTTTTTGAATGACTTCAGCTCCTTTTCATACGCAGTAAATGCCTTTGTGTCGGCAGTTGCTCCAAGATCAGTCGGGACAGTGCATTGTCCTGTTACAGTGTCCAGGACATCATTATGTCTAAGCAACAGTTCAATCTGTCTCCTCCATTTCGACTAATTCCCTTGTCCTTCGAATTTATCTATGTGTGGTTTAAAATCCATCCTTGGTAACAGTAAAGTTAAAAACAATAGTCTACGATTTTCACGTAAGTACTAGATTTACTTTAAATTAATAAAAATTTCTTACTGCTCAGTGGAACGAGTGGATGAGCCCATAGCCTATTGAATACATAGATTAATCAACCAATTGAATACATAGATCATAACGGCTTTATTCAAGACAACAAAAAGCGCAACATACAACCATTCGAACAAAGTTAGAAGTGGTTGAAGTACTTTTTACCATTCACATTCAAAAGTGTTTAAACAGTTAATGTCACGTTAATAACACAATAGTTAAGGTCATAGTTAATAACACAACAAATATTTTGCATGATATCTAACATATATAGAGGGCGCTAGGGTTTTGTGGGAGTACGTACTTCTCTTTCTATCATGAAGTAAAGTAACTTAGCATAGGTACTCGGATGTAATCTTAGCAAAAAGGGCCACGATAGCCCAATTGCTAAAACACGGATTAGCAACTGGAGAGTTGAGAGTTCGAAACTAGATTCAACCAAAGATTGTCGTGTGCGTAGGGGCTAGTGCATGTTAAATCTGTCGCAACCTAAAATGTTCCAATGTTGGCATAGTGTGGAAGTCTTCACGTTGGCGTGGTCTGGAAGTTTGGTGAGTGGGTGCCATTTCAGGTGTTGACCTCGTCATCTGGCCGTGTTTTAAAATTGAGAGTTGTTGCCCTTGGATAACCCCCGTTAATCCAGTGTAATTCCTGACGTACCGATTGACTTTCAAAAAATTCAATGAATGTTGAATGGAACAGTTTCGTAAACGATAGACTTGTATGTCCGTCGAAAGTCAGAAAGGAGAGGGATTTTTAGCGTAAACGAACAAACCATCGGAAGACGGGGATTTCACTTTCGGTTATCTAACACGGGGGGGTATTTCAATTAACGTCACACTGGAGCAACAGAACGGGCTATTGGTGACTGTCCGGGATCAATCCCAAAGGGAAAGATCCGAGGACAACACCACGTAATTTTGAACCACGGTCATATGACGAGGCAACACCTGAGCTGGCACCCCACTCTCCAAACTTCCACACCACGCCAACGTGAGGACATTTGAGGCCACGACAGATTTAACGTGCACCAGCCCCCTTTGTACACGACGGTGTTTGGCTGGATTCGAACTCGCAACCCTTCGGTTGCTAGTCCGTTACTCTTCCAACCGGGCCACCGCGGCCCTATATCTAACACGGAATATGTACAAGAAGCACGTTCTACTGCAAAACACTCATGCCATCTACAGTTAGCTTTAGAGGTCGGTAGATAGGCAATGAACGTTGCACTAGTGCAACACAATGGGCTATTGTCGACGGTCCAAGGACAACACCTCGTAATTTTGAACCTCGGTCAGATGACGAGGTCAACACCTAAGCTGGCACCTCCACTCTCTAAACTTCCACACCACGCCAACGTGAAGACATTTGAGGCCGTGACAGATTTAACGTGCACCAGCCCCATGTTTTCGACTTTCTTTGACTCGTCCAAGTTTCGAACTCGCAACCCCCGGTTTGCTAATCCGTTGCTCTTCCATATGGGCTACCGCGGCCCGTTTAGCTTTACAGAAAACCCTCTCATTGGCTAATGTAATTGCTCCCTTGATGTTGTCGTCATCATTATACTGTCCATCGTCCTTCGTACAGTATGAACGATTAGAGCAAACTTCATGAGGCAGACATTTGTAAGGCATGTTTCCCAAGTAGCACATCCACGTATTTAAAATGTGTGGACGATAATCGATAAGTTCGCGAATAAGATGCTCAGATGTCAATGGCATATTTTTAAACTTTTTTTTATTTCTTCATGCACCACCAAAGTATTAAAGGGCCGCTAAAGTCAGTTGGAAGAGCAACGGATTAGCAATCGGAGGGTTGCGAGTTCGAACCCAACAAAAGACCGTTGTGTACACGAGGGCTAAGTGCACATTAAATCTGTCGTGGCCTCATGTCTTCACGTTGGCGAGGCGTGGAAGTTTGGAGAGTGGGGTACCAGCTCAGGTGATGTTCTCGTCATCTGACCCGTGATTCAAAATTACGAAACGTTGACCCGGTTTTTTCTTTTCGGGATTGATCCCTGATCTTTGGCAATAGCCCGTTGTGTTGCTCCAGTGCGACGTTAATTAACTATCTACCAAAGTATTATATGTATAGATCGGATAAATGGAAAGCAGTAACAAAAAAATTTAAGTTATTCTTGAAATATAGTTCTGGAATGTAGAGAAATAATTATCAGTAAGGAGTAGATTGCACTCTGAAGTGGCCAAGGTTCCCCAAGAAGCATACAAATTGCAGAAACAGCACACACAAGTTGAGAGATATTTTCTCTTATGATTAAGTAAGACAATGAAATAGAGAGATGATAATCGATGTCTTGAACAGCAGAGTTGTTACAATCACAAAATGGAAAATCGATGAGGTCGAAGCGATGAAAGTAGTGATTATTTCCAGTATGACTGGAGAACATTTGAGTCTGTAACATTGTTTAAAGTTATTTTGAAGACGTATTTGTATGGATGGAAAGAAGTGTTTTGTAATTTGCTCTTTATCAGTTATGGATCAGTGTTGTTGCCAAGATATTAATGAATTATAGTTTTTCTTTTTTATTAGTGATTTTAGAAGGCTATTGAAACAGATGGGCATATCTGATTTTGCAACATCTTTGGCAAATTTGTCAACCAATTCGGTTTCAGAAGTATCAGAATGACTACTAATCCACTTCATATTGAACTTCCAATTTTTTTCTATTCAAACGCCGCAAAATGTTTCGAATATTTTCAATTATTAAGTAGATTGTTTTTGTTAAAAATTCGGTCGTGTCACTTGGCTGTCTGTATAAAGAATTAAAAAAAATGGTGGAAGGTTTTAGACTGATTCTATCCATTCGAGGGTTTTTAAGATAGCTAAGGCTTCTCTGCATGGGTATTTAAACAATTTAATCTATTTTAAATTGATTTTGATGATTTGCTCCCTTTTGAAGACGATAAATGCGCAACTTGTACAGCTGTTGATTTTGCTTCCGTCTGTGAAACTCCGAACTGTTTCAATTTCATGAGTTGTGAAGATCTTCTCAGGGTGCAATCTTTCTTTAAGGGGAAGAGGATGATCAATCTTATGACTCGACGGGTCTTTAGAATTTATATAATTTGTATCATATACTATTGATATCTGAGCATCTTATAAAAGAAGGCGCCCCTTTCTTTGTACTCTCCATACATTTGCCCCTTCTCTCTTTTAATAATAGCCATACGAATGCAGTGGGCTACATGAAAAGTAATACATGTACAGGGAACTACATAGGAGGAAGGATTGACTTTTGAACGTTGTATCCATGAGTGCTTGAAAGCATTCATTTCACAACCACAGCATTGGAATATACTTCTGCGACAAGGACAGAATTATGCTTAGAATGCTTAAAACATTTTTCAAGAAAAATTACGAAACATATTTTTGAAATTCCGCACACTTAAACATTGGCGCTCGGACCCTCCCTTAGCTACGCCACTGTTTATTTGCCAAGTCTTTAGTGGTGGTTTTTTGCGACTACTCGATGCGTTTGCAGCATGCGGCATAAACAATGTGATAAAGTCATAATTTTGTATATTTCTGTTAACACGTGTATGAGACAGCTGTTACCTTTTGTGACGATAAAAACACCTCTCGTACTAGTTGGAATAGGCAATGTGCTTTTAGTTGAATAAAAAAGAAAATTTATAATATATTATCACATTTATCGTTAATTCTAATAGCGAAATGCTGAAATTGTATTCGAGTAGCATGCCAAGTTGCCATCACTTGCAAAATTAAAAGTTTTCCATTATTTAACTGAAAATGCAGTGAGATTTTTATGAACAGCTAAATATAGAGGGCGGTTGTGTGTATGTAGTTCCAGGGCCACGGTAGCCCGGTTGGATGAGTAACGGATTAGCAACCGGAGGGTTGCGAGTTCGAATTCAACCAAAGACCGTCGTGTACAAAGGGGCTGGTGCACTTTAAATCTGTCGTTTCCTCAAATGTCATCACGTTGGCGTGGTGTGGAAGTTCAGATAATGGGGGAAAAAGCAAAAAGCAAGGGGTTAGGTAGGGTAATAATGAAAGAGAACAGATCACTCAGGTAGCTCGGGGTTGGGAAGCCCGTTCAAACCTAAAGGACCAGGTCGAGTAGGGATGGGAGCAGACAGGCTAGTACAGGAAGATCTTAATTCAATCTAAGATGAAGGTATAGTCATTTTGTTAATCAATCATTCAATTATTTCTACTGTTTTGCTAGTGGTAGTAATAATTTAAACCCACATGTGCATGCGTGATATTCATTAGTAAAAAATACACTGTAAAGGAGAATTTGATCTCTTTAAAGTATAATGATTACTGCAGTTGAAACTAAATCTAAACCATTGTACCGATTTGAGAAAAGAGATTGATCAACAATTTATCCTTATCAGCACAGAAAAATACGTTAGGATTCTCAAAAAAACTCTCCTTCACACAAAAAGGGGATTATCTTGTAGATTATCCAAACTCTCTCCCATTAGTAAGTGCAATATCGGGAGTCTTAATCGAGTTCAGTGAGTTTTCCTCAGTTGAACGTTCATTTTTTTAAGAGTACAACTTTTTCTTACTCTACTGCTTCTCGGGCGAGAGTAAGCTTTACTTCTGTAATAAGTTTCATTTCTTATTAGATTTTCATTTAAAAAGTTTGTTTTGTAAACATTATTGCAATATATCATTGACTATTAAATCGGATAAGATGGTAAAACAGGACATGCCCCTTTTTGTGAAATCTGGACACAAAATTGGACATGTTGCCGTTTTCCTATTTGATTGAATTTTTATAGCGCAAATGCCAGGTTTGGAAAAGCTGTATCAAACTATCGGTAATAAGATATTTTATCATAATTTATAGATGAATTTAAAGGTAATCATCAAAATTTACTGATGTAAAATAGTATAAAAGCACAATTCAAATCAAATTTTAAATAAAATCATAAAAACCTGTGTCTGATATAGATAAAAATGTAACAAATCGAACTATTAGCGCGCTGAAAGCGAACTGAACTATTGGCGTGTTGATAGCCAACTACGCCATAAACTCTCAACCCCTGGCACATTGCCAATTGCGCCATCGAACTGATAACCTTTTCCTCTTAAGAGAAGTTCTGTCGATTCCTTCCAGGCGCGCGACTGCGCTGTGGTCTGTCTTACTAAATGTTTTCTCATAATTTATACGTAATATGTTAATAAATTGTGTTAATTTTACCCCGAGATGCTTACTCCACTCACCTGTTATAAAAATAGATTCGGATTAGGAAAATCACTTAATAAATCAGTAACATTAGAATTAGTAGCACCAAAGTGGTTGTTGGTTGGCTGATTGAGTTTTTATGGCTCAAGATATGACCAAGCTGCGCCAGACACAAGACAAAACTCGAGGCAAAATAAAGACTGATATAAAATTTATCTATTTACAATTTTGAATTGAAACTAGTCAATGTATAAAAACTAAATTGGTTGAGTGATAGTATTCAAAATCAGGACATTCATTTAAAATGTGTCTAACAAATAGGATTTTATCACGTCGGACATGACAGAGCTGGTTCTAAGCGTAGTGAATGCCTGAGTTGCCAAATCATGTGCTGGAACTGTCCAGAATGCTCCTCAAACCAATCGCCCACAAAATGGGCCCGGTGACACGGAGCATTATCATTCTGGAACATCCCATCGTTATTAGGGTAAGTGAAGTCCACAAAGGGCTGCAAATGGTCATCAAGCAACTGAACATAGCGATTTCCTGTCAATGATCGGTTTAATTTGACCAGAGGACCCAATTCATGCCAAGTAAACACTCCCCACACCATTATGGAGTCACCACCAGCTTGCACAATGCCTTGTTGACAAGTTGGGTCCATAGCCTCATGGGGCTTGTGCCACATCCGAACTCGACCATCGGACCACGCTACCTTCATCCAGTCATCTAGGGTCCAATGCAAGTGTTCTTGAGCCCAGGTGCGACGCTGAAGTTGATGTGTTGAGTAAAGGCACTCGAGTCGGTCTTCTGCTGCCATATCCCATCAACGCCAAATTTCGCTGCACGGACCTCACAGACACGCCTCTAGTGCGTCAGTCATTAAATGTGGCAGTCAGTTCATGCAGTGTCGTTTGTCTGTTAGCACGGACGCTTCTACTCAGAGGTCGCTGGTCTCGATCATGAGCAGACGTGACCGGCCACTGCACTGTCCCTTGTGGAAGGTAATGCCTTCCATGAGGTGCTCTCGATACACCCTTGACACTGTGGAGCGAGATATCTTTAGTCTCGACAACTTCCGAAAGTGCTATGTTCAGGAATTACAAAAATCAAATATTTTGACATAAGGAGAATTCATTTAAGCTCACAACTTTTTTATTAGGCTCTGCATTAAATCATTTGATTTAAAAAAAAATGACCAGCGGAGTACAAAAGATTTTTTAGAAAATTCGTCGCCGAATTCAACGATAAATTTTCTGTATAATTTTTGTAGTTCTCTATCGCGCTCAAGTTGTAAATTGTGGGTTTCTAACAAAGACTGAGCGTTTCCACCATTGATAATATCGAAAAAACATTTATTGTTCTTGCAAAAATTCATTTAAATATTTTGATTTAGAAATAAGCATCATGTGCAAACGAGCTTTCAGCAGAATAAATCAGGTCTGCCGATTGCACGCCAAATACTTACTATATATATGTGCTGAATTTCCTTTTTCAATTTAGAAAATAGACAAGAATTTTAACACAAAATACGTCATCTCTCATGAGATCTACCATCGGTTTTAGAAGATTAAGTACAATGAAAACCATCAAATTTACATGTATCCTGATTCTCCGTAAATTTAAGTGACATAGTCACGTTGCAGTCACGTCTCCTGTCGTGATGCAACGAAACTTCAAAATACCTTTACCCTTCCCACATTACAACCTCAAAATATCTTTTATCTTCCACTTTACAACTTCAAAACAACATCCTTATTTTCTACAATGCATTTTTTTGCAAACAATTTATAAACTTTTTGAGTCTGGAAAATGCTGGAAATTTGATCTAAATAAAATACAAATAAACTTGAAATTTTTAACATAATACATGTACCTTTAAACACTAGCTTCATTTACACTATGAAGAATACTGCACACACAATACTGTGGTTTTGGCGTCAATTCCAGTAACCGTTGTCTGATTGAGTACTGAGTAACAATATAATATTAACAAAACACATAAAAATCATCCATTTTGTTAAGGCCCTGTTCACATCAAGCATTATCAAACGCGCGTCTGATGTCAACAAAAAACGCGTGTAGCTAAAGTACAGTAATACTGGAGAGCACACATGAAGAAATCGCAAGACTGCGACGTTCAACTCGAGGACTCTTGATGAATACTCGACATAGATGCGTCTCTCCTGTGCTCGGGAACACAGCCTCTGGACTGGAAACGAGTAGCCTGGTCTCACAAGTTGCGTTTCCGTTTCGGGCAGATGGAAGGCTCCGTGTGTGGAAAAACCCCTTGAAACTATGGACTCCATATTAACAGGTGATTGAACAGGCTAGTGATGGGGACCCCTGATCTAGAACGTCTCTGAAAGGTGAACGCTGTGTGTTCTTCCTTTCTGACAAGTTCCACCAATAGAGGAAATATAAAAGTAATGATTAATGGAAACCTTTTGTGCCCAGGTGGTTTTATGATGCAAGGTCTAGAAATACAAGCTGCTTAATTGTCCAGTATCATGTGACCAAAACTAGTATTAACATGAACCTTAATACTATTTTCATCTGCCGGGGAAACGAGCATTCATTATCTGATCAGTCCATGGGACGGAAGACGACCATCCATTGATTCATCATCTGAATGGTCCGTCATTTAGTAGACTGGCGATAGCTAGCTATTTTTTGCTACTTGTTTTGGGGTGCATATCTTCAATAAAAAACTTTCAAAAGTTTTCCTGTCAATGAGTCCTTCAAATAGGATGCAAATAATTTTTGAGTCGATGAAGAATTTAAGTACTTTGTTGAAGCACGAAACTGGATCCTCTCATTTGAGTAGGTTAGGGGGTTTAGACTTTCGACTAAGTTACAATGATCTAATGTCTAATAAGACCAACATATTAAGGTTTAAAAACATCTTCAGAGTTGAGAACCATTCCATACAAAAACATATCTTAATTTTTTAATTCAGGTAAAATTAAAATAAATTTTTTGGAAACAAGATTTGGATTGAAAAACTTCTTGGTACATAAATGTACCTGAGGGACTGCCTAAAAATGTAGAGTGAACTATATAGTAAGGGGTTGTGTATAAAATTTGTGGATTTGTAATTAGAAGTATAGAGATGTGGTGAATAGCTATAAAAAGCTTCAAACATTTAGAATTAGACCAAACAATTGTTTTTGTTAGCAAGGCTGTTTGCACATAAAAATAAGATAAAACTGTTAAATTTACTCATTACTAGGCTACTTGCAAAAAATTAAAAGCAATTTGGATTTATTACTTGTGTTCAAGGAAATATGTCAACATACACAGAACTATCAAAAGATCTTTTAAAAATAATTAATGAAAACTCAAAATGCTTTTTTGTAGTATAAACTGCATAAAATATCATCAACACTTTTGTTAAAAAATGTTTAATTAAAATAACATCAATAAGATGAGACATTAAAACATACATTTTGCATGTTATTTAAAGTAGCAAAACAATTCAACTAGATTTAGGAATTTTATTATTTATACACAGCGATTACAAAGCCTTGAATATTATTCAGTTTTATAAAACATTTTTCAGTGAAAAATACTTTTTATATTACAGTGTTTACAAAAACTTTGAAGAATAACTATAGAAGTCAATAAAAGTTAATCATTTTGGTCAACTTAAAACATCCTTTCATTAAAGGCGAAGTAAAATTGCTACTAATTACACATACCATGTTTAAATGAGGAAAGTATTTCACGAGTCAGAAAAAATAGTAGTGCACATATACACTCATCACTGGTATCGTACAGACAGTAAACACTCAAGTGTCAAACTGCAATTTTATTGGGAGTAGTCCAATTTTCACCCATGGAAGTAAGCATTTCAAGATGGCACGAGGTGCAAATTCACTGCTTTGTAGATCTTTGAGTCAAATGAATGTTTAGGGTATTATAGAAGTTCTAATTATGAAAATAAAAGGTAGAGATGCAGTAATAGTTAATAAAAATGAATAATGGAAATGGCAGGATTATGAATCAAATGTAGCTCCTTCCACTTTTCCACACCATTTTTCCAATCTCTACTCTAAGTTGCCACTCACTTCACATGTAAATAGAAACAATTTTCACCCATGTGACCTTCTAACATATCAAATGCACTCACCATAGTATTCAGTGTTTAAATGTGCCTTTGTTTTATAATGAAGTGATTCTGCACAATTGATAATGTACTTAAAATGTTAAGTAAATTAGGTCTTGCACATTGTTGTGTATACATAAAAAGATATTCACTATGATACACCAGCCAGAAGATATAAATATAAGATCAGTAATTCTCAAAAACGAAAAATACAATAATTTTGAGATCATAATTAAATAACATGATTGACTACTTTTTTGTTTTAGATGAAGGTTTAGGAAGGTGTGCAAAGAACAAAAGTGCAGAAAAAATACATTTCAGGATTTCATTATTTTAAAATTCACAAAAGAATATTTTTAACTCACTTGTCACATTTTTTAACAAGTATTTTTCAACTGGCACATGTGAATAGATTGGATCAAATTTAAAAATCTAACATCAAACAATAACATAAAATTTATACATTTCTTTGTATAAATTAATACAATTATGAGAAACAAAGAATCACCATGTTTGATCAAATAATTAAATACATGAATCTTTAATACATCAAATGAAAGTAAACAAAATCTACACTTAAACAAGTAACAGGTCATTATGTAAAAATGATTGAAATATGATACATCACTCATGAGTTATAGGCACAAGTAAGGCAAGTATGAAATCTTGCCTGTCTTAATTAAACAATGGTTAGATTCATACTGCCCATCACATACAAAAATAATTAACACATAAATGCAATAAAATATCTACACTGTATGATTAGAAGGAACATTAGTATAACATAATAACACCCTCTGGATTTTTATTCATAGTAAGTTTTGGCTTTCGTTTTTCCCATGGTTGCCGAACAGCAAGGGTTGTTATTACAATATTAATGGAAAATAAAGAAAATGACACTAAAGCAAACCAAAAACTGTATCCAAACCAGACTTTGTCTTTTGAAATCCATTGCTGATCTAATTCTTCCTTTGTCATGACATTATACTGTAGCTTTGTGTAATATTGAGCGAGCCAACTTAAAACACTTCCAGCAGAAAAAAGAGCTTAGTGGGAGAAAGAAATAAAAGCATTAAAAATAACAGATAAAACATTTTTTTAAATACAGCTAATTAAATCAATGAAATATATTCTGTTGCCAAAATCTTGCATTGGAATTCATGTGATCAGATAGCAAAGTTTGAAACATAACCTATTAAATCTTTAAATTTAGTTACAAAAAATGCAAATTTAATACAAGTGCGCTTTTCATGAAGCATAAATAACCTTGCAATATGTGAAAACATACTACCTTAACTTACTGCAGTGGAAGAAAAGTAAATACACTCATGTCCAAAAGTTAAGCATAATTTGTAAAATGCGAAAAAATCGGAAATAGATACAATGGTTCAAAATCACTTGTGGAGAATCATGGGATGAAGGTAAAACATTGTGCATATGCAAAACAGTTCAGTCGATGTCAACATGCGCAAAGCACCAGAGCTTGTAGGAATGAGTATAAAACGGCCTCGAGTGGCATGGCCAGTTTAGATAGAAATTTCGCAATTGTTGTGATATGGAGCGTTGTTAATAATCAATAAGGATTAAAGTGTCACAAAGATGCCAACTGGACATGCTTGTGAAGGAACGAATTATTGGAATGCTGGAATCCAGTCGATCCCAAACCGAATCGCCTCGAATTCTGAATGTGCCTCAGTGTGTGATCTCCAGACTGGCAGGGGTTTCAAACCACTGGAGATATTACCCGACAACCAGTACTAGGTCGGCCAAGGATAACAACCACTAGGCAAGACCGATATTTGGCGATAACTGCATGATGTCAGAGGAACCGTTCTGCCATACAACTGGGTTCAGCCCTGACAGCTGCCAGTCTACAGGCCGCCCTGACTGTCTACAGGAGACTCAGACACATTGGTCTCTATGCCAGAGCAGTTTGCATCCCCCTGATGTCTGCACAGAAATGCATGCGCCTCCTCACCATGCAGCCCTGGTCGGCGCCTTCCTTCAAAGTGAAGATATGCACTGAATGCAGTGGCCTGCCAACTCTCCTGATCTGAATCCTGTAGAGCATGTGTGGGATATGCTTGGGAGACATATTGCAGCCCTCCGCCACCCACCAAGCTCTGTTCCGGAATTGAAAACGGCTTTCCGTGAGGCTTAGAACTCTTTGAACACACAACTCATCCATACCCTCATCAAAAGTATGGGAAATCGTGCAGCATGCGTGGCTACCAGAGGTTCCCACACACCGTATGAAACTTCAGCATCACATTGTTTTAATCATTCTGTTTTACTAAAGTTGATACTCGTATTGTGAACCTTTTCTTTCAACCCTTTACTTTGGATAAGTCATTATCCTCGTTTTGCATTGTTTTCTTCTATAACCCTACTACACCCACATACCGCGTTTCCTTCCATTCCGATGTAGATTTTCTGAAATATTCACATAAACAGCAATTATGCTTAACTTTTGGACACGAGTGTATAGTTATTTCCATCTTCTCAAAGAGAAATGGAAATTTGAGGTTTGGCATTTTTGGATATGGTTTGTCGCCGTCTTTCCTTTTTTTCGGGGTAGGGGAGCGTGAGGTAGGTATTTTAACTAACGTCACATTGGAGCAACACAACAGGCTATTGGGGAAGTGAGAGAAACAATTTACATCATGGATGTCCAAACTTTTGGGTACTCTGGGCTACATTGAGCACAGATGAGATCGAGGATAGCACATAAAAATATAACATTTATAAAGAGGCCATCCATAATAAAACTGCATTTAGAGTTTTTATAAAAAATACATTTATAAGATGCTAGAGGTACAAGAAAATCATGAGATTTTGTGAATTCAATGCATCAAGAGATTCATAGAAATTTTAGTTTTTATTTTACTTCTAATGTGCTTCATTGTAGGGAAAAGTTGCTACTAAAATGTGAACACATGAATATGGAATATCCTTAGAGAAGGATATTTTTAAAGACACACACAACTTACAAATACATGATTTAATTTCTTTGAGCTGACTATACATTCCATTAGCAAATTTGCATGTACGAGTACTTATATCTTCTGAGAAAGGCATACAGAATACAGTTTGTGTTAATCTTGAAACATTCTCAAAATTCTGAATCAAAATGTAAATTAAGGCAGTATATTTTCACTATTTATATGGCCATATACAGATAAGGTTACAAAATGATTTAACTGGCCACAATTACCCGCAGACCACATCAACAGCTGATGAAGGCAGCTGGTTGTACTTGTATGATCTACATGATATAAAGATTAAGGCAAAGATAACTCCTATGCAATACATTCTGGGTTTAATCCTGATATTCCTTTCTTCTACTTCAAGCTAAAATATGAATGAAAAAAGGCCAGGAATGTTTCAGACAAAACTATTTTTTAATAGATTTTTAATTTGGTATGCTATTACTGACAATTTATTGCAAATTTAATTGCAATAAATAAATTTTCTGAATGAAAACCAGTGTTGATTTGTCAACATAAAAATATTCTCATAAAGTCAAACCTTTGCACACAATGTGCATTAATTTATTTATTGAAGCAGCTTACATTGAGATAGATTACATTATGAAAAATTATTTTCAAAGCATTAAAATTATTGACAACATACCTCCAATTCCATTCCAAAGATAAAGTCCAGCAATTCCAGTAATAACTTCAACTGGAGTAACAACTGTATTTATAACAGCAAAGACTGCACTTATTAATGCGAAGAGCATAGCCAGAGCTAGACTCATAATAGTCAAAAGCCATAAACTAAAAGTAAAAAGTTGGGGGTCTTTAGCCATCTCTTGCTGAACTGCAAAAAAAGGAAATGTGGAACACAAAATTAACAAAAGTAAAAAGTGAGTTAGGTGTTAACTTTAAAATAAAATATGCAAGAGAAAACTTAAACCATGCCAAATATTAGAAGCTTAACAAAAATTCAATCACTGTTTGAAAAGGATATGCTTTTTCATTATAACTATATAATGAAATATATAATGCATGATTTAGATAAAAAATTGTTAATAAACTTGTATTAACAGTGAAGCAACACTAGCTGTCTGATCTTCCATTGTATTTTGTTTGCATAGCAAAGTCATTTGTGATTATTAATCATAAAGGTAATCTTGTCAAAAACTTATTTTAATTTTTGAGAATGGTTGAATATGATAGAAGTAAAATTGAAGCTTTTTCAAAATATCCAAAAGGCAGAAATGCTGACTGGTTTTAACAATTAAATTTTAAACAGGTGTTAAAAATTGAATCAATTGTGGAATGCTCTTGCAAACTTTTTTAAAGAGAATTGATAAATACGGGAATATATACAAAAATACACTATTTAACACATAAAATTTAGTCAAAATGGCTAATCCTTCAGTACATACAGGCAGAACCAGGGTATGAAAAAATCACGATTAAAAAAAAGGGATTTATTTTACTTAAATCTGACTTTTTTTTATTTGAATAAGATTTTTATGATTTCAATTTCTTGCCCATACAAGTTTAAATTTGTTGAACATGAGACATGCAAATCAATGTAGTTTTCATAGTTTTGATTTATGTGTTAAACATTAATATATATGATGCATAACATTAATGTATTAGGAAAATAACGCTGGGTAAATTTGTGAAAGATTAAAATGCGACACAGGAATTGGCGAAGTTAATCAAATGATAAAGTAAATAGAATAGAGCCACAAATGGCAAGCATAAAATATATTTTTCCATCTGGTTCTCGAGCAGTTTAGATTACTTTGATTTTAACATATCAGTGACGTGAAATTTGAAGAATCCCACCAACGCTTTTTGGAAAAATTATTTTTAAAAACTAGACAAATTTTAAAAATTTTTGCACTATATATTTATCATATGAATAAAATGATAATTTCTCTAATTATTTTAATAATTGGTTCACGACTTGCTTTTGAGAAAAAAATCATGTCACCAATAGAAAATAAAAGGAACTTGCATCATGGAAAAAATTCCTACTTCTCATTAATATTTAGCTTGCAAAAATAACTTAGTTGCGAAAAATTATTTGTAAGTCAACAGTAGACAATAAGACCAAGACCATGGAAATACATATATTTTAAATAAAATATTCCTATTTTTCAAATTCTCTGAGCATTGGCAAGTATTTCATACGTATATTCCAAGCACACAAAAAGGGTTTATTACATAACACAATTAAATGAGGCTTCTCTATGAACAACATAGAACAAGAGGGAGTGCATCTCCCAGAACATGGCATTTCAGTGGAATTTTGAGCTTGCAATAAAAAACTCACCATTGCAATCATCATAATCACTCAAATAGCTTTCTGCTTCAATCCATAATTCTATTTTCTCACATACTCAATTACCAGTTGAGTGAATTAACTCTTTTACATTCCAAATTTCAATTCCATAAATACAGAATAGTTATGCTAGCAGAGTAAAGAATTCCAAGGGATCAATACATAAAATTTCCCAATGAAATTTAAATAAAAACTAACCAACATATTACACAAAACAAAATGAAAATATTAAAATTGCCAATTATCAAGATTTACGTGCAAAATTGGAATACTTTTGTGATACTGCAGAAAACCTTTTATTGTGGCTAAGTGTCTATTTTTCATGAACGAACTACAACATAAATAAATGATTAAAACTTCTTAAAAAAGGAAGTTGCCACAATTTGAGTGAATATATTTCGAGTATCTGCACTCATCACACGGAGAATGGTTCAAAATTGGCCATGTGCGCCTTAGTCACATGGAATATTTAAAACAAAACCCATGCTGATGGGGGGGGGGGAATTTCAATTAACGTCACACTGGAGCAACACAATGGGCTATTGGTGACGGTCCGGGATCAATCCCAAAGGGAAAGATCCGAGGACAACACCACGTAATTTTGAACCACGGTCAGATGACGAGGCAACACCTGAGCTGGCACCCCACTCTCCAAACTTCCACACCACGCCAACGTGAGGACATTTGAGGCCACGACAGATTTAACGTGCACCAGCCCCCTTTGTACACGACGGTGTTTGGCTGGATTCGAACTCGCAACCCTTCGGTTGCCCATGCTGATGAACAGGCTTAAGAATGACACCTGTTGGTCCATGGCCCTCTGAATATATTTAGCAGGACCGCGGTCCAGATAGGTTTAATCGGCCTGCAGTTCAGATACGAACCTCCAAATGTATTTACCAGGCCAGCAGTCTAGATAGGATTAACCTGCTCCCAGTTTAGATGTGGCCCTCCAAATATTTTTATAACGCCCACAGACCACATAAGTTTAACTGACTCACTGTTCAGATAGTGCTAGACAGGTTTACCTAATCCGCAGATCAGTATCTGTCTGGTAATTATGATCCCAATCAACAAATACTGTTATTTAGTATCTCAAAGAGGGGTGTGGGCAAAGTTCTTAATTTATTTCAATAAAATAACATGCCATCTTGTTCATAGTTATTTCACTTTCAATATTATTCAACATGATACAGAAAGGAAATTGAAATTTAAAATTTTGATTGAAATCAATGATTTAAAAAAAAATAAAAATCCCGATTTAAATCGGCATACCACGGGCAGAACTAAACTTAATTTAGATGAGTTAAGCAGAAAGTTCTAGTGATGTAACTTGTTAGTGTTTCATTTAAAAGTTTAAGAAAACTTCTGTGGTGCCAGCAAATGTTGAACTTTGTTGCCAGTCGGATACTTAAGATTTTTTTGTTCATTGCCATGGTTAATTCATGAATAAAAATAATGGATCAGAGTGATAAAAAGTTTGAGGATGCATAGTTGAAAAGATTATCAAAAAAGGCAGCCAAGACAATTCAAAGTAATCAATCAATGCACAAAATAAATTTATGTGAGCACATATAAGAAATTTTGACAAGCACAAGGTCTAAGCTAAATACAATAAAGATTTAACTTTTAACTAAAGTTAAGATAATTGTGCTTTGCTTGAATCAGTGATAAATATGATCATGGGAGACAATTTATATTCGTTTCCAGATGCCTTAATTTTTTTGTCAACTATTGGGCTGATGTCAAACACAGATGGAACACTTTCTCAGACGACAGTGGTTTTAGGTCATGCTGAACAAATAAATAGGACTTCAATAACATTTTATATATGTGGTAATATATTATAAGGTAAAACTGATAGCAAACCAAAAATAGGACAGAAAAAACTATGCTTCTGGAACATAATGATCGATCAAACTCATAGTTCACTTTATTTCAGATTTTACTCATCTAAGAAACACTCAACTTATGAATACTGTCACTGAAAAAGCAAGGCCTTCATAAGAGATCCAACTTCCAATTAGTGACTTCTGTAATAATTTATAATTAGCATCCACCCAAGAGTCAAATTCAAGGCCTCTTGTTGGAAAAATTTGATACTAAAATATAACTAAAATTCATATTTAGAAAACCGTCTCTTCAATGGATTTGAAGTTTTATCAAATAATTGCAAAAAATACATTCTTAATTCGACAATAAAATGTTAAATTTTCAAGGTTCGTAGAGTCCTCAAGATTGTGGAATATTTTTTTTATTGCAATCTAACTATCAGACTTAGCAACTTTAGGTTGCTATTAGTTAATGATTTAAAAAAATGGTTTTTACTGCCTCCCTAGCCTAAAGTATAATATATTACTAAAACAATTTGAATTTTTCAGGTAAATTCATGATTGTTGAAATTAAAATTACATAGTAAGTCTGACTAAATTGTTAAAGACTATAATACAGAGCTGTAGAAAACAGGATGGGAAAAAATAATTTATTAAAAAATCTGGTATTTTGGTATTTTTAATTAACGTCACACTGGAGCAACACACCGGGCTATTAAAAAATCTGATATTAAATCAAGATTTCTTTAATTTAAATTGGATTTTTATGATTTTTGTTATACAAGCAAGTCACAGTGGAGGAAAAAAAATTAAAAATAAAATATAATATTTTAAATAGTAGGAAGTATAAAAATATTGATTGAGCAACATTTACTCAAGGAAGTGGTATAAATTTGAATTCTTGTATCAACAATTCTTCACTTTTATTAGATGAAAACATTTTTATTAATTATTTAATCAAATTAATAATTTTAATCTTTGCTTAAATGCAATTTACATGCAAGAGATTTTTAGTTGAAAAAGTATTTAAATTATTATTTAAAACTTTTGGAGGAAGCTGGTCTCCTACAAACAACCTCTTGAGAATTTCCCAATTTTGATGTTTAACAAAAAATTAGGGTTTAGGAAATACAGCAGGACAAATTTTTGAACCATTTAAAATTCATCTTGGACCTCGTTGCTTTTATCCTTTTATTTGAATTGTATTGTATGATACAAATTCATAATTGAAATTCTATATTATAAAAAAAGACAAACATTTGAATAAGATAAATTTAAAAGACAATAAATTTTTATACAATGAATTTTAATTTTCATGGCCTTTTGTTACCCAAGTTATTTCAAAATTTTAAGTGTAAAAATTGTAAGTAGAAAATATTCTTATAATTCAGAAGTAGCTGTGTGGTGGTAAGATGACTATCATAATGACTTTCTGTGCTAATTGAAATCTAAATGAGTTTCTAGTATTCCAAGAGAGAATACAATGTTTTCACAGAGGAAACCAGTTATCAGCTTTCACTAGAATTTTCATAATTACTGGCATACCAGATGAATATTTTGCTTTTGTGAATATAAAGTGTTCTTACTTTCAGGAGGTTTATCGAATAAGCTAGGTTGTGGTTGTTTTGAAGTTTATGGCGTAAGGGCCATATTCGACCATGCTGTACCAAACACAAGACATACAATATCAAGTAATACACACACAATGAAAGCTTTACTGACACAGAAGAAATACACCCAGGGAGGAATGCACCTGACAGGAATCGAACACCTGCACTACCTACAACTTGAAGGTTACTAGCGCAGTGGGTATACCCACTGCACCACGACAGTCCCTCGAATAAGCTAGGAAGTGAGCATCCAGTGCTTGTTTGTAACATACAGAAAATAATGTCAAACAGTACTGATTCCCTTATCAGAAATAGCAAATATTTTCTTCATAAGGCCATCAGAACAGGAATTTCCAACCTTTCCAAGGGGAAGTGTATGTCAAAATTAATTGAAAGCACTTTATGCAATGTATGGACTGGTCATCATGTATTGAGTGACTAGTTTTCAATGACCAAAGAGAAATATTTGTTGTTCAGTTATTATTCATCCAAATCAACACCACTATCTGTAAAGTAGGGTCTGGTGAGGTAAAGTGGGTAGTCTATGCAAAAGCTATCTAATTAATTATAAACCCTGTTTTGATGATAAGTAAAAACTTCACATTATATTTAAGTTCTTTCAAAAGTTTTTCAATCAAAAATTTTTAGCAGGAACATCTAGAAGATTCTGGTGGCCTGTTTGTTTTGGTCCAGTCATGGGTTATAGTTATCTGGGAAACTTCCCATTTATGTGCCTTTCTAAAGCAATTATATTTTTATTGTTCTCCTGAGCTAGATAAAGGACTGGTAAAGATTCCAATAAACAGGCAAGAAATTACATTATTTTTAATGCTAGATGTTTTTCAATGAAGAGGGGTAAAATGGTTATAAATTAAAAGGCTTAGTGGCAACATTGATGAAATTTCTTTTGTACTAAAGATATTTTTTCAATCAGCAAAAATAAATAGGTATATTTAATAATATATGTATGTATAGGCATAACATTATGGCTACCGCAATTACAAGTTGTGCCTTACAGCCTTAGATGTTGGGGCTTTTGCGCCATTGAAAATGACATGCAAAGGAATTTCAAAATCATGGTACAGGGAAAAACGAACTGCAAACTGTTTCTAGGTCATATTTGCAAGTCTATTGAAATGGTTATCTGAATCATTAAAATTGACCATGTTGTGAAAGGATTTAAGGGAAGTGTTATATCCTGTAAGCCGACAGGCTGTGGAAAGCAGAATTGTGAGGATAGAAAAGGTATTAATTTCCCAGAATGAAGTTCAATGTGTTGTAAGCTTGTCACAAAATGAAAGGAATCAAGCTTCACTGGAAGTAATAACTAATTTTCAAGCAATTTACTCACCAGATAAAGTATGTGTTCATCGTTAAAGGATCTGAAATCAGACATATTTACAGCCCTCTCAACTCCAATATCAACTGATTTTAGAAATGCTGCTCAGAATTCATTGAGGAAAAGGGTTCAGAAAGATAGACGAGATATTAACTGAGGCTCTACCATCCTACAGCATTTATTTCAAGAAAGATACGATGGGTCTAATAAGAAAAAATGAGATCACCTCAGGCTCAGACTGAAAATAAAGTTACAGAGCCAAAAGAAAATATTGAAGAGCCAAAGAGCAAAATTGACAGCAGAATTATTAAAACAAGGTTTCTGGGTAAAACAGGCAAAAAATCAGTAATAATTCATTGAGTAACACAAATTCGGGAAAGATTCATTCAAAGTAACCTTTCAAAAAATTCCAGTTAGTTGATGGCATACTTTTCTAGGAAAGGGGATGTTAGCATAATAGACATTGGAAATATTTATTATTCATACATTGCCAAAACCTACAATTGATAATCATGGACAGTTTTGATACCTATACAAGTAACCTATATTTTTCTCAAAATCCGTTAACATAAATATTTTGTATTGTGTAGAATTTTTGACTCTCACAGTGAAATGAACACTTAAACATTATTTAAGTATATCTTGAGCTACAGCATTCAAAAATAGTATTGCATTTTTTAAGTTTGACATTTAGAAGACAAGTAGCTCACTGAGCAAAATAGTTAATTTAATAATTTAATAGATTCAACAAAAATTGTTCTTTTAATACTTATCAATTATTATATATTTGTGTTCACCATTTAATATGAATTACCCACTTTACCCATACCATGGGGTAAAGTGGGTATAAAAATAGCCACAACTAAAAATATAGATTTAAATATGAAGAAAAAACATGTCCAGTGTGTTCTTGAATGCAATGTATATATAATGCAGAAAACACCACTTTTTTAAAACATGTCATGCTAAATTCTGCTTTGATATTGAAGACACTTTTTAATACCTACTTCACCCCACCTTATCCTATACTCAAAGGGATACCTATAATTTTCAATTAAAAAAGGGTCAGTCTTGAGTTTTAGATGAGATTTATGACTAATTTGTATAAAATAACAAGTCTCAGGTTCATTTCCATAATAATTGAAATTTTAATAAAGAAAAAAAATTAAAGTGATTTAAATCAGCCTACTGTTAGAAAATAAAAGAATATTCGAAACATGTAAGCATCAATCAAGGAATTTATGCATTTTTAATTACAACTTTACAAATAAAGTGAAAGAAATAGATAATGACCAGAGACTTCATGTTGGTGAGTTTTAGTGCCTAGAAAGCAAAAGAAATTTTTTAATACATGTAATAATGGAGAAAGGTCACGAAATATTTAAATCTAGGTATTTGAGTTAACCTAAGGGCAAGTAAATTTCTACAATTTGTCGATAAAATCATCAACAAATTGCAGTGTCACATTAAACTTTTTTTAACACAGGAAGTAAGATCACAATGTGAACAGCCAAACATATCGACTTCCAAAGAAAGAATTGCGCTGAATCCAAAGTTACTATATTATAGGAAAAGTGGATATCATTTGCAGGACCTGGATTTTTTGTTGTTGACCTAAAACATTAATAAAAATGACTTAAATGCAAAAATTGACCTAAAAAATTTAATTCATAACTTTTGATCAGCAAAATAATTTTTTGCAATGAAATTATCTGTTACAAAATATATTTTTGCACTCACACTATGGTAAGCATTGAAAACTGTATTTCACATAAAGGAATTTAAAATCAAACTGTTTTTTACAAGTCTGTATAATTTTGAAACCACAATTAAAAATTTGAGCCTCAAAGTTAATGTTTTAGAGCGGATTACAAGAGTCCGATTAGAAAATCTGCTTACCGACTAAAGGAATCATCTAAGCATTTAAATTCTTCACAGGATAAATATGATGCATTTCTGATGCAATAATACTGCTATCGACATGTTTGTATACTTTTTGGATGATTGGTAGTTTTGTCGTGGAACAATTTAGAAAATTCTGCTTCAGATATTTTTCAAATTATATTTTTGGCAGCTTTCACGATTCAATTAACTATTCGAAAATCCACCGTGATCTTTCATATTCCTTTATCAAGACCAGAGACCCTTCGTTAGCCCTCATCCACCAATGCAAGAGTAGAAAGGGGTATTTTTGCTTTCAAGGGTAAATCACTGACTTTTTGGTGCCACAAGATACATCAATCATAATACGTCTTGTAGTAAAACAAAACCTTGGATGAAGAATTGTGAGTCAGAAATGTTACAACAAAAATTTCTAAAACCCCAGTGCACAAAAAAAAACCCTACAAAAACTCCCAAATGACCTAAAAAAACCAAAAATTTCAAAATGGGACAAAAAGTGACCTAAAAAATTGTACATATCAAGAATCTAGGTTACAAATAATAAGTAGTAAAAAATTTGGAACTGAAACAGCACAATAAGTAACAAAATGATTGTTATGGAAGAAAAGCCAGATCCAAGCCAAAGAATTTGAAGATTAACCAAATAATAAAGATATAATTTTAAAACTTTATTTATTGTGCGAAGAAAATAAAACACCAAGCAAGATGTCAATAGCTTGCATCTCGAAAATGAGTAGCACATGGGCTTAGAGTGATGGTGTTGAACATCCAATGGAGTAAAAAATTTTACTAAAAGAAATTTCTCAAGAGAAATTTAGGAGACAGCTGTGTAAAATTAGGGTTGGTTTTTATGGCACTAAAGACCCATGTTTGGTCAAGCTACAACAAAAATAAATATATATACACAAGAAAAGTTTTACTGACACAGAAGAGAGAAACAACCATGGAGGAATCGAATCTGTGATGCTTACAATTTGCAGTGTAAAATTAGTGATTCAAGTTTATCTTGTTTGTCCAAACGATGATTCAAAGCATACTGCTTGGATCATTAAAGAGAACTTTCTGAATCATATTCCCATAATCAGAATGAACCCTAGCCACACCATAGTGTCCTAAAAAATTTGAGGAAAAACTCGAAAGATGGATTCAAAAACAAAACATAATGTAGAGAAAGGCAAAAGGTTTAATTACAAGTTGAAAGAACAGGCTAAAATTCCACCAATCAAGACTGCAAAACTTGTTAAATTCATGAATACCAACAATGGTTATAACAGATTAACGATTCATAAAAATTAATCAAATCAATCCTGGGCACCAATTCCTAAGGATCGAATCCCTTTGGAAACCCCAATAATTTTAGAGCACCCTTTAAGAGCACAGGAAGAGAAAATATCAAATTTTACTTATATTACCAATAAATGAAAATTTACTATTACCAGTGAAGAGTAAATTTTAAAATATCCATGAATAACACAATAAATTGTTTCAACAAAACACCCACACATGGTTTTGGGTTAAATTTTTAAACCAAGATTAGAGTGTGGATAGTATGGGAGGGTATGAAGTGAATTCAACAGTTAGCATTGCTTTGGTTTGGAATAAATTTTGATTCGTTTAAATAATCTATTCATTTTATACATAGTAGCAGTTGAGATTATCTCTGTAACTATTTTTGCATTAATTAGTATTGATATAATCCATTTTTAAAAATCTAGGATATAAATCACCTGTCATAAGACAAACAAAAATTTGGGCCAAAAGAAATATTAAGAGAATACCAAGAAGGGAAATAATTTGATATTTCTGTTGTAGTTTGCAATGATTCAAAGGCACAGCATAGAATTTATATAATATAAAATGTATAAGATTACTTTTCAAGGACAACAAAATACTTACTCCAAATATGACTCTTCCTGTCACCAAAACCATGGTTTAATGTTTTAGAACCTTCAAATAATCCAAAATACAATTCACCACGGAATTTTGTACTGTCACCAGCAGTTGCATTACTGATACTTGGAGGTAGCCCAATCTTTACAGGTTTTGCAACAATCCATCTTTGTGTAGCAAAAGCAGCAGACAATAATGCTAGACAACCACAACAAATAAAAAATGTACAAAACGTTAGCACTCGCTTTGTCAAATCTGTCCGCATTTTCGAACACCACTTTAAAACATTCTACATATACGATGTTTTAGGCGGAACTTTTCAACACATCACTAAATTTCATTGAGATTTCGTTGGATTCAATATAAAATTGACATAGTTGGACACAGATCAGGAATGAATTTACATTAGGACAAAAAATGTAGTAATCGACACACAACAAATTCACCGACAAGATTTCGCAAATTGACTACAAATATGCTTTCGAAAATTTTGAAAAGTTACAGCTTCATTTGACACACAGGCACAATAGCAACAGGTGAGGCGAACAGGTTTCTTTCGCCGCATCGCAGGTTATTCACCATCTTTCGCCGCCTGTCTGGTTGTCACCGTACAAACTTCTGCCCCGAAATCGCGGAAATCCAGCCAAATATTGGCGAGTACGCTTCAAAGTTTCTACCCTGGATATTTGCGGTTAATATAGCTAATAATAATTTCGTAGTAAAATGCGCGACAGTAGAAAATGGATGCGTTTCGTGGCGAGAGGTGCTTCGGCTTTTAGTGTACATTAATTGAATGATTACCATGTTAACGTGTTTTTCTTTAGAAAATTAGACACGGTGAGCGAAAAGGAAAGAATGGGGGTGGTGGTTTTTAATGGAAGTACGGCATTTTCGAAATATTTATAAAAATAAATATCGCGTATTTTTTATTAAAATAATTTTTCAACGAATTTAAAAATTTTCTCTCTTAGAGTACCTTATTTTAATTCAGAAAAGAATTTCACACTGTTTTTTAGTTGATTGCACATTTGCTACAGAAAGTTTATTGTGTTTGAAGACATCAAATATTTAATTAAATTATGACTGTTGGGGGGTATTTCAATTAACGTCACACTGGAGCAACACAACGGGCTATTGGTGACGGGGGTATTTCAATTAACGTCACACTAGAGCAACACAACGGGCTATTGGTGACGGTCCGGGATCAATCCCAAAGGGAAAGATCCGAGGACAACATCACGTAATTTTTAACCCCGGTCAGATGACGAGGCAACACCTGAGCTGGCACCCCACTCTCCAAACTTCCACACCACGCCATATGACTGTTGGGTATTGGTATTGGTATTTTAATTAGCGTCACACTGGAGCAACACAACGGGCTATTGGTGACGGTCCGGGATCAATCCCAAAGGGAAAGATCCGAGGACAGCACCACGTAATTTTGAAACACGGTCAGATGACGAAGCAACACCTGAGCTGGCACGCCACTCTCCAAACTTCCACACCACGCCAATGACTGTTGGGAATGAGTGGTGTTGAATGGGCGCACCCACGGGGGAACTTAGCCCCAAGACCCAATAAAATATCCTTTTTTAATGAATGGTCGCATCTGCGTGGGGGGGGGGGTAAAGGAGGTTCAGGTTTTTGTCCAAGACCGAAAATGTAAATATATCGTTTTTTTATTCATGTGCGCGCTTACGGAACGGAACGGAAGTATCAATTTCGGAGTACCTTCCTGTTCACAACATATATCCACATCATAATTTTTAAAAAAATTATAAAATTGAAATTTTATTAAAATAGGGAAGTTAAAGAAAGTGTCTCTTAAAGCACTATAAAAAAAGAAAAGTAAATAGGAAAAAAGATAGAATTTATAGTAATTGATATAATTAGGGGTCCAATTCACGTCCCAAAGGTGCACAAGAAGCAGACGACGACCTGATCTGAAAAAATAGTGGAAAAGTTCCAAGAGCTGTGGTGATAATTTTGATGGAAAAAATAAAATTAAAAATTGAAATAAATAATTGACAAGTTTAGTTAGGTAGTAAGGTTGGGGGGGGGGGGGGGTGAGATTACCAATAGAATCTCTAAATTCACCGTACCGCCGTTTAGAGCGGGAAGGTAGTGTATTTATTATCAAGATGCGATCTGGGTCTTTTAAGAGATTTAGTAATTTTAGGACGTTTAGAAATATTTTGTAGAAGTTCATTAGGGACTTGAGGGATTTTGCTCAAAAGTTTAATAGAAAGGTGTTTAATAAATTTGGCTATTGGTTCAATATTTTGAGACCTTTCACGGCGGACATAATAGGAAGGGGGTGGGGGCTTAAGCGCCCTTAGACCCTAAAACCCAAATATATCCTTTTTTAAATCATTTAAATGCGGGGCTATGGGGGCTTAACCCCTTAGACCCAAAATAATCAAATATGTACTTTTTACTTCATGGGCGCATCTACAGGGTATGTGCTTAAGCCCCTAGTCCCAAAATAAGCACATGAATTATTTTTTATTGATTTGTGCATCTACGGGTAGGGGTACTTAAGCCCCATATATCTGCAAATATAAGCTTATAATCCACAAGGATTTATATCACCCCAAACCGGAAAATAACAATATCCTATTTTAATACAATACCCTTAATTCATGAGCGCACCTACGGGAGGAAGCCCCAAACCTGAAAAAGCTAAATCATCCTTATTTGATTTATCGAACTGTTCTTAAATTATGACTTAAATCATTTCTGACTCTCTCGCAGACTGATTTAATTAGGATAGTACTTTATGTCGAAATTCATTGGGCTCTTCATTATATAGGTTCCGCTGTGATTCCCTAAGTCTATCATCACACAGAAAATTACTTTATAATCAGATCACATTGGGACCTCAGAGGATTCCCCCCCCCTCTTGAAAAGACCCAGATTCTTAGGTTTTTACCTATTTGGTTCTATTCAATCTATTTAGAATATGTTTATTTATTTTTATGATTTGGGAACTCTAGAATAACATGCAAATTTTATGACACCTAAAATGCCCAATTTGGGAGTTTCTACCCATAAAAACCCAAAACGGTTTTAGAACCTAAAAGACTTAAATGTCGAAATCTACATAAAAACCTTATTTGGTATATTTTGGTCTCGCCAATATCCTAGATTTTTCTATTTTGAATGACGATATCATAATGTCAAAGCTTCAACGTATGGAAAGTTTGTTTTTTATCTATATTTTTAATCTATAACCCAACACACAACCAAAAAAACCATAAAAAGACGGATTGAATTGTGCAGAACAGCTTTTAAGAAATAAAAATTTTTCATACACCTTGATAAAGTACCGTATTTTGATTGCAATATTCCCTATGAAAATGTAATTGATGTTGGTATTTAAAGTTATGTCTATTATGCTCAAAATTTTTTTTGCATAAAATAGATCCTAATCTTTTACATTTTACTAATTCGAAACATTTTCTAAAAATTAAATTCACAATGAATACATTGAGAAGGTAAAGCTGCTACATAATGAATACAAATGTTTAATTGTGTAATAAAAAATTAATTGCAATAAATTAATATTGTGAACGAATAATTAATGAAGATTATAATGAAGCACTAATTAGGATAATTTAACCTTATTGTTTTAATAAATAATTCTAATTCTCTCAATCCCTTAAAAGAAAGAGCTTGCGATATTCGGGTATATATTTTTGTGCCAATCGGATCGTATAAGTAATTGCCTTAAATATGAGAAAAACCATTTGTGGTCAGTATCACTATTTAGAATTTTAAAATGCCGTTCCATGGTTTTTTTGTATCTTTCACAATCTACTCTTGATTCTTCAATTTCTTGGATTTTAGGTTTTATTTTCATTAAAACAAAAGCCTATTTTAATGAAACATTAAGAATTATTTTTAAATGTCGAGATTGAAATTAATTTAAATTATTATCTAGATTACATAACAAATAATAGCCAAGTGACAAAAAGATAAAAAATACTTTAATTTAGTTGCGCATATGGCGTAGCAGTGAGTGATTTCACAATAACAAATCAGAGCGTCTCATTTATGCTGGTTAGACTTTTTACATATCTATAGCTTTTTTAATAATTAAATAAATCAATAATAAATTAGGTTACAAATTTTTGTGTCATCGGCTTAGAACAGAAACTTAAACTGACAATTTTTTTTACTGTACAGCTATTTAAAGGCTAACTATTAGTTTAGACTACAAAATGGCAATGTATTATGTTTCTCATCATAAAAATAAGAATTTAGTGTCCACGCAAAAATGTCAGTTTATGAGTTTCTGCTCTAAGCCAATGGTATTAGCTCCCACAGTAGGAGTGTATATTGAGTGGTGAAGCTAGACTTTTGGGGACCTGGAGCAAATAAGGCCTGAAGCCACCCAGTTCAAAACAAAATTTTTATTATTTAATATGAAGATAATTAGGATACTATACTAATGTTCCTAATATTATTCTTTTCAATTAATTATTGAGAATGTATAGACTAGCAAAAGTCCGAGCTTTGTTAATGACTCTTGTTCATGGCCCTTACGAAACATTTCTATAGAATTCTATAAAAATTTCTATAGAATGTGGTTTTTAGAATCCTATAGAATTATGACCCGGAAAAATTAATATATATTTATATTCATTAATGGAAAATTAATACATAATTATATTTTCGATATGCTCTAAAAAGTAACCTTTTTTTTCTATAGAAAGTCTACAGAAATCTCTATAGAAAAACATTTATATAGAATCAGCTCATTTTCTCTATAGAATTTTATAGAAAAACATTTATATAGAATCAGCTCATTTTCTCTATAGAATTCTATAGAAAAAGATTTACATAGAAACGAAATTTGTTTCTCTATGGAAATCTCTATAGAATTCTATAGAACTCTCTCAATGGAAAATTTTTTCGAAAGAAGGGTTTCGAGGAGAAAGTAAGAAAAGACGCCCCCTGTCATATTTTGTGCCCTCTAGACGTTTGTGAGAAGATAATTTTATTGTTTTGTCTCTTCTTTCTTTTCTGAATTGCAATACGATTTCAGGGGAAGATAAAGAGAAGTGACTTTTTGAAGCATTGTGTTCTAAAGATAAAGTGCATGAAAGCGCCTTCACTTCACACGTTTTGCACTGGAAAATACTCAGGTGATAAAGACAAATGTTTAAAATTGCAGAGTTTTTAAAAACATATTCCCAAGAAGAAAAACCACTTTTTAATAAATATTCCTGTCGCCCCTTTAGACACTGGTGCTCGGGGCCACCGCCCCCTGTCGTCCTCCCTTATCTACGCCACTGAATGTACTTTCTCAGAAGGGGTTGTTTGTGGGTTTTATGGTGGAAGGATCATGTTTGACCAAACTACCCCAAACACAAGACAGACAACATCAAGCAAAAAATGTTCTGCAAGGGGAAAAAGAGATTGTGGAATCGAGTAGTACGATGAAAGCAGAAAAAGATCGCTTGGGTAACCCGGGAGCCCGATCCCCGTGTTTACTAAAGACAGTAAACGTAATAGAAAAAGAAAATATCATAAGAGTACCTCGGGTCCGTGAAGTCTGTACAAACCTAAAGGAGATAAGCCCCTGAGGGCTTCTTAGAAGGAAGGTAAAAGGATAGGTCATAGAAGTGCTTTATTAAATTTTAAATCGGATCCTGCGTTAGATTATTAGCTAACATATTTTATGGGGATGTGAAGTAATTATCCCTCTGATACAGAACAAGGTCGTCATTTAACCCTCCAAGTGGTCTCGACGAGCTGTCTCATCCATCAAGATCTGACAAATTTTGCTAATGAGACTAGGTATCTCGTCATCAAGATATTACCGACTTTTTTATGATGACGAGATCAAGATCTGGTCAGTTTTGCTAATGACGAGATATCTCGTCGAGACAACCACCACGTGGGTTAATTTTAAGCATGGGCGTCACCAGCACCAAATTATTGGGATCACTCAATATATAGGGTATAGATTACCAGGGTTCTAAGGGAGTCCCTCTGAAAAATGTTGAAAAAATTAAGGACTTAAAACACTTTTTGAGGCATTCTGAATGCCTCCGACCGTATTTTAAAGGTACTTAAATCTTCTAAAACTGAGACTCAAAAAATTCAAATTGTTTTTCAAAACAATATTGGGGATGGGGGGCGCGTCATCCCCGTCCCCTCCGGTGGTGACGCCCGTGATTTTAAGTATAACTGGAGAATTTACATGTTAATCTATTGTAGAGTTTTTAATGGTAGCTCTTTGTTTCGAAATATTAAAGGAAAGTTCAAGGTTAAAAATTGTTAAAGAAATTTAATCACACCTCCAAATTATTATTTAGGGGGACGGACTTAATCTTTTGCCCCCTGTAGGTTAACCGAAAAACCCCAATATGATTGGCAATCGAGGGATCATGACATGATTTTGGGGAGTCAGACCGTATCTGCAAAACTGTTGGGTCTTTTACTTTTATTAGACTCCATCGCAATGAAATGTCTGAGCCGCCTAATTGGTATAATGGTCATAGCGCTTGTCTGCCACCCAGTAGGTCGTGGGTTCGAATCCTGGTTTTGTAAACGCATGGATGTTAGTGACTATCGTTGTTAGGAGTAACGGCGGCTCATCCATTGGATGCACTTTCACAAATAGCCATCAGCTTTCCCTTGTACAGAAGGCCGATAGGTCAGTGGTCGGGCTTGTGAAAAAAGTGAACTGTCTGCCGTTTTAAATTAGCAATATCCGAGCTTTTATTGAAGTGCGCAAGTCGTAAAATATTTTAAACTTAAATTAATCAGAATTTTTAAAAAGAAAACTAAAGAATTTTCTTCAAAACTTGACAACCTTTATACAAAAGAGCACATAAAGATTTAAATTTTGAAAAAATCAAGTTGAACAAATTAGGACATATGAGCACTCTCCAAGTAACATGTCAGTTAATCACACTTAAATCAAAGGAACATAGTTTCATAAGGTCAACCTCAAACATGCTTAAATATTTTGCAATGTCAAATTTGTAAAATGTATATGATTTTAAGTGATGATTCTTCAAGTGTTGTATAAAATATGATTTTTTTCACAAATCATACATCATACTTTGACCATACCCCCTTAAAAGTTGCTTATATGTTATTTTTAACTCGCAGTTTAAAAATAGGCATTTATTAATAATTTAAATAATAAAAAATACCATGCATATGAAAACATACTGAATGCTCCCTAGAAAAACGAAAGCGATGACATTTTGCAAAGCTCACACCAAAGCGGTGGACTACTGCAGAATTTAACGGGTTCAATCCGGAACCACAATACAAAGAACAATTTTCAGTCATGCAACTAACAAGAATCTAGAAGCTTTTCTAATACCAATTTCAGTGAGAAAAAATTTCAAGTCAAATAAAATCACTTATACCAACTTTCGAAACACAGTATCAATAGCACATGCCAGGTAACTAATCCCTATTGGGAACTTAGCCATTTGAAAAGCGTGGTCAGTGCATTCCCAATTTTGATCAGCGCCGTGGATTCGGATCAGAAGGGAAGCTAGACTTTTCGAGCAAATAGGCTGATGTCACCATATCCAAAACTCGACTCAAGTCAACAAACGCCGGTATTTCTCTGGAAAGGTTTTGTAATAAAACTGAAATTCATCTTGAGTAAATTTCCTTTATTTTTGACTACGCTATTTGGTCTCCATCTTCATTTTTCTTCCTATTGAAGAGTCTTGAACTTAAAAGAATTGTGAAATTGAAAAATGACGTTGAGGCATTTTCACCACGAACAACGTGGGCTTTCTGGATATTGATGAAGTTACACCAGTCCTGGGGTACTTCAATGTCAATGCTTTATTTTTAGCCTTTTCTATGCATGCACTGATTTTATCCGCCTCCATGTATGTTCCATGTTTCAAGGAGCGGTGATAACAAGTCTTCAATGGTTTCTTTCCTGTTTTCACAATTCGCTCATCAAATTACAAAATCTTAATGCATTTGTTTTGGTTTTGGCCATAACACGAATCATTGTACAGGTGAAGGTCTTCAATGATCGATGGTGAAAACGAAACAGAAGTTTCGTTCTCTGCATTGCTCTACGCAGAGACGAAGCTAAAATAATTAATGCGTAAAATATATTAATCAGTATATTTTTATTAAATTAATGTTCCAAATATTAATTTTGTGTTTGCAATTTTCATTGGATATACATAAAAACTAGCAAAAGGCTGAACTTTAATAATGCCTCCTGTTAATGGGTTTCAAGGACGGAAGAAAGAAAAGACGGCCCTTTCTTTGTTTTGTGCTTTCCAGACATTTCTGAGAAGAGAATTTTAATGATCTGTCTTTTCTCTTTTTCTTAATAGTAATACGAATGCAGTGGGCTACATTAAAAGTAACACGTATACAGGGAGCTACATAAAAGGAAGGATTACTTTTAAATGTTGTAACCGAAAATGGAGTGCACGAAAGCATTCACTTCATACGCATAGCACTGGAATATACTTTTGTAACAAGGACCAAGTTGTGCTTAAAATCATAAAACATTTCTTCAAGAAATACTACAAAACACTTAAATAAATATTTGGGAAATGCGCTCGGGGCCATGGCTCTTGTCTCCCTCCCTTAGCTACGTGACTGGTTCTACGAATGGCCGATACATTTGCGCCACAGATAAATCAGGACTGATAAATTTTCGCTGTCTTTTCCCTGAGTAATGACTTTTATAAGCCGGGAATTTGGTATGTGAGTCTGATATACTGTTTTGTTTCGTCATAAATTCTAACGTGTTTCCCACGTTTCCCTCCGCCGTAGGGTTGGCAAATGTTAAATGGAGCACCTCTCTTTTACAGTTAATCACCCCTACTTTCTTAAATGTGAGCGAAAAATTATTTAAGTGCATAGCAAACTATACATTTAAATTGACAGACTTAACAGATCTCGATTGTTTCACTATGAATATTTAAAAAGTAATTTCTTGAAATCTGGAACTTTGGTTTTATGTTTTCTGAGTGAAAATCCATTCTCTCGACTTTTGAACTTCGAGAACTGTGTTCGAGATTAGCTGGTTCTGGCCATCGTTGCAGAGTTCGGAGAATTCATCGTGCAAGACTCGCCTTTGAACCGTCTAATTTTATCGTAACACCTGCTTTCACAGACACCACCAATCACCTTACTTTTCTTAATGATATGTTCTTTATGATGTATCCATAATCTCTGGTATCGAACTTGAAGACTTGTCTAATTGGGCCTGCCTTGGTAATTTGGCTATTGAATTTTAGGATTGAGTAGGAGAGAAGCAATTAAATTAAATCAGCGTAATAAATGAATGTATGAATGAATAACACCGTTTTTTGTCTTTTTTCTCGGAGAGTGACGTAAGATGTCAATGCATCATTCTCAGTACAATCTGCAAAAAGGGCCAATGTCAGGATATTGGCCATTTTTAATTAAATTAACGGAAGAATCGGAAACGTTCAAAGAGCAATGAGCACATTGGTCCTTTTAAAATTAGTGAACTGTTGACATTGGCCTTTTTGAAAATGGTCCATCTCGGAATGTATTATCAGGAGGACATTGGCCCTTTTTCTACCAAGATACAGATTTATAATGAAATTTTTATGCGTATTTGCATTTATATTGGTATAAGAAGTTAATGAAAGATGTCAATTAAACTTTAGTTACTCGTCTTGGGGTGCAGCAAATGGATCTATCATTCAAAACTGCCGCATGCAAAACCTAATCGTTCCTGTTCAAGAGCTATACCTTTTTCCCCTTCCCCTTGTGTGTCTTAGTTCGAATAAGATAACTTTAATTATGTTCACCAGAGCCTGGCATACCATGATAAAAAAGTTAAAATTAATTAAGACTGAATAGATAAAACCTGAAACACACACAAAAAACGAAGATAACGTGAATCTGAGTGGGACTTCAATTTTGATTTTTAGCTCCCTTGATTTTCACAGTAAGAAGACAATGTATGAATGTGGACCCCCGATCGTCTCAGCTTCTAATGGTTTCTTACTATAATTGGTTGAAGTTGTTTGTCATGCGCAATGTGTACATTTAGCATCAACACTTCCTCTCCTCTCCATGCATCCTATGGATGCTAGCACCCAGTGGAGATAACATACACTGTTGGTCCTTGCACATGGTCTATCATTCTTTCTTCGTTTTCCCTAACTTTGTAAAAAATTGCCTCAATTGCCTTCTATAGAACTATTTAGAGTTTTATAGAACTATATAGAAACGAAATTTCGTTTCTTTAGAAAAAAAATCTATAGTTTTCTATAGATAGCTCTGATTCTATAAAATGTATTTCGATGGAATTCCATAGAGAAATTCTTTTGAAAAATAAAGTCGTGAAACAAAAGAATGAGCTTCTATAGAATTTGATTGAGGTTTCTTCAGACATTCTATAGAGATTTCAATAGACTTTCTACTGAGGTTACTTTATAAAGCTTATAGAAAAATGGGACATAATTCTATAGGATTCTATAGACTACATTCTATAGAAATTTTTCGCAAGGGATCTGTATAGCCATGTGACGAAAAATAGCAACAAAAGTCTCACCGGCCTTGCTAAAGCCTTCAAAAATCAGTTGTAATAAAAGAAACTAAGATAAAGTTTTTCAATAGCTTACAACTTCTGTATTAAAGGGGTTGCGTTTTTAAATTCAAATATTGATTAATTTTGGAACTAGGGTTTACAATTGGGAGATTAATTCAATTTTATTTATTATATTACATACTTTGCATGTATAAATATCTGGCATGTGTATGTAATAAGCGTTTTGTCGACAAGTCGACATCCTTCTGCTGCGATCTGACGAAGGGCCGCGGTAGCCAAGTTGGAAGAGAGCGGTTTAGCAACCGGAGGGTTGAGCGTTCGATACTTGATCCAACCAAAGACTATCGTGTAAGTGAGGGCTGATACACATTAAATCTGTTGTGGTCTTAAATGCCCTCACGTTGGCGTGATAGTTTGGAGAGTGGGGTGCCAGCTCAGGTGTTGTCTCGCCATCTCACCGTGGTTCAAAATTACCAGGTGTTGTCCTCCGATCTTTGACTTCTTAATTGATCCTAAACGGTAGCCAATGGCCCGTTGTGTTGCTCTCAGTGTGGTGTTAATTCAATCACCCCTCTCTACGATCTGACGAAACCGGGCAATGAACTAATTTGTAAGTTTGGCATATCTAAAAAAATACTTATAAACTATTGGGGCTTTATTAATTATTTAATTTTTAGTATTTATTATTCGCTGTAAAAATCTCCAAATTCTCCACTCTAGGCTGCAACCTTCTTCTCCCTATTTAGAAATACGGCACTGACTGCAAAATTTCAGTACTTTCCTCCCGATACTTTTTTCGCTGCAATAACTTTAGTAATCAGTACTTTTTTTTATTAAATCAAAAGGAAATGAACTTCTAATTCGAGGGAAGATGGGAAAGTTTTGCAAGCAATTAAAAAAATCCCTAATTCATTTCCATGAATATATATTTTAAAGGTTACTATTTATACTTTTCGAATACTTAATTCATATTGAAAAGTAAAGCTTATTTTTAAAGAAATATTACGCATATTTTGTTTAGATTCCTTAATAGCAAGGTTATAAAAAAATCAGCGTGATAGGAATATCAGAAGATTTGAATTTATTAAATAAGCATTAAAATCTCCAAATGACGAACAAAAGAAAATATTACATTCAAACTGATCGTAAGCCATTTAAATTTGTGAAGCTATGGATAAAGAAGATACATCTAAGAGAAAGTCATATTCGTTCAAGAAGAAAATCAGGAAACACAAATAAATTAAAAATAGATTAGATAGTATTTCTAGAAAACGCAACGTTCAACTGATAATCAAATTTGAATATTTTGAGCATCTACCGCAGAATTAAGATATTCATCTTAACATTATTTTATCCTTTCATAATTTTATGTGATAGAGATACAATGCCACTCTGAAATACCATGAAGCACTTAAAACAGTTAATGTTCTGTGAAAGAACAAAAAGATCAAATCTATACTCAAAATAGGTAAAAATAAAATAAATAAGTTCATATCTATAAAATTTTCGACCGACACGCGTGAGGTTCTGAAAGCATGCCCCTCTGACTACATGTATTTTTATGAAACGCCAAAAGGCGAAGGGGGATTTATTTTGTTTTTGAACCCGGTTACACACACGAACGCTGACGAGCGCACTTGAGGTAATGATTCCACTTTTTTTCTTTAGTTTCTTTTTTAATTTCATCGTTAGAAAGGTAAGGTGAAACAGGTTTTGTGTCTCTTCCTTGAAATGGAGTTGGAATGTGTACATGGAATGCAAAGTGACCCAATCAGGGTCGTCTTTCTATTGTTACAACGGGAATCAGGGTTACATCAAGAAAGAGTATTTTCTCTTCATTTGGCGACGACTGTTTGCACTTGAGCCAGTGAAAAATAAAGAAAATATTTGTGTATTCATCGTAAGGTTCTCTAAACAACAAATAGCTGATCTAATAACCCCGATTAGATTATTTAACTATTCCTGGCAATCTATCTAAAAAGGTAATTTGCAGAGGCGAAGCTAGACTTTGTATGATGCCGTCCAATGCACGTATTTAAAATGAAAATAAAATATAATTCTTTAAATAATTGGGATGAATCTTTTTTGTCCAATATTAATTTCGTTAATACGTTATTGTTCATAATACTAATTTCGCAATTGATTAATTGCAATCAGTTTTTGTTGATGGTCTGTCTTGTTTTAAGATCTCGACATTTCGTGAGAAGATAATTTTATTGCTTTGTCCCTTCTGTGAATAGTAAGGTAAAACCTCCAAAATCCGTCATGGACTGGACGAGTGCCGGATTAGTGAAAATTCCTGATTTCTGAAGCTATCAAAAATTGCTTCAGTGGCGTTTCGTAAAGCACGTACTTAATACGTAAAAGGGTTATTTTGACGAAAATTTGCGCGTCTTCACCTTGTAAATATAAATAAATAAGAAAAAGCCGCCCTGAAAATAAACTAAATATTTATTTAAAAATTACAAGAAATAGCCCAATAATACTAATAGAAAAGTTGCTGACAAATTTAAAACACTTTTCGTGCATATGTTCGTGTTTAATATTAATACGGTAGTAGATAGGTGTTTTAATTAACGTCACACTGGAGCAACACAACTATTAAGTACGGTATTCACTTAAGATTTACTTAACTCTGTTCTCTGAATAGTACAGTAAATCCTCGAAAATCCGGCATCGACGGGACTCGACGAGGGCAGGATTTTTAAAAATTCCTTATTTCTGAAGGGTAGAGGTGGTTGAATTTACATCGCAGTGGAGCAACACAAAGGGCTATTCCTAATTTCTGAAGCTATCAAAAATTGAGTAAGGGGCGTTATGTAAAGCACGTACTTCCGGGCAACATGTCACTTTAAACAAAACTTTGCACGTCTTCACCATGTGAATATAAATAAACAAGAAAAAGTCGCTCTGTAAAGAAAACTACGTGTTTATTAACATTTTACGAAAAATAAAAAGTAACGCAATGTTGCAAAAGGAGTTTTTGACATTTAAAACAATTTGAGCAGTACATATGGACATGTTTAATTAGTTTTAGTGTTTTGGTGTTCACTTAAGATTAACTAAATATCTCGGTTAAGCTCGACTGCTTTAAGTGTTCTGCTCTCTTATCAATATGTTTTGAATCCTGTAAATTTGTAAAATGCTATTGGGAGGTGTTTTAAGGGAAGCGCTTGCAGTTTGCAGAAAGGCAAGTCGTATATAATTCAGTGAAACAATACATGGGCTGAAAGGGATACTTTTTCATCATAGAAAATGTAAAACCTGAAAATAAAAGACAATTCTAATCGGAACCAACAATTGTTTTAAAATATCGAAATATCTGAAAAGTGCCGGACTTTTAAAGTTGCCGGTTTTGTGAAGTTTCACTGTTATACGTTTGGAGGTCAAAAGTCACTTCCTTTCATAAAAGTCACATGAAAGGAAGTGACTTTTACAAGCATTGCATTCTAAAGATAGTACACTAAAGTATTCACTTCCCATTCTTACAAGTGCAAAATGCTTCTGTGACAAGGACAAAATTGTGCTTAAAATTGTATTACATTTTTACAAAATAAAATTAATTGCTTTCTTTTTAATTATTAGATCATTAAAATTTATAATTTTAAAACTTAAAATGAAAATAAATACTTTCATTTGCGAGCATTTAATGGATCGATGAAAGTAGTTTCTTGAACTGTGTGAACGTGTTCGCACTATTTCCACATTTCTGTTATCGCTGATTTGAATGTTTTATTACCTGAGAAATTTGGTTTCGACACATTTTAAAACCATCATAAAATTTCATATTCCAAAACGCTTGTTAGATGGACCACAATTTTCAAAATCATGCAAAGCGTAGTTTTGAAATTCGTTTCACCTCGGTGCCAATGGTTTTCACAATGAGAGAGCAGCATTTTCAAAACTCTTCAGTTCAAGTTCAGTGTCCACAGTTTTTCGATGAACATGGAAATTCTCATCTGTTAGGTTGACCCGAAGTTGGGTAGATAGGGGAGTTGAATTTACGTTGCACTGGCGCACCACAACGGATTATTGGCGACAGTCCGGGATCCATCCCGAAGGGAAAGATCCGAGAACAGCACCTCGTCATTTTGAACCATGGTCAAATGACTAGTTCAACTCTTAAACTGGTACCCCACCTCTCCAAACTTCCACATCACACCGATGTGATGACTTTAGAGGCCTCGACAGATTTAACGTGTACTCCCCACGTACACGATGGTTGAATCGAGTTTCGAACTCTCAACCCTCTGGTTGCTAATCAGCGAATCTACCAACTGGACTACCGCTGCCACGACCCAAAGTTGGTTTGGTCGCAGATTCATAGATGGTTTTGTCTCTCGCCCCTTTTCTAATCGATATATCACAATAGCCGAAATATCACTTCATATAAGGAAGGAGCTTAGTAACCTACTCATTTGCATAATAGGCACTTCAACTTCCGTCCGGTGTCGGCAATGGTTCATAGATAAGAGTCCCGACAAAGAATTACTTCAAATAACTTAATATGCTTAGGTCATCAACACTATATTTTTTAATTACACTTGTAAGCATTTCGAGGTCATGTCTTCTTGAAATCGAAATGCCCGTCCCCTGCATCCTATTAAGTGTTAATCACTATACAACGAACTCCATTAATTTCTGAAACAAAACTAATGAAATTGAAGAGTAAATTATTTTTCATTTGTGAAATGCACGTCATTTTTTTTTATCACTCTTCAATAAAAAAGATAATTTCCTTTTAAATGAGTTGTTCAAAACAGTTCTATACTTATACATCTCAATATCGCATTTCCGTCAATCCCAATACAACAATTTTTATTGATTGCTTCCTCTCATGGATTCGTCATCTGACCTGGTTCACAATTACGAGGTGTTGCCTCGATCTTTCACTACTGGATTGATCCCTGACGGTTTCCAATATCCCGTTGAGTTGCTCCCAGTGGGACGTTAATTCAACTACCTACATACCTTCTTTTGGACTGGCCTGATAGACGTTGGTTAGCGGTCTTTATAAGGTCTGGGTTCGAATCTCGGTCTTGTCATAGATGCTCACAGAGGTTCGGAATCCACACAAAACATAGGTCCTAGTTCAATCAGTCCTCTTGTAGAAGAAAAGGACCGCAGAGCGACAAACCGAGAAACTTCTCATGGTCCCTGATAGAAACCTATGTATAAGCTTCATTGCATTTTTCTGAAACGTAGCTTATATGCATCTAGTTTTTATATATTTTTAAACAAACTTCAACAGAATATCTCGATACTATTTATCTAAAACAGAATATATCATTTTGTTAAAAAGTTTTACTTGAAAATTTGTAGAAAACAATAACAAATAAAACAAATTTTCCGTTTATAAATTATTTTCAAAATGGAATCATTCTATCTGAATTACCGCATCAAAAATCTCAAAAAAATTTGTTTAAGAATTATTTGCTTTAGATATTTTATAAAGTTTCCACTTCAATCTTTCAAGTAGCATGATGCAAATTTTTCATCTACACAAAAATTGAAGAACATGGCTTAGCTAGCAAGGTTATTTTCTACCTACACAAAAATTGAAGAACATGGCTTAGCTAGCAAGGTTATTTTCTACCTACACGAGAGCTCATTAGCCCTTAATCCCTGCAATTTTAAGTGTTCGTAACGGATTCCAAACCCTTACGAAGATCTATGATAAGACTGGGATCCGAAAGCCAGACCTGTACGTGGGGTGGGTATGTGCGGAACACATGGGCCGAAGACCTTCCATCGCCAAATCAAATACTTGATTGTGAACTAAATAAAATTTAGTTCAATAGAAAATTTCTTTTAGGGTATAATTTGGGACTTGGAATTCGAGCAGGTGTGTGGGGTAACCCTTTTGAATTACGATCCAGAGTGCTAACCACTTGGGCTGAAGAAATTACCAAAAAAAGCAAAAAGAATTGTAACAAAAAATACATAAGCGTTTGTGTTTCGTATCTTTCACATTCTTAATTTGTGTCGTGCTTAGCTCTTAACTCGTTGAATGGTACTATGCTAAAAAATAATGTTTTAAAAAAAGAACTTTATGGGCAAAAACTTATCTTCTAAAATGAATGCATTTTGCATATAAAGAAAACTTAGTTTTTTAAAGCGTTATGGGACTCCTTATGTTTCGCTCGCCCATTCACAACACTCCTTGTCATCAGAATGTCAAATGAGAGAATATTTCTACTTCTTGCAGCCCTAATATACCTAGAATATTTATCCACCTAGCCTTAATCATTTCAAGGAAGTGATACGCCAGATGTTTTACCGCTTCTGAAAGAGTCAATTAAAGCCCTGAAAGGGTTAATTTAATTATCATTGGTGAAAATCTACCCTATTTAATTTTGATTTTTTATGTGATGTATTTTGAGGATTGCTTTTAAGGGTTAAAGAGTGAGATACGATATTTGACACACATATGTAACATCTCTCTATATACTAGAATCAGAGCTATGTAGCTGGGGAAGGAGACAGGGGCATCGGTTCAAGGCGTCAGTATCTAAAGGGGCGGCATTTCAGAAATATTTAAGTATTGTTTTCTTTTGGAAAAAATTATTTTCTGTATCTTCTCTCCTGGCTTCACATAATAGTTAAATTAGTGATAGTTACTTTTGTCGTGTATCATTCCCTTTTTCATTATAGCTGTGATAGACATCATAGATAACAGATACTTATGAGGACCATGGCTATCGAGGAAAGATCATCTTTTATTTACGTGGTGTTGTCCTCGGATCTTTCCCTTTGCGATTGATCCCGGACCGTCACCAATAGCCCGTTGTGTTGCTCCAGTGTGACGTTAATTGAAATACTCCCTACTACTCCCATCTTTTATATTTGGTTTATTTATTTGCTAGGGGTTCCTTTTCAGTGTAGTGATACTGATAGAAAGTGGCATTCAAGTACCGGAAGAACTTATTAATTTCGGTTTCCTATCGTTCAGAGTCCTACTGAGTAAATAACAGCAGTAACTTAAACCCACAGATGTAAAAATGGCACTCATTGGTAAAAAATATATTATAAAGAAGGACTGCATTTGAAATTATAAATCCTAAAAAAATAATAGAGTGATCGTTGGAATATTAATGATACTTATTAGCTAGGTAGTTAATTAACGTCGCACTGGAGCAACACAACGGGCCACAGTCCGGGATCAAGCCCGAAGGGAAAGATCGAGGACTGTAAATCCTCGTAATTTTGAACCATGATCAGATGACGAGATCAACACCTGTGAGCTGGTATAACACTCTCCAAACTTCCACACCACGCCAACTTGAGATACTAATTAGGATAATTTATTCGTGTTATTTCAATATATTTACATTTTTCTACTAATTTAGTTTCGGGCGAAGGGCGGCATCAGCATCATTTGCTCGTCTCAAAAAGTCTGTTTCGCCACTATATACAATGTCCAGTCAACAGGTGTACTCTTTGTTATATCCCTAGTTATTTATTCCCATCAGCATTTACTTAGCTTTGTTTTCTAAACTGTGTATTAGGCTCTTTCCTACTTTCCGAAATCTTTTGATTCATGGGACATGGGTACCGGATCACTGACGCGCGAATCCGGCGTCATACACTTCCAAAAGTCCCTTTTCGGAATAACCATTATTCCCAGCGGAAATTAACCGAGAGTTTTCAGTTGAAAAAGAAGGAAGTAATGCTGCTGCTGATTTAAAATATTTAAGCAACAATGGAGGCTGTCACGCTGTCATAAGGGAATGGGACGATGGAGAACTTCACAGAGGTTCAAGAACAACTCATAATACAAAATTTCGACCCGCCTAATACCCAGGTTAACAACATGAGATTTAAACAATTTAGTGGCTTGGTTAACGAAACTCAAAAGTTAAAAAATATTGACCTCTTCAGTGTGTATAGGCGATGCATTCAAGGTGTATTTATGAGATGCATAAATATATAAAATATCAGATGTATTTTTAGAGCTTGTATAAAAATAGGCGCAGTTCCGACTGAGCAGTCAGTTTGGAGCGTAGGGCTACGATTTGCAAACCGGAGAGTTGAAATGAGCTGTCGAGTATTGTCAAGATAAACCGCGATGTCGTCAAAAGTGTTCACCGGTTTACAAGAAAACAATTTTTTAAATGTTCAATTCAAATCTGCGAAACGTTTTACGTATATTTGAATAGATCTCGTCGGGAGCTTTAAAACGATATCACGTGTTGCCCTCACGGTTGCCGAGATAGACTGAGTCGAACGAGGCGACACACTCATAAATATTACATCATTTCCCCCGCCCATGAGGCGAGAGGGAAGCGTCGCGCGCACGATGCACAGCGTACGAGTTGGACTCCATGCGGTTTACGAATATGCTAACACCCCTTAGGAAAATTTTCTATAGAATGTGGTCTATAGAAACCTATAGAATTATGGCTTGTTTTCTATAAGCTCTATAAAGTAACCTCTATAGAAAGTCTGGAAACCTCTATAGAACTCTATAGAAGCTCATTTGTTTTTTCACGACTTTACTTTTCTACCAAACGTCTCTAGAATTCTACATTTCTATAGAATCAGAGCTCGTTTTCTCTAAAAATCTCTATAGAATTTTCTATAGAAACGCGCGCGAAATTTTGTTTCCCTATAGAATTCTATGGAACTCTATAAAATTTGTTCGTAAGGGACGATTACTGTTCGGCACATATTTTTAACGATATAACGATTTTAATTGAGACCTATTTTTGACACAGGCGGTCGACTGTTAGTCACCCCAACTATCCTCGGAGTTAAACGTAGTCCTACGTCAATAGGCCCTAATGTTAGTTTAATCAGTTTAAGTCAAAATTTTGTTATTCGCACGTAGAAATGTTGACATGCCTGAGAAGATCCGTTAAGTTGCATTAGGCAATTCGACCGGGTAAGGGAGCCATCCGGTAAGAGTGAATCACCCAAACAAGGGTGAAGAATGAATTTGGTGAAGAATGAATGGTTTGGGTAAAGAATGAATCACCCAAAACAAAATTTTTCTGGGGTGATTCTGGCTGAATGCTGGGTTCTACTCAATTTGTCTTGAAGTATCCATCGACCTGGTACCTGAGTGATTAGTTCTTTGTTCAACAGGCTCTGGGTTCGTACCCTGGTCTGAACTTTCATAGTGGTTCAGAATCAACTTTAACTCGTAGATCCCGGTCTATTTAGTCCTCGCGTAGCAAAAAATGACCTCTCTGCAGAAACTCAACCCTAAGGCTCGAGAAGCATCCAGTTAATTCTTCCCACTCTTAGAGTGATCCTACGAAAAAGCCTCGCGAATTCATTCCTCGAGTTATGCTCGTATCAAATCTGGTCGAATATATAGGCTAAGATATATATTCATTTGAATTTGATATTCCGATGTCAGTGCTTTAAATGAGGGGGGTCGGTCTGATAGCATTGTAGTTAGCACTCGGTTAAACGGTCCCTGGGGCTCGATCCCGGTCTTGGCACGGATGTTCATAGTGGTTCGGAATCCACTTCAAGCAGTAGGTCCTGGTCTAATTAGCCTTCGTGAAGCAAAAAATTACCGTAGAGATAAATCAAGCTCAACAGGTGGTGGGAGATACGGTGCCCACCTCCAATGAAGAATAGAAAAGTATTATATTATTGTGCAAAATACATCCATATAAGGTATGATTGTCACGCGTAAAATGATTTAAAAACTCCTTTTTTGGTATATTGCCTTTTAAAGGGTTAAACCTTAATCAAACAGAAATAGTACCCCATATTGATAGATTTCATCGGGTATTAGCTATTGCCTTGGTTGGGTCTTGTAGAGTTCACAAAAACATGTACGCGTAAGATAAAAGAGTTGTAGCGAATAGGTTCACCCTGTCCATCAACCAGAAACGACCCCCTGATCAGGTTGATCAGGCCCTCCGGATAGGTTTACCAGGTCAGATACCAGATACGGATACTATCTGGATACAGATATTCCTATATTAGAGAGGATACTCATTCATAAAAAATAATTATTTAAAAGTAAAGCAAAGCATAGCATAATTTTGCAAGTAGCTACGTTGAAATTTAAAAGTCAGCAGATTTTTATACATTCTTATTTAATTCTTTTCCCGAATGTTTTCTATTATAAACTGAAAATATTGCATACTAAAGATATTTAATTTACTATTTTGACTAATTTCCAACAGATGACAATCTTACGATCACGAAACAGCGAAGGCAGTTTGAATTGCGTGTTATTATTTCGAAGGTGACCACATCTGGAGTTACTGAGATCCGTCTTTGGGCTTCCGGGAAAGAACGGCTGCCTTTCAGGGCGGCCGAAAGAGATAGCGTGGGTGTATGATGAAGGTTTCGGAGCTCACAATAGGACCAGTGGTCAGTTCTACGTTTGTCGGAACTGAACCGTACGATTCAGCGACGCATAGAGCCAGTGACCTTCGTGGGTTAAGACACGTTTTTAATCAAAATAAAAACTCCTCTCACAACTTAAGAAGAAACCCAAGAAAAGAATCGGCAATGAAATAACAAATCGGGAACAATGAAGACAATTATGATCGAAAGGTTTCTCAATCGTGACAGTTCTGGCATTCTATTCAGTAGCATTTGTATCTTGAAATTGGGACTCTTATACAAGAAACCATACTTAATCTGACAGAAGCTCCTTTGATAACAGCTTATAAAGAAAATAAGTAATCTAATTCCTGAGTATCGACTTTGCTGCAGATAGAAGCTAACAAAGATCAGTGTAAAATTTGATATTTAATGATTTCTAGCTTTCAAGGTAATCGATTTAGATGCCGTAATACTTTTTCAAATTAACTATTTCTACAAAACGTGAGAAATCAATGACAACATCTTAGTTATTTAAGTATTCCAGAGTTACCGTTTTAACTTTGTGGTGTACCACATTATATATTGGAGACTCTCCTCCTCCCAACTCACCGAAAGGTTTAGAGTTCTTCGTGGGAGGAGGGAGATGTATTCCCACTGCGCACGAAAGAGGACAAGGGAAACTCAACCCCCCAGACAGAGTTATTACATCAAAAACGAAAACATACATGGGCAAACAAGGCCAAACACAACACAACATCAAAAGAACAAAAAATCTAAAAAGAACATCAAAATACAAATAAAAACACACAAAAGACTAACAAAAATCGACCGCAGTCGAACAAAGGTAAAAGACCAACAAAAATCGACCGGAGTCGAACAAAAGAGGTGTTTAAAAAATGTTCGACTCCGGAGAAAAAAGGCACCGAGCAAAGAGAAAAAAGGCTTATATGAGGCGCCTTGATAATTTTAAAGGTTTATAAGAGGCACCCATGTATTTAAAAGAAAGAATATAGATATAATAAAAAAGCTTATAATAGGCGCTGGTAAATGGCTTATAAAAGGCGATTATTAATACATGGGGCTCATACAAGGCGCCCAATTGCTCGGTGCAAAAACATTAAAAGTTTAAAAGTTTAAAAATAGAAAAAACACACAGGTTAAAATTTGGATCCCACCCAGTTGGGCGGTCCAAAATATGAATGATATATGAAGATGATTAATTTAATGGAATAAATATATTGGAAAGATGGCGATGAAAAGAATGGGATGATAGTCTAATATAATAAAATTTTAAAAGTTTAAAATTAGGTCGGGCCTAGCCCTAGACCTACTACTTTAAAAATCAGTTGTGGGGTGCGGCGATCCGATCCGCCACCACCCCAGCGGCCACAACACACCTGGATATCTTGTATAGAGAGATTTTGTTTTTTGTGACCCCGCATACACATTATATATTGTGATGGCTAAAGGGACCAGTAGAACCCCGAGAGGTCGAGAGCGAAATTCGATTTTACGTCACTTGAATGACGTTTGTTAATCTCGCCTGTCGTCGGTACACAGCCTGATCAAATAAGATAAGTTCCAGACAAGTACATCATTTAAATACTCCGCGTTCAGTAATAAATGAGGTTGTTTAAAAAACACGTTGTGGGACAGAATAAGGGAAGTTTTGTCGCTCTGAGGTAATTTTTTTTGCTACACAAAGGCAAATTTGGGGGCGGAACTAGAAACTAACCAATACTCGTACAGTCTATCTACCACGAGAACTACTCCATACGCAAATTCTGCCCCTGTCTGTTACCGTAGAAACGGACCCCATCTTATTTTCTATGAGGGATGCGTGAAGAAAAAGTAATCAAAGTTTGTCACATTGCCACACTTAATGACAATTCGGAAATATATTTGTTAATTTTTTAGTTTCGCCAAGAATATCTATACCAAAACTATCTCCATCAGACGCCAACATTCGCGAAAAACATAATAAAGTTTCGTCATCCTTGAGGTAGGTAGGTATTTTAATTAACGTCGCACTCGAGCACAACACAACGAGCTATTGGCGACGGTCGGGGATCAATCCTCAAGTCGTCATTCTTGCCCGTATTCAAAATGAGCCCTGTTTCTACAACGATTGCCATCACTCAGACTCGGTGTCGGGAACAGTTCTCGGGGTAGACTGACATTACGTCACAAGCGCTCCCATAGGGTCACTTGTTTCCCATCTGAAGTTTCTGATTACTGAGCTTCAAAACAAGTTTAGTATTTATGTTTATAACCTTTAAATCTTACAAAATTAGGTTTTAAACTTTCTTTTGGACGGAACAAATGAACTTTATCGATTGCCTAATATAGAAATTATGCAACCAAAACCCGAATGGGACTTTGGCCTTTTTTAAGAATTTCGATAAAATACTTAGGATACATATATTTTATGAACATTCACTTCTTTACTAATTGTATGTTTAACGAAAATTTTTTCCGTTTTTATCTCCAAAGAAAATTTTGAATTTTATAAAACTTCAGTCATGTGCAATGGCGAGAAATTTTCCTAGTTTCTTGTTCCAGAAATTTTTTGAAACGATCTGGTAACAAAATATTTTTTAAATTAATAATTAATATAATAATAATAATTTAAAATAAATAATTAAAGAATTAAAACGGAAAATAATTAATATTGTAATATTGCTTATTTATACATCACTTGAATTTCAAACCTATTTTTTATCAATAGACTGAAATTCCATTTTATATTAAAACCTCAGGTATTAGGTTTTTTTGCATTTTTGTTGAAAAGGCTGCGCTACTTATTTCCGTTTGGGAAATAAATTTCACGCGTTTACAAAATCGTGACTTTCAACACGACATGCTTTAACACAGAAGGTAGGAAACGAATGACACACCATTCTGACGAAACGTAAATTTCATCCTCATTTAACGCTTTTTTATAAAACAAGAACACGAACCGCAGCGGAATGCAACAGATAAATCATCGGCAGACCTTCATAACATAAACGAACAGTCTCACCTATTTTCAGATGAAAAGGAAAGGTCAGTGAGTGTGCGTGCAGGCGTCATCATTGCATAGGTATTTAAATACAAAGGAATTGTTAAAATTGCTATAAAGGTATTTTTGTAACAGTTTGATAACCAGAAGCACAGAGACTACCTGAGTGCAGAGTGTGAAATTTTTATCTAAAGTCTTACACGTATGTGGGAGTTCAATTGTTGTTTTCAGTATTGGTTGGACGTCCGATTTTGCGAAATTAAAAATGCATATTGAAATACTGATGAAAAAAACAACCTCAGTAAAAGAAATATAAGACATTTAAATGCTTAGTTTAATAATTCTAACTCCAGGAATATACTGAGATACCCAATCTTTTTCTGCTTTCATCCCATTACTCTATTCCCCAATCCCTATTTTCCCCCTTCCACGACATTCTTACTTGAAGTTGTTTGTCTTGTGTTTGGCGCAGCTTGGCTAAATATGGCCCTTGTGCCATGAAACCCCAAAACAACCAACCAGGAATATACTGAGGACTTAAAAGGCGAATAATTTAAGTTTGTTGACATCTCAGATATAGACTTATATTTTATTAGAATAATTTTATCTGAACAAGTAACATAATTTTGCATAATTTACTAGAGTGACAATGGACAGTAAAAATCATTGATGATTGTGGCCAGGAGGTGATCTTTCCAATGTGTGATAGACCAACTGTTACATTAATACTCTATTAATGCATCCATGCATATGTTGCCAGTCTTTTATTATGCATAGCAAACAGATAACTTTTAAAGTCGTAGAGGATCGAGTAATTGCCTATAGAATCCTTAAAAGGGGCTCGAGTAAAAACTGTTACTAAATCATGATTAAACTCTATTAAAATCACGATTTAAATCAAGTGATTTTTATTAAAAAGTCATGATTTAAATCAAACTTTAAATGTTCTCTTTATTTCTTAATTGAAGTTTAATAATGATATTAAAAGTGAAATAATCTGGAACAGAATGCATGCTATTTTATTTTCAAAGTTTAAAACATTTGCTCCCACTCAATAACACCTGAAGAATTACCTTTTTCAAACTGAAAATAACCAGATTCCCTTTTAGAGATGGTAGTATTAATTGGGATGAAGTGGTGGCAACTTGGAGAAATTATTGGGGGAGATAGAAAACACCACTTGCTTCATATACAAGGGTGTTTCGGAAATTTTTATTTTGTTAATATAAATAATTACACATATTGTTGGTGTATTTGTAATATTTATGCCTCATGATAGAGAGGGATTAGGATCCAACCCAAAAAAATTTTTATAACCCACGGAGTTCGGGTCTCTAGAAATTTGCATCTCTTCCGAAAAAGTGATCTGTTAAGTGTCACTGCATATTTGGTTACTCGTATTATTTGTAATATTTACCTCTTATGTTTGTGGGTTATGGATCTACCATAAAAACTTTTTCAAGGAAATTAGGCTCTTAGGACATGCTTGGTGTAAGTGTATTTTTAACAACTTATTTGCTTTCTCATTGGGAATATTTTCCTCTCCCGTTTGTGGCGACCAAGGAGTGGACACCCGTGTTGGGATGAAATCTGACCAACAAATATCCCCTTTTGCTCACTGAAAACAGGCAGACTGAGTTTGGGGTCAGCTCATTCATTGCACAAAGTGTTTACGTTTAATTTTATCACACTCTTCTCCGTATAAAGGTTGCACAAACTTGAACTGATGCCCTTTTAAGAGGGAATTTGCTATTTCTATTAAGGGAATCAGCACTGTTTAACATTTGTTTTCAGTATTTTAATAACTAGTACTGGGTGCCCGTCTCTTCCTAGCTTCTTTAATAAACTCTTTGGAAGAAAATCAACTGTGCTTGAATAGAAAAACCTCTTAATATTCGCTAAAAGCAAAATACTCATCTAGTATCATGCTCGTAATTAAGAATATTCAACAGAGAGCAGATAAGTTTCTTGATTTCCTTTTAGTGAAAACATTGCATTCCATATATCTCCATTTGAACGGAGGAAACTCATTTAGCTAAATATATATATATATAAAAGTACAATTCTCATTGCAGATAAGTCCCTTAGCAGTCCCCTTTTATCCCAGTCTTTGTCTCCCTTTCGAAGTGGTCAACATATCTTGCCACCCCCTTTCACCTTTGAACTCAAGCCGTCTCGTTAACTCGTTATTCTTGCTCCATAAAACGCAACATTCCATTCCAACTCCTAGGGTTTAGAGTACCTTGGGACTCCCAGAATTTTTTAGGTTGAGGTCTACCCTCCTAAAAATATGAGTGCTAAATACTACATATATTCATATAACATGAGTCATTTTTCAACATGCTATATGAAAATAAAACTTTTCCCAAACATCACATCATCAAAGCTTTCTATCTAGTCATTCTATCTAGTATGATTGGAAGAGTAACAGATTAGCAACCGGAGGGTTGCGAGTTTGAATCCAACCAAAGACCGTCGTGTACAAAGGGGCTGGTGCATGTTAAAACTGTTGTGACCTCAAATGTTCTCACGTTGGCTTGGTGTGGAAATTCGGAGAGTGGGGTGCCAGCTCAGGTGTTGCCTCGTCATCTGACCGTGGATCAAAATTACGTGGTGTTGTCCTCAGTTCTCTCCCTTCGGGTTTGATTTCAGACCGTCGCCAATAGCCCGTTGTGTTGCTCCAGTGTGACATTAATTAAATACATACTTACCCAAACCACTGCAACTAGAGGACTGCCTTCAAAATTTTATAAGAAAATTTTTATAAGAAAATTTTCATTGGTATATTTTTTTTAAATATAACTTAATTAAAGCTTAATTTTTATTTACAAACTTTTGTAATGTAAATTCAAAGTTATAAAAAGTAGATTTAAACATAATAAAATTGTATTATTTTAATTAAAAAGTAATTTAATTCAAATGAAAAGCTTAAATGTTTTATATAAAACAGAAAAAAATCTGAAGAAATAATATTCTTTAGAATAAAACGGGGGTGGTTTATATGTAAGCACTTAAGCAGCAGGATCTAATAGTTTTAAGAGGAGGATCGGGGAAATAAAATTATAGCAAATACACATTAGAACAATTGCTCCAGAGAAAATTCAGCGTGCACATTTCGTAATGACAACGATTTTACTATTAGCACTTTTCTACCTTTCGTTTCATTCAGAATATTCATTAATTACACCATAATTAATATCCATATGCTCAATTAAAACTTAGGAATATTGGATAACCATTGGGTTCTTAGTTCATCTTAAATCTTAATTTCAACTTTTAAAACTTCTTTTATCCAAATCATTATAAAGAGATGTGATAAATGCAACATTCGTACTACTCAATTCATTCATGAAGGGATATATAATATCAAACCAAATATTCTAATTTAATGTACTAAAATTTGAAATTAATTCATTCAATGACGTTTACTAAAAGCAGATCTAACACAATACGTTATTGAGTAGATAGAAACAATCTAATACAAAATCAAGGCACGTGTTATCGGATTGGGTACAAGGCAACAAGTTTTAGGCTGACCTACAGGCGGCAAAAGTGCAAGACCGGTACTGATTAAACAAAATTTTAAGGTTTTGCTTTTGGGTAAAGGCTTTGAGCTTGAAGCTTTGAATAAAACATGTGAGTACGTGCATATTGGACGATTTTCTGGAGTATCATTTCAAGGTTAGGTGACCAGATTTCAAAGAGCAAAAACCAGGACAGTGAACTGAATACAGAAAATAGGACGACTGAGAAAACCAATTACAAGGGGAGCAAATCTGGAAATGTGGACTAACGAATTTGTAAGAGGTGTTCCTCCTCTAAACAGTTCAAATGTTTCTCAAGGAGATAACATTTTTTCTGATTTGTTTTCACAGCTCCATATAAAAGACAGATTTTGGTGGACCACAATCTGATTTGTTCCCGTTCATTCAATCTGGTGCACCAAGTCTTATAGCTCCCAAGCACAGGGAAGGGAACTGGTATCAGTTTGAATGAACAATTCGTGATTTTTTTGTGCATATTTCAATTTTTGACCAAATAAACCAATCTTGTTTATTCAAATTAACATCCGTACCTACTCTATTCTAATGTTTTTTTTGCTGTAGTTTGAATGGTTTGGTTTTGAGGTTTTATGTCGCCAGGGCCATATTTGGTCATGCTGCGCCAGACACAAGACATACAATATCAACTAATAGACACACAGACAATGAAAGTTTTACTGTGCACAGAGGAGAGAAATACACCCAGGGAGGAATGCACTTGACAGGAATCGAACCTGCGCCACCTACAACTAGCAGGTTGTTAGCGCAGTGGGAATACCCATTGAGCCACGACGATCCCGCACTTTGAATGAATAGGAAAATTTCTTCTGTCAAAAATAAATTTTACAACACTTCAATTGCATCTCTGTTACAATCAATGTACACTCAAAAAGGACAAATTCTATCACATCACGGAAAGCAAGGACCGATACAACTAGAGAACGCGGCACAATGTTTTCCTTTTGCTCGAAACAAAACGATCAACCAGCTGGGACCCTGGGACACGCCTTTCAAACTGGGACCACTTGTCACCTGATAGCGGTTCGAAATTACGAGATATTGTCCTCGGACTTTCCCTTCGGGATTGATCGGACGGGGGCCAATAGCCCGTGTGCTGCTCCAATGTGACGTAAATTCAACTGTCTACCACCCTAACAAAGTAATATTTTCTACAGAGTAATTATTGAATTCCACAAATTATACTAAAAAAGATGCATAAAGGATGTGTAGATATTTTAATTAACGTCATACTGGAGCAACACAACGAGCTATTGATGACGGTCCGAGATCAATCCAAAGGGAAAGAACCGAGGACAACACCACGTCATTTGGAACCACGGTCAGATGATGAGATCATCACATGATCTGGCACCTCATTCTCCAAACTTCATGCCATCGTGCGGACATTTGAGGCTACAACATATTTAACGCGAAACAGCCCCCATACATGACGGACATTGGTTGGATCGAGTTTCAAACCCGCAACTGTCCAGTTGCTAATGCGCTACTCTTCCAACCGGGCTTCCGCGACCCCTATCGTCATCTGACCTTGGTTCAAAATTACGAAGTGTTGTCCTTGGAACTTTGCCTTTGGAACTGATGCCGAACCGTCGCCAATATCCCGTTAATTCAAGTACCTACTTACCTACCTGTAACTAATCCTCATCTCTACAGGGCCGCGCTAGCCCGGTTGGAAGAGTAATGGACTAGCAACAGGAGGGTTGCGAGTTCGAATCTAACCAAAGACCGTCGTGTACAAAGGGGGGCTGGTGCACGTTAAATCGGTCGTGGCCTCAAATGTCCTCACGTTGGCGTGGTGTGGAAGTTTGGAGAGTGGGGTACCAGCTCAGGTATTGACCTCGTCATCTGACCGTGATTCAAAATAACGAGGTGTTGTTCTTGAATCTTTCCCTTCGAGATTGATCCCGGATCGTCGCTAATGGCCCGATGTGTTTCTCCAGTGTGACGTTAATTCAACTAACAACTACCTATCTAATGGTTAGCCTATTTAATGTCACTAGAAATAGTTTTATCTTTTCCCCATGGTGACGCGCTAACCGAATTTCGGACTTTATATAAACATCGATTTTAAGTATTTTCTTTGACATTAAATATTTTTTTGATCAATATATATGGAACAAAAGCAAATAAAACTCAAGAAAACAGATAAAAGCACATTTCTTTTGATATTAATAAGCAAAATCGGTTACAGCAGCTACTACTTTTCTAATAAGGATTATCTCACCGGAAATCCGGTTTCATCACTTGTGTATTACGGACTGGATAATTTGATTAACTACTTGTTTGGGTTTCGCGTAGAAAATTTATTTGTTGACAATTTTAAACTTTAAAAATGAGCCGAGGTCGAATTAGACGATCTGAAGATTATATCAGTTCTTGCACTAAATACTCACTATTTTTCTTCAATTTAGTGTTTTGGGTATGTGAAATGAAAATGAAAAATAGTTTTAGTTTTAAAATACTTCAGTGCTCATCACTATTAAGCAATTAAAAAAAATATGTATGCAGCTCAGAGTTGGTTTGCTTTCGTGTATTTTTGGTGTCATAATGTAGTGCATATTTGTGGATTATTCTTTAAATGGTGTCACTAAACAGTTTTAAAAAATATGCTTGTTAAAAATTCTAAAACTTTCCACCCATATTTTCACAAAAGCTAATTAAAATTTTTGACTCAAAGGGATTAAGTGATTACATTTTAAATTCAGTGGGTGAATTTACACTTTCGTTCATTCATTTTGACAATTTTATTTATTTTTTGCAGATCTGTATTCCTGGTTGTACATTAGGATAAGATGTCATTCCACCTATCTTGGCTACTATATCATTCACTAATTGTGAAATTCTATTAAGTGTTTGAAGCTTATGTTACCTAGTTCACACTTTCTGTCTATTTCTGTCAAAAATCAGTTTTTCATGTCACTTAAACTATTAACACCTTGTAAAATTACCTATGCCAATCTGACTAATATATGTTTATTACATTCCTGCCAGTGTTGGAAAATGAACCTAATTTCTGTTACTGCATTGAAGAATAACTTGTATAGAAATTTGGGCTTTCTTTGACTTAGTTGTTACTTCCTCCATGGGACAATTGTTTGGACTATGTGACGATGGAGGATCATCTCATTCCGCCAGTTCATTAATTGGGGCCATTCCATGTTTTCACTTTGCCTCCCTTTATGCAAGTTGAATTTTTCCACATTTCTTTCCTGTTCTTACTGTTTCCGTTACACCAAAAATTTGATTTTTATCCTTCTGCATAATGCGATTCCAGAAACATCCTCTTAACTGGGAACATTTTTTACCATTTCACTCATGCACTTTTAAATATTTGGACAGGACCCAATAAAATAACTGCTTTTATGAATATTCTTTAAAGTTCAGACTTTGAGGTTAATGTTTCTTTTGTCCTTATCCCCAACATCCATCAGGTCTTAAATTAGGGGAAGTGCTGGTGAATAAGCAAAATGTTTAATTAGCTTTTCAAGAGATGCTGTTATGTTTCAAATACAAGGTTAATCCCAGTTTCTTAAAATCAGACTTTTAGTCTTGGATACTAAACTAAATTCATTCTGGTGTCCTTGAATCTGGCAAAACATGATCATTGGAAACAATTGAAATTAATACTCATATCCAGATGCCGTACATTCTTTGAAAGTTATTGGACTAACGTTAATCAGACATTAGTGTGTTTTTCAGTAATGCTGGACGAGTATTACTTCATAGCATCTTCATTTGTGAAAATATTGTGTCGGTGCGAATGAAATGTCCGGAAAATGACCATCACACTTTGATGGCGATAACTGAAAAATACAGTACCTGACCTACTCGAAATAATCTCCCTCTGAATTGACACACTGTTGCCACTTGTCTGACAAGGCCATGATCCTGGAACGAAAAAAGTCTTGTGGCTGGGATGTGAAGAAGTCATCAACTGCATGAACCTCCGTATCTTGGGTGAACCGTTTGCCTGACAGAAAGCGATCCAGGCGACGAAACAGATGAAAATCTGTAGGTGACAAGTCGGGAATATGGGATGAGGCATCACTTCATAGCCCAACTCACGTTGTGTTAGCATCGTCCGTTGTGCGACATGAGGACAGGTGTTATCTTGCAAGAGAACGCCATGCCTGTTTACCAAAGCCGGTTTCACCATCAATTTCCGGTGCATCTGTCCTAATTCATCACAATATAGTTCTGAAGTGATGGTTTGGCCACTTGGCAGGAAACTGATGAATTATTCCAGCTGTAGACCACCATACAAGACGCATAACCTTCCTGGGATGTAAGGGTGGTTTGGGATGGCGTCCCGGAGCCTGTGCTTTGCTCAACCATTGTGCAGATCATTTCCGATTGTCATAAAGGACCCATTTCTCGTCGCAGGTAATGATTCACTGCAGTAGAGGTTCTCTCATTCCTGGAAAGGAGCGATGCAGACTTCCAAACGTCTCATCTTGCTGGCAATTGTCAATTCATGAGGCACCCAAGAATCCATCTTTTTGACCTTACCCAATGCAGCCAGATGGCGAACAATTGTAGTGTGATGGACATGTTTTCCGCAGTTCAGCTTCAACCATACTTAGCAGAATATCGTCAGAAACTGCCATTTCTTGGTGATCACTTGGTTCGTTTTTCAGGTCTATATCTCCACTTTGAAACTTCACAAACCATCGCCGAATGGTTCGTTCATTGGCTATATTCTCCCCAAATACTGTGTTAATGTTTCGAGCAGCAACTGCAGCAGAATGTCTCAGTTTAAATTCGTAAAGGAAGATGACTCTCAAATCTGAGTTTTCATTTAGAATTTGGAAGCACCTTACGCCCAAACAAATTAAATCTGGAACTTGAATTCACACCGTGATAGGTATTTATAGTAGCTCTGTGATGTAAAATGCCGGAAGCTTGTAGGTAATTACTTTTAGCTGTATGGGGGTCATCCCCAAAGCTATTTCTCATCAGACATTTCATTCGCACCGACCCAATATTATGCACAAAAAGTTTCGCTTCTCATATTTACCTTTCTCTAGCTCATAGTTGCCACTCCTTTTCAGAATATGCAGTTCATCGAAGAAACACTTAATGGTGGAATATTGTCTCTTGAAAAGCAGACCTTCTGTCAGAGATTCAACTTCCAATTGGTGACAGCATGAATTTAAAATCCCCATGGCCCACCTATGGCCACTTCAAATGCCATTTTTTACAAATTCAGTTGTATAGCAAAACAATTGATATCTGTATTTTGGAAAAACATCTTTTAAAGAATTTGAAGTTTATCGAATTTACAGGAAAAAAGTGTCATATTTTGTAACTTCCGGAGCTGATAGAGCCCTCAAGATAATGGAATATTTTTTAAATTTTGTACTGCATCAGACAGAATAACTTTTGGTCACTATTGTGACCATGTTCGTAACATTTCTCTGAAAAAAGTGCAAACTAAAAATAATCTGTGACATGACCTCTATTTCACCAGTTCTGAAGTTGTATTTATGAACGATCAGGTTTTTTAGTCTCATTTGCCATGTAATTGGCAATTTGTTTTGATAAATTCAATCTAAAAATTAGCCTAAACCACACATGAGTAGAGATGCATTACAACATTCACATCTACCTTTTCGGTTGCCAACTTCTGAACTGACAAAACCTAGCGCAATCTCAGTTTCACACTAGAAAATCTGAGAAACTATTGGAATGCTCGGTTCGAATAACTTGTACAACCGGTGCGATTTATTTGCATTTACGAACGAGCCCTGTGTTAACAATTTCTAAGAAAAGGTTTTTCTGTGCCCCTCTTGTACCTACATTTTGACTTTATAATGAAACAAATATTTGCTTGTTTCGATTTTGGCATTCTATTTCTTGTCGACCAAGATACCCTATGATACTTGAGCATAACAATGAATGTACTATACCAAGTTTTAAGACAATGCATTTTACACAAATTATTAATTTGAAAATTAAAAGTTGCATATAAAAGTTGCTAATGTTTGAGCTTTTTGGAATTGGCACCTCAGAAGTACAGCCCAGTGAGAAAAAGTATTCTCTTCTATTCACCAATTCTTTCTGTGTTATTAAATACAAAGAATAAACAATTTATTCAATACTATTCTTTCATGAAGTTTATGGGAAGGGGGTAAGTCCAATCTCATAAAAATATTGGGAACCAAGGAGTTGATGCACCTTCCTTTAAAGCCCTTTCTTATATAATTGTTTTACTGTTATGCTGAATTAAAAATCCCTGAAATATGATTTGAAATTCAAATTATTCTGTAATATGAAAGTTGCATTTAATATGTTATTGTGCTTATAAGTTCTTGAGAGAAATACGAGTTATAAATAATAGTTATTTATATTTAATACTCATTTGGTCAACACTTGTTCAATCTGTTTATAAAAGTAAAAACTCATATAATTATTCTTATTAAATTATTGTAGTCTATATCTTCGGGAACAAAATAATATTGTGAACAGAAGAAAGTGTACAGTATGCCCTTTTACGGTCAATCCGTTCTGAGATCGTACCAGTAAATGTGAAATCATGAAAACAGCAAACTTGCCTTTTCAATGGTATTAACTATACATATACAGCACAATAGAAAGTGATAGAACTTCCCAGCTAACCGTTTTGTCAGCAAGTTCATTTAACCTTCTGTCGGGCGCAATATATTGACCGGTGAGTTCGGGCGCAATGTGCTTAATGGGCACGCATTCAGAAAACATAATAAACACCTAATTAAGTTCATTTATACAACTGCCAAGTGATGAACATCATTGGCAGTTATTATTAGGGATGTCAAAAGAAGAAAAATACAAAAGTTTCTGCAAAAAACTATTTGACATAAAACTAGTTGAACAAATTTTAATGATATTTATGACCCACTATCAAATACCGTAAATGAAGTAAAGTTAGAAAATCGTAAAGTAAAAAAAGTAAAGTTAGAAAATAGTTTAAAAACGTTGACGGTATTAATATCTATTCAGTCATCTTCGGAGAGGGGGTCTACCTTCTCCAGTGAAGTGAAGTCAGAAATGTAACGAGTTCAGGCGCAATGAGTTTCAAGCTAAGTGGGAAGGTTGCATAGAGCAAGTAAAAAGAGGCAGCTCCTGGCCGCCTAGCGGCGGGGCAAGGTGGCAAAATAGCCGTGCTGTGCCTGTCAGATCAAATGCGCTCAACAGAAGGTTAAGATTGAACTACCATTTTTAACGATTTTAATACAAATATTAAAATTCTATTTTTATTTTATGTAATTATATAAATTTAAAAAATATGTTTATGTATTGAATGGAGAAACTTAAGTGTTGCTTTTAATATGTAGTTCATTTTATTTCTTTCAGTTTGTTGGTGGTGCTGTTATAGGGATTGGTGGTTGGTCATTTTTAGAAGAATATAATTATAAAGGTCTTCCAGAAGTAAATAATGCTTTTCAACTTTTTGTACACATATCTATAGTCATAATGGCTGTAGGAGGAGTTGTTTTTATAATAAGTTTTGGTGGATGTCTTGGAGCACTCAGAGAAAACACATGTCTTTTGAAATTTGTGAGTATATTTTTCACTATAAATACTACTAAAAAGAAAATTAAGTATTTTTAAATTGTTACTTATGTATTTTAAACTAGCTATTTACTAGCCACAATTACAGGAAAGTATATTAACAGTATAACATTCCTTTCTGCTTTTTTCTAACAGGAAAAATTTAGCTACTTAAGTGCTCTCCAATCTTCAAAAACGAAATGCATGTATAAATTTTTCAGTATAAAGACTTAATGTTTTTAATTTAACAGAGAATATTGAGGTCTGGTAAAATCTGGCTAAGTTCAGTTAGATGTAAGAAACCATTCTGTTTATGACCTACATTAGTAGATATTTTAAAATCTATTTTAGATTCCTTATTTCCTATAGCTTTGGAAATATTTATGAAGCATTGCCTCATAGAAACTAGTTTATGTGAAGCTCAAGCCACTGAAGCCGTTTTTATTGCCATATTTATTATGTCTATGCCATATTTATTATGTGTAGTTATGAGATTGTATGATTTATTGACCTATCAACATCTTACTAAAACCAGTTTTGTTTTCATTTTTTGCGTTTCTAGTATTCCTTCACTTTGTTACTTCTCTTTATGGGGGAAATGGCCTTGACAGTGTTTGCATTTGTTTTTCCAAACAAGTTTGTGGATATTTTGAAAGAAGGACTATCCAAGGAACTTATAGTTAAATATCGAGATGATGCAAATTTGCAGAATGTCATTGATGCTTTTCAAACAGAAGTAGGTTTTAAATTTTTTTATTGTTTCTCTTCACTAATTACTTTTTCTTTATTTCTACATTATATCTAAACTGCATCACGTCATCTCTACAATAAATATATAATTTTAAATATACCTTTTATTGTTGATTAGACTATTTTAACTTTACTTATTTTTACTGGTTTACATTATCTTGCATTTGGCGCAATTGTTCATCTTTGGACCTTGTGCCATAAAACCCGAACCAACCGTTTCTACATTATATTGAAGGAATTATAATACCTAAAAACAAAGAACGTTATGGATGTTTATCTCTTATGTCAAGTGTCTATCAAATCAGGAATCAATCTCAGGTTATGTGTCAGGAATATTATGGAGCATATCAAGACATTTTATTGCATATCGAGACTGTTAATATGGGTTTAAATCCAGAGGTCAAAACTCTGGTAGGTAGTTGTTTAATACATTGCCTTTACTCAATTTGTATTATCATAGGATGTGTACGGAAATTTATAACCTTCTCAATTTGAACAAGTATTGAGATCTAAACAATGACTACCAAAATGTACACAAGATGCCATAAGAATTAATTTTCTAGATACAAAATTTTGATTGAGGTTTTGTCTTAAAATATCAGTCCCCTGGTCTAGGCATGGATGCTCGTTGTGATATGGAGTCCTTTTAAGCTATGTCCTGATCTAATCAGGGATTGCGGTAGCCCCTTTAGAAGAGTAGTGGATTAGCATTCAGAAAGTCATGAGTTCGAAACTCGATCTAACCAAAGACCATTGTGTATGTGGAGGTTGGAGCATGTTAAATCTATCGTTGCTTCAAATGCCCTCATGTTGGCATGGTGTGAAAGTTCGGAGAATGGGGTGCCAGCTCAAGTGTTGACTCGTCACCTGACTGGTTCAAAATTATGAGGGGTTGTTCTCAGATCTATCCCTTCGGGACTGAAACTAGACCCATTGCCAATAGCTAGTTGTGTTGCTCCACTGTAATGTTAATTCAGCTACCTTCCTGAACTAATTAGCCCTTGTTAGGTGCCAACTCAGGTGTTGACCTTGCCATAGTAAAAAAGGACTGCAGAGAATCAAATCAAACCTACACTCTTCTGCTCAGTAGTATTAGGATGTAAGTTTTGCAGTGATATGGTTTCAGTTTGTTGAAATAAGTTCAATGGAGCTGAAATCTCATAACCATGTTAAAAATCTCAATGAACTAAATCAAATTTCCAACCTTTTTACGTATCCTTGAGAATGAGATTGGAATGTTAGAATTTTTTAAAATAGATTTCAATTTTTTAAATTAGATTTCAATTATCTCTCCACTGCTGATTTTGTTTAAAGATATGCTTCGGAATAAAGGTTTGGAACAATTGTGTAGGTAGATTGCAGATATAAGAAGTTGTGAAGGGTAAAAATACACTGCTGGCCACCCAAATTGCAACACCAAGAAAGACAAGAGATATCACAACAAAATTTATTTTGTAGATAACATGTTGACCAAGTATCAAATGATTAAATTTATAGACTTCTGTGAAGTGTGGTTCCTGCCAAAATCAGTAGCCAGAGTAGCCGCCATTGTTGGAGATCACCGCTGCCACACGCCTCGGCATTGATTCAAAGAGACTTTGGATGTGTTCTTGGGGTACAGCAGACCAAGCAGCTTCCACATGTTGCCAAAGTTGATATGGTGTGGCAGCTGGGGATGTATTCTGGGTCAATCGTTGAGCAACCATGGACCACATGTTTTCTATCGGCGAAAGATCCGGAGAGCGAGCTGGCCAGGGAAGCAATTCAATCTGGCGATTGACGAAGAACCCTTGGACAATGCGTGCCACGTGTGGTCGCGCATTATCCTGTTGAAATATGGCTGTGGGCAAGCCCTGAAGGTAAGGAAGGACAACTGGCTCCAACACCTCGGAGATGTAGCGCTGGCTGTTTAAAGTACCGGCAATGCGTACTAGAGGAGTGCGAGAGTGATATCCAATACCGCCCCATACCATAATACCCGGTGCAGGACCAGTGTGGCGGTGCATAACGCAGCTGTTCAGCATCCTCTCTCCACGGTGTCTCCAGACTCGAATCCGACCATCGTGGTGTTGCAGACAGAAGCGTGACTCGTCAGTAAAGACAATTTCATTCCATTTTGCCGTCAACATCCTTCTTTCATCGCACCATTGGCGGCGGAAACGTCTGTGGTTCTGCGTCAAGGGTAGACGAAGCAATGGACGTCTTGCGGACAGACCACTCTGCTGTAAACGGCGTCGAATGGTGCGCGCAGACACTGGATGATGCGGTACAGACTGAATGTGCTGTGCTATGGTTCGTGATGTGGCTGAGCGATCCATCACTGCCATACGCACAATATGCCTGTCATCACGTGAAGTGGTGCACTGAGGTGGATGCGATCGAACACGTCGGTCCGTCGTACCCTCCTGCATCCAACGATCACATATCCGCATTACAGTTGTTTGGTTTCGTCCAACACGACTACCGATTTCCCTGAAAGATAATCCACAATCTCGGTAGGCCACTATCCTTCCTCTGTCGAACTCGGATACTTGATCAAAAGATGATCGCTGTTTTCTACGAGGCATAATTGATCGTTTTTTTGAAAAAACCACAAGAAAAACACAATTGCCGTGCTTGAAATCGTCGAAATCTCCAAGCCTTACATAGCGCTTTGAAGTGGCGCCACAGGCGCGCGTGATGTGCGACTGCGCTGAAATTCTAATCATTTGCATATCTCACCTCCGCTAATGCGAGTGGGGTGCCAGCTCAGGTGTTGCCTCGTCATCTGACCGTGGTTCAAAATTACGTGGTGTTGTCCTCGGATCTTTCCCTTTGGGATTGATCCCGGACCGTCACCAATAGCCCATTGTGTTGCTCCAGTGTGACGTTAATTGAAATACCCCCCCCCTCCGCTAATGCATGTTGTAAATTTCATATTATTTGCATGCTTCCTTCAGGGTGTTGCATTTACGGTGGCCAGCAGTGTAGATCTGTTGATTTCTTCACTAGGTTAGAATCCTTTGACATTTAAAGTTCATAAACACAGCCCCATACTTATCAAATTTAATTTTGAGTGAAATCATGCAGATTATTAAATTTTTATCCAGTTCTAATATTTAATAACCCGTTGTATTGCTCCAGTGCGATTCCAATTAAAATACCTACCAGATCTAATATTTAATTTGTCTCAACAAATCTTGTGGATCCCCTGACTGACTTCAGACTACAGTGTATGGATTGGGAATTTCTGGACTAAACATTTATTATGTAAGTTCAATATCAAACTGAGCAGTCATATGCAAGCTTTTTTGAAAATAAAAAGTCAAATCAAGTGCCAAATGCTCACAGTAACCAAGTAGTATTTTATACAGTAAATAGGCATGTCTATTTACTGTATATTACATTTCTATGACTATACATCCATTGAATATCTAACAGTTGTAAGATTCCTTCATAATGCAATTAATCTAAGAAAAGTATTAAAACTCAATGAATTGTATAATTCTAAAAATTGTTATTTCTCATAACGTCGATACTTATTGACAAGAAACTTATAGGATTTCTTTATTTGATAGATTCATTTCTTTACAAATAATAGCTACTGCCCCATAGAGAAAGTTGCAAGGTATTGGGTTCCTACATACTGATAAATGGTCACGGTAGTCCAGTTGGAAGAGTAACGGATTAGCAGTTGAAGGGTTGCAAGTTCGAAACTCGGTCTAACCAAAGATGAATTTCCCTGTGATGAATTTCCATTCCGCTGCCCTTGACTTAAAGTCTACGGATTTATTTCCAGAAAGAACGAGATGATGTTGTAAATACATCTATTGATGAAGGTGTAAAACTTTGCTAGGGTTGGGATGTCGAAATGAAGAAACGTCACCCCAAAAAGAAGACAATGCCTGATGAACTAGCCAAAGGTGAGAGCTTGAAATTAAAGGATGAAATCAGAATAGTCATGAAAGCCACAGAATAGTCATGAAAGCCTGCATAGTGAAATTAATGGAAGATTTGAATGATTGATGGATATATATGGATAGAAGTTTGGTTTTCTGCTAGGTATAAAAAGCCTTTGTTATGAAGATAGAGAACCTCAAAGAAAAGTGTAACCATTTGGGAGATGTGGATGGTGATCACCCTTATGAGGAAATAATTGATTGCAAAATGCTGCTTTGAACTCGAGCAGACAAGAAAATTTCTCAACCAGACAAACTTTTGGAATTTATAATCCAGTACGGAGATGAGAAATTTCTTCCGAACCTTAGAGTGGCAATCCAAATAATGCTGACCATAGCAGTCTCCATTGCTAGTTGTGAGAGATCCTTTAGCAAATTAAAACTAATTCTCATACCTACATGCATCTATGGGGCAGCAACTGCTGTGCGACCTAGCTCTCCTGAGTGGAACAGGAAGAAACAGAAAAACCAATTTCAATGAAATAATTGATCTGTTTGCATCGGCAAAGGCAAGAAAAATATCAATTTAGTTTATTTAATTTTAGTTTGTTTATTGTAATTGTCTTATTCAATCTCATTCTCTTTTCTTTACTCTTTTCTAAGTTTTTGTGATAAACTATGACATGTAAGCCAAAGACATTTGTAATTCTTATTGTAATATAATAAAATATTTTTGTTTATGAACTTTTAGTTTAATTGTTATTTTAGTTCATATTCAAAGATACTGCTGTTTGCACTTACGAAATATGAACCAAAAACCATTACTGTAATGTATATGTGTTTTGTTCATATTATATTATTTTTTACTTTTTGTATACTATTTTCATTGTATTGCAATTAATATTATTAATGGTAGCCATGGTGGGGGAGGGGGGTGCTTAGCAGAGGGCTTGCCCTGGGCGCCAACTACCTAGTTACGCCACTGTTACAGTTGCAAAAACGATGTTAACAGGAACCCTCTTGTTTTATTAGATTGAGGATTTTGCTTGTTGGTTTTAAAGCTATTGTAAGTTTTCTGAGTTTATTCTCTCCCTGATAAGTTTGACTTAGATTTATTATATGACTAGCTGTATCTAAGTTTGTAATATTTTCAGTTCCAATGTTGCGGTATATCTGATCAAGGCTATAAAGATTGGTCTAAGAACATTTATTTTAACTGTACTGTGCAAAATTTAAGTCCAGAACGATGTGCTGTTCCTTATTCATGCTGTAGAGATCCCCACAACATAGAGGTATATCTGTTTATATCTGTTAACATTATAACTCTGTTTCCATTACGAATTTGAATTTAAGTTTAGTGCTTTTTCTGAATATTACGTAAGGAATATTTTTGAGATTTGTAGAATATTTATTTTTAATTAACAAATTTTGCTTCACTAAATTTTTTTATTTAAATTTCACTATTTGTCCAGCAAAATCATGTGGTGAGGGTTAGAAATGCTTTACATGTTACTTATATATATTATTATATTACTTTATATAATAATAAATTAACGATTTCACATTGTAACAATAACCTACAATGAAATATTTCAGTGATCCCATGGAGTTCTTTATAACAGGAATCCATTGTACAAAATCTTGTGATTTACTTTTCAAAATAATCTGTAAACAAAACCATTTTTAGTGTATATGATTCAATCTGAATCTGTTGGTTGATATTTATTACAGTTTGATTCTCACAAACGTAATTCATAAAATATATAAAACAGTACTATTATTCAGCAGTTAAATTGTTTAAAACTCAACAAACTCTCTAGTTCAATACTGCATTTGCTTGACAGATATTTCTCTGAAAATCAACCTTTAAACCAATTTATATATATAATAAATGTACTGTGCAAACAACATGTAAATCTTGCACCCATTTTTGTTTTCTATTGATGTGATCTCAAATTCATTTTAATTAATTACAATTAATTAATTCATTATTTGAGAATGTGAAATTCTTAAAATAATATGAATTCCTTTTTTAATTCTAAATCTAAGATTGATGAACTTTCTCTTATTAGAGTGGACTGATTAATGTCATGTGTGGCTATCAAATGCAAAATTCCTCTGTAAGTATAGATTTTGTGTGTTTTAAATCAAATGATTTGAACTGTTCAGTATGTTTACTTTTATAAAATATATGCCTTATATATTGTTATGAATTTTTCTGACAGAGATTATATAGCTTAGTTATAAATGGCACATTTTTGTGAATGTGTCAAAACTATTCCTTTTTCTCAAACCAAAATTAGATTAATGGTTTTTAATTATTTTTATATGGCTTACAAATTAGTGCAACAAACCCCAAAAATGCTGTAAACCTGTATAAATGAAATTAATATTACTTTTACAGCTTATAGAAATATTTTATAATAAATAATTATTGCTATTTGATAAACTTAACTCATTACTTTGACAGATATCTTACATTTAATTATAAATAATCATAACTAAAGAAAATTAGCATTACTGAAAAATAAATGTTATATGTGCAAGCATTTTACTTGATGTAGCTTTTAAGTTCTTAACTAACTTTTATAAACTAATTTTGAATGAATTGTTTAGGATTTTAAAATTTATTGAGCTTTAAAAATTATTTTACCTCATTGAAAATTATAATTTTAAGATGTTTTTATCAAAATCTAAATAATTTCTTAATCTGGGGAGTGACTTCAATAACCAGAGTCCTGTTTTCTTAATTTTAAATAATTTGTTCTTATGTTCATTTTAAAAGTAAAAATACCTGAAATCCGAACACATGTAGAACAATTGAACAAAATTTCATAGAAAAGGACGCATACCTCCCGACCTCTTTTATTTCCAAAATAGCATTTTCACAGTAAGTTGCGAAACACTTATGAAACACACTGCTTCCAAATATAACAATTATGCTTCTAATTAATATTCTTCCATGCTTATGTTGAAGTAAAAATATGAACTAGATTAACAAAAAATTGCTTAGTTTATATTTATGTATTTCTGGTTTCATATAACATTAAGATATGATATGGTAGGTGATTTGGTACTGTAGTTCTTATTATGTTTCTCTGTATTTTATTTATTAACTATTTGCTTTATCTTTTTGTGGTTTTTTATGTGACTTTGTAGGCCATATGTGGTCCTCGGGCTTTGGATTGGCCAGTCTTGATTTATAGCATTATAACTGAAAAAAGACCTTCCAACTACAAATTTCTTATTTGGTTCCCAAACAGAAATTTTACAGAAACTGACACACAAATCCTGCTAATAAACAGTGCAAATATTGCTGTTAGGGCTCACATAAACACAAAAATTACAGACTGTTATTTACTTATTTATTTTACAAACATTGGTTACTGATTCTAAATTACTGTATTATCCTAAGTACAGAGAATGGTTCCTGTAAGGGAATGCTGGTTATGACAACAATCACATCAAGAGATCTGACTAACTGATATTGAGTTCTTGATGTTCTTGGCACTTACCAAGCGCAAGGAAAGGGATACTACTTAAAGTGTAGTGCCAGCATCTGCACAAAAAACTGTTATTCCTAATAAATAAATATTCTTTTGTGCTCGTATTAAAATATCCATATGAAGGATAAATTTAAAAATAAATGCTGTTAAGTTTTGTTTACTTGTATCCATTTTTTATCTTAATCTGTAGTGGATCAGTAATTTGGTATAGTGAGTTATTACATTTATCTTTTTATATTTTTCTCACTTTATTTTTGTTTCTATCCTGGCTTATTTTGTTCTTTCACTGGATCAACATGTTTAGATGGGACATCATCACTGTATGAGTGCTATGAAACTCCATCTCCATTACTAACTGGTGACAAAATTATAAAAATGATGTGAAGTAGCAATATGAATTAGAAACAAAATTGTGTTAGTTTTGATAAATATATTTTGGTTTTTGTTTATTTCAAGATTTGTATTGGTATTGATTTAAAACAGTATATTTTTATTTTTTATTGTGGTTAGGCAGGTCACGAAAATTAACCTGGGCTACATGTGGCCCATGGGTTGGCCAGTCCTGGTCATAAACATCAGAATCTGAAAGTGGGTTCTAGTATAAGTGTTCACTATAATAAAGTGGTTTGATTAGTATAAAATAAAAATGTTTAACATGAGCAATGTAATCTTTTATTAAGTATAGAAACTAACTCCATTTTTAATATAACAAAAATAATAACCAATTTGATTTACGATCATACCATCTTTATTTGCTGACAGAAGATGTACATAATTTGCTGGATACTTGCTCTAGTGGAGCAAAAGGCTGAAGTAAATTACCCAAGTTTGTCTTTCAATAGTATTTAACCTTGAAAATATTGATGAATTAAAAAATTACAATAAATTAACTGATAACTTTTTTGTTTTTTCTGTATTTTAAAATACAGTAGACTAGGAATTCTCATACTAGAAATGAAAACTAATTCTAAATAAATCTAATCAATTTATTTTCATAACTTTCCAAAGATTTTCCATCTTTGGAAAGCTACGAGAATAAATTGATTAGATTTATTTGGAATTATTAGTAGTAAGGTTTAAAATACTTTTGAGCTTTGCATGCTGTGTTAGCATGAAATTTCGGAATTTGTACAGAGCAGTTTATCCTCATGTCCTCCTTCGAGTAATTTTAGTTTCAAGTTACTAACCATGGAGACAGTTTTTTAAACATTTCTCTTTGTCCTTGAGAGCTATGAGTTATAGCTTACAAATGTGTTTTTGTACATCAGAGCTTGAAATTATCGGTCACATTTTGCATCTATAAAATTTTTCATTTCTATTAAGTTTTGGGATCCAGCGGTCAATTTTGATGCCCAACTTTTCTGAATTCTTTCACTTGTTTCACACAGATTATGACCCATCTACCTTTTGTTTTTCTTTCTGGCAAAGGGCACATCTTCAGGTGTGTGCAGGCATTACAACTGAGGAACCCAAGTGATCTGTCCTCTTTTTACTCTAACCTTTTGATAATCTTTTTTCATCCCTCATTGTGGTTTCTTCTTCGGAGGTGAGGGCTCCCCTGAGAAGCTTATCAGCGCTCTGTTATCTGCTTCTCTTGGGGATTATGGATTATTCCCATGTGTTTGCTGTTTATAGAGATCCATGTCCCCCTGGTAAAGGAGATGCTGGCAGTTAAGAGGCAACATACTGACCCAACACACTGCTTCGCCCTCTGATCCAGGTAAATGAGAGGTGTGCATAGGTCCTGTGTACATCAAGCAGATGGTTACTTGTCTGGCTTGGGATCAAGTGGTCGGCTTTTGCTGGGCTACACGTTAAGGGTAATGTCTGCTACGAAGATGATTGATAAGCATATAGGCTTTGTTAGCACTTTTAGTCTCTGCATCCCGTTGTTGGACTCTCATGGGTGATGCTACAGAGCCTGAAATATTCAATTTTATATCATGAGCACTGTTAAATCGAATTCTTCTCCCTCTAGACAGGAGACAACTGTCTTATCTTTCTCGAATACCTGATCTGTTTTTAGTCAAATTAATTGATGATCAACTAAATAGTAATCTTTCTTTCTCAAAGGTTTCTTCATTTCTGATAGAAAAACTACAATCCTTTTGGGAACTGTAAATTCAACAAAAAAACCTTGCTCTGGTGATTTTATTTAGGTGGCATCAAAAGCTCAGGCTGAAATGTTAAAGAACATAACCACTATTGACATATTTACTACTTCGGTATCCCACCATAATCCTTTAAATTTTTCTAGGGGACTAATTTCTGATCCTGATTTATTTATGACACTTTAAGAAGAAATTCTAGAAAACCTGAGGGATAAACACATTGCAGTGGTGGACAGTAAGATTATTAGGTATCAATTTTGACCGTAAACTTACCTTCCAATCCCACTTCAATGAGCTGTGGATGTCTTGTAAGCAAAAGATTAATTATTTAAAAGTACTCTAATACATCTTGGGATGGAACAATCCTCCATGCTTAATATCGATCCAGCTTTAATTCATTCCAGATTAGATTACTGCTGTACAGTATGACTACCCTGTCAGTCTGTTACGAAATCTTGATACACTGCACCACACCGCACTGAGAATCTGTTCCGGAGCATTTCGCACTTCACCCATCGAAAGCCTATGCTTTGTATGCCTGGAACCATCTTTTACTTTAACATGTCTTGTTGCTACAACTATTACAGCATTCTGAGTCATGATGGTTAAGTTTATAATGCATCTACTACACTATTCACTCCTGAACAGCTCCTATGATCGCATCTTCAGGAATACTTCTTGTATTCCGCCTTTTGGGTTATACTCAAGGACTGTCCTTAGAGATATGAATCTGTATTCTATAAAAGTATCAGAGACCTCTATTTACTGTTTCTCCTTGAAAATCACAGAAATTATCTTAAATATATTTCCAGAGTATAAAAGATCAAATACCAGCTCCATTATTTACTGTCAACTTTTTATTTCTCATGATTTTTAAAATCACAGCCATTTACACTGATGGATCTAAAGCACTTAATTATGTAGGCTTTATTTGTGGGTTGGCTACTTTTACCTTCATTACCACCATTTATTTCTGTTTTTATGACTAAATTTTTAGGTATTTTTAAGAACTTGAATGTATTTCCTAGGGGGTGGCAATTTTATTTTAGACTCGAAAAGTGTCTTGGAAACATTGACCTCAAATACTCCAAGACTCCTTTAGAGCATGAAGTTTTTAAAAATCCGCAATAAACTCCATAATAGACTCTTTTCAATATACACATTCCATATTATGATATCCATCGTATTTACAGGATATTGTATGGAACAAATGGCTTTAATAGTGGAGTGAGCAGAACAACAATAAGCTCCATATCACCTCACCGACTGTCTTACTCCTACATTCGCTAACATTTCGACAGTTCTTTTAACACTCACATCGGCCATTCAAGAGTCATGCATGGACATTTATTGGTCTGGGAAACTACTCCATTGTGCCAGCATTGCCAAGAACCTCTCCGATCATATTTTAACTTCCTGTACAAGTCTTAGACATTTTTATTGATGTTTTTTTAATACTTCATCGATTTTATCAGACTTATTGACACCCTCCACATCTATCACTTTTTATCTTTTTGCATCACTCAGGGTTTTATCACATTTATAATACATCATCTTTTAATTGCATTGTATCTTAGTCTTCCGTTCTCATGTTTTTAGCTTCCATAATTTGTTTTTCTAGGGGGACTTGCTCGTTTTTATACATTTCACGTTTTGCCCTGCGGCTTTTATGTCTTTTAAACGAAATCCATATAATCAGTTTAATTGACTGATATTTTTAAAATCTACTTTTTATTGGTTCGGCTATTTTAACCTATATTTTTATTAGTTTGTTTTATGTCTTGTGTTTGGCACAGCTTATCCATTTTTGGACCTTGTGCCATAAAATCAATATCAGCCAACCATCTGACAATATATGTTTTTACTTTTAAATAGTCTTATCAAGGTCCAATGTCCAGTCATTGTGTAGTCACTGCTTATACATATCCCAGACAAAATAAATTTTAAATGGCACCCATTATAACATTTGGGAACTGAGGGAAAATGTTTAGGGACCATTCATGCTTGACTTTCTGCTCCCAATTTCTAAATAGTAATACTCCAATCAAAGTGCCATAATTGTCAAAAAATTTCTAAATCACAAGCATTGTTTTATTGGTTCATATTTATTAATTCTGAATTCAAATGACTAAAAAATTTACATCAAGTACAGTTTTTTGTATTAAAAATTGTTATATTTCAAAATATGCATATACAATGCAACATTTACACTCCTTGTAAGGGGAGGTAAATGTCATATTTTATTAAATTCCAAGTTAAAGCTGAGTTTCAAATTGTTTAAAACAGCATTTATTCTTGTTAGCTATAAAATGAGTTCTAAAATTTTTAAATTCCTTAGTCATATATCACAGCTTGAGACAACAAAAGAATAGAGTAAACTATAAATGCAAAATTGAATTTTTGCTCTTACATACTCGTATACTGATACAAGTAAACCCATTATATTTTTCTCTTGTGTCATGTCCTTCAACAAAACCATTCATTGAGGGATCCCAAACACGCCTTGATACCTCTTCTCCATAGTTCGGATATCTTGAAACTTTTCTCCCTGTTCATCTCTGACTTTTCTCCTTGTTTATCGCTGACTGTTCCTAGGTTGTCAGGAAAGAAATCCAGGAGAATCTAAGAAATATATTTTTAAGGAAATTCAGTGCCCAAGCTTTATAATTCTTGAGATCTTAGAGCTGTTGGTAGTTTTCCTCTTGGTGGTTACCCAGAATTCCCTTGACCACAGTTGTGAAACCTGAAAGTTCAACTCGTTTAGAAAGACTTAGGTCATAGGTCTCGAGCGAGATATAATTAAGTTAATTTCACTTGAACAAGTAGGACTAGTCTCAGTGCTTAAGAGTGTATGCAGAATCAGGATCTTAATGTGCCTATCTCATCTGATGAATTTGAATCTATCTGCATAGTTCATTGGAGGTTAAGGTATAGGTAGTTCTTCCCCATGAGAAATAGACCTTAGGGCTGATGGTAAATTTGGATACTGTATTTTACTTTGAAAAACTACTCTTTAGTTAAACAAAGATAACAATCTTCCATGTGACTAGTTCCGCTGCCTTTGTTCTCTTTCTTAACCAAATTTTGCTCACAAACATGCAGTTTTGGTTGCTGTTACATATTCATCAGTTTATATTCATTCGAAAAAAATCAGTATTGCCACCCATAATATGCCAGGTGGTGAAATATAACAATAAAATATCTAGTGTTGCTTCATATAATAAAAGTGCTGAGTTTGAAAGAAAGTAAATATTAAATGTCCAATCACAAAAATCTTAATGTGGTGGCCATTATTAAAATCAGATCTGAAATCAGCAACTAAAACAGTTTAAAACATCTAAATTTGTTCATGTTAAAAACTTTAAACAAGTGATATCTTTTCAGTTTTGTCATGCACATTTACTGTAATTTTATTTTATGAATTATGTATTTATGAAATTTTAATGAGTTTTATATTCTATTGTCTAAGTCAATAGTCATCTGTATAATCTAACTATGAACAATTACAGTTCTAATATTTCAAAAAGAAATCTTCAAAATTGATTGTTTATTAGTTTTAAAAATGTTCATTCCTCAATCTAAAATTAAATGTTTCTTTTCTCCCAGTTTTACTGGAAGACAATAAATATCACCAATAAGATTGAAATACGTTTTGTCCAGACATCTGGTATATTCCAAAAATTGATTCTAACATGGTAGTTTGAAGAATAAATAAGAGGGTTTTAAAAATTCCAAACTGAAATTTACAAATATTTTATCTTTTTTCTTTAAGTAAATCATGCTGTTCCTGTACATTTTCAAAAATATATTTTCTTCCTCTCAATTAGGAACTTCTAATTTGAGACATACTTTTTATTTTAATTTTAGTCTACAACCAATGCTGCTGAGTTGATTTTTTCTCGTGGCTGTATTGAGGCCATTCAAGATTATGTTTCTCATAACTTGCATCTTGTTGCAGGGATGTTTCTTGGTATTTCATTAGTACAGGTAATAATTCCATTTATATATTTAAGGTTTATTTTGATTTAAATGCTAGAACTGTTGTAGAAGGCAATTTTTGGACATCATCTAAAATCATCTATCATAAAGTAAGTGACCTTAATAACCATTCATATTATGAAAAAAGAATTATTTAAGATTATTACTCTGCAATTCACTGTAAGGAGGACTGCTTTTCAACAACTAGATTGATAAAAATAATAAGTTTTGAAATTTAACTTTCGATTCTGGACTTTCTTAAAAATGTAACATTTAAAATTAATAGTATATTTGAGCAAAAAAATATTTTTTTCTGCAATATTTATTTGTTGGAAAATTTTAATAATAATCTCTTTTCATGAATAATAATCTCTTAATTAGATAATGATTGTGTAAAATGTTTCAGATATATGACTTCATATAGGTTCTTTAAAGATATAGAGATCTGATTCTGGTAGTTCTCTTAAAATCTTGAAATTATTATGGAAAATCTCACTTGATTCCTAAATGGTGTGGTCACCAAAAATTGCTAAGTTGGTGACCTCTGTCCTGTTTTACAAAAAGGTCGCCAGGTTGATGCCTTAAACCAGGAGTGGGGAACCTGCAGTCTTAAGGCCACATGTGGCCTAGGTTCTTAAGTGTGGCTTTTTAACTGAATTCAAGTTTCGCAGAAGAAATTCTTTTACTTATACATTGTTTGTCTTTTATATTTATTTTTAAAGTGAACATATTTAAAATAGAAAAGAATAAAATAAGAGTTTCAATGGAATGATCCTTCCAGATTAACAGGCACAATTAGAACATTAGTTAGCCATAAGTGCTAAATTGACAGCTGCTAGTCATAATTTAGTTTTAATGCGACTAAAATATCTAATAACTACTCCTGTCTGACTCACCACTACTGCATGATGCTGGATGGCTAGCTTTTATGGGGATCGAGTATCCCAATCTGTTATCAGCTTTTGATAACAATGCACTGTTTCTGTTTGAAGTGGAATTTGCGAATAGTTGCACAGCTCAACAATATTTTTTAATTCTGTCTGCTTAGCAGGCTATCATGTCAAAGAAGACCAAGAGAGCACTGAAGGAAGAAAACAGATTTTTTAATGAGGATTGGGAAATGCAATATTATCTTGTTTCTGCGAAAGATAAGATGATTTGTTTGCTTTGTAATACTATAATATCAATATTAAAGAAATTCAACGCTCATCAATGCTTAGACCCTGATAACATTTCAAAATACAAACAGCTGCCTCTTTCAAGGACAGGAAAGAGTCACAAGGAATTACTGATGTAATTGGTTTAGCTCTCAGTTGATGACAATTTAAAGTCATTGCTTGATGCTAAAAAGATTCAAGAAATATTGAAAAATACATTAGAATACTCACACCTTCGGCAACATACCAAATATTCAAATGTTTTCCAACCAAAAGCAGACACAACAAAGTCATTAAAAGATGAGTTAACTTCAAAATTTACAAATAGTTTTAATTTTTTGAAATTAAATACAGATTTTTTTACAAAATAACGTACATTTTTAAGTATATGTAATTGAAATTTCTTGAATGTGGCCTTAATTTGATTACAGCTAAATTAATGCAGCCCTCAAACATGAAAAAGTTCCCCACCCCTCCCTCTTATACCAATCCATATTTGTATTATAATGTGGCATTCTTTTCAGCCTATTATCATTTGGATTGAAAATAGGGTTTGACGACAAAAATTGAAGCTGCTCTAAGGCCATAGCGTCAACTAGGATTGTATTAAAATTTTAGCGTAAAAAGGAAAACCTGGGGCAAGAGGAATTGAGTAAAAAACTAAAGCACAAATCACAGGCTAGAAATGATTTCAGTGTTCAGATGGGAAAAATATACTGAAACAGCTACAATTTTATCATAAAAATTTTCATTATCAATCTATCCAAATGAGCATTTTTTCAGAAAGCTCTTTTCATAACAGCATGTTGTCTTATTTTCATTATTTCTAAGACCGTTTGCTTTTTATGTAACTTATCCTATTTTGGGATGTTTTTGCAGTCAAAACAGCCAGTCTAGGTAATTTTTCACTTTTTCCATATCAAAAATATTTGAAGCTATAATGAAATATATTTCTAATTAAAGGTGTATTTAAAAGCAGGGTGTGTCAAAAGTTTGTAAAAAGGAACAAGTGATGATAAAGAAGTGCAGTTTGCATGAAAGCGATTAGAGGTCAGTCGCAATTTTTTAGTAGTAAAAAGTTTTAGCTAAAAGAGTCACTGATAGAGGATTCTGACAGCTCCAAAATAATGAACAGGACAACTGCATTCCATCAATTTATTATAGCAACAATTGTTCTGCATGACCTCCAGCACATGGTATAGCACAACTAAGGCAGCTCATAATGCCCCTGACAGCTGACTGCAGAAGAGCTTCAACGTTTGATATGGTATCGATAACATTCTTCCAATTATGCGATGCTGCCAAAATTGAATGAAGAATCCATGTGCACCCAGGTCTTTTATTACAAGCCTGATTTGCATACATCTGAATATCTTGCATGTTAGTGCCCTTTATCAATGACTTTCTTAACTTAATATTTTTTCTACTACAAAAAATCTGACCTCCATCTAATCCTTTTCATGCAAACCTCACTTCTTTATTGTCATTTGTTCTATTTTTAAAAATTTTTACAAACTTTTGGCACACCATGTAGATATGATATTGATGTTACTGTTTGCACTTACTTAAACCTGTTCTCTCCAAGGAAAACCTGCATCGAATAAAGCTTACAGTAGTGGAACAGTATTGAAATTTTATGGGATAATAATTGAATTAGGTCATCAGCATAATACAGTGCAGACCACCATATTCCACAAGATGATAGCATATTCTGACTTTTGCTTTAGGTGTCTTTGCTTAATATATAGTCATCTGTTTTGTGTATAATGCATTCATGAAACTCCTTTTTGTTATAAAAAAAGATACAGTATCTTAGCACCACTTCATTTTGCACAAAACTACTCAAAATGCATTTGAAGTTGGAAATATCCCGAAAGGCTTGTAACCAATAGCCATGCTAACTCTATCTTAGTCACTTTTGCTGTTTGAGGATTTTATCGGTCCTAGTCCTCAATTTTATTTTTAGGTTTAAAAATTTAGATAATGTATTCAGGACATCTCAACTCAAAAAAGTATGTTAACAAATTTGAAATAGAAGGTATCTTGCTTAAAAGGTAACCTACGAATCTGATGCCTACAAATTAATATTTCCTTAAGTTGGATATAGAGGGTATGCTAGTATCTAACAATAAAAAATTATGTTCTACTTAAAATACTTTTTGTTAAACACCTTTTCAGTCTAAGAGGTTAAAAATATTTGATTTTGTACCCAATGTATCAATGTTATGTATTTGTATTAACAAGCATTATATTTTTTTCAGCTTTTTGCAATGTATTTGTGTAAATCATTACTTGCACAAATAAATGCTCAGCTGGCTCAGTGGTAATGGAAATCAAATATCAGGAATCATCTCACTCCTAGTCATGATTAAATGATTGAGTAAAGATCTATATTATACTACGGAAAGAAATATGAAGAAATCCAAGTATTAGTGGTATTTTTTAAAATAAATATTAAAAACTTTTGTAACAAGTTTTGTAAATATGTAACAGCTCATTTTATACATTTATGACCACTGTGGGAATGTTTTTTTCCCTATGAAAATGAACGAACTTCACCAGTCAAAGATTTTAAATTGGCATCAGTAAATTGCCAATTATTTCACATTTGTATAATTTAGAATTATATTTCTACATTCATTATTTTTGTCTAAATATATGCTTTTATGCTAAGTTTCTAGATGTGTATCTTTGATTCTATCAAAGTATGCAGCTTTGTATATATCTTTATTGAGGTAGTTTCAAGGATTTTAACTTTTACTTTCTCTTGCTTTGTACTAATTGCCAATGGACGATTCTCTGGATGATGCATGGACAATTCACAGTACTTAGGTTTTTATTTTCGTTATTAGAAAACATTAATGAATAGAACTTTTAAATATTTTTATTAATATGTTGACATGACATCATTCTATTAATAAATAAGAAAATGTGAATTTAAATTACTTTGAAATGAAAAATATAGAAGTTTAGTGTGATGGCGCAGGACTCAGAAACTACTTTTCCATTTAAAATCTTTCATGTATGATATATTTTTCTTTTAAATTTTGCATTTATATATGTTTTGTGATCATGCACAGGACATTAGAGTTTAGACATTCTAACTCTAAACTTCTGCATTTTGAACATTCTGAGTGTTTTTAATTGAATAATGTCAATTATTTATTCTTGTTTTGGCAATAAATATTCATTTCACAAAAAATTATTGCTAGCTTCATTTAAACATAAAATAGAACTATTCAGAGAATCGCCCTATGTAGTTACATTTTTTCCAAGAAAATAAAGTACTTCAGATGATTTAATTTGATGCAATTTAAATTATTCCTTTATCATGAAACATTGATATGTTTCTTGTAGTTAAATCAACCAATATTCAGCATGCTATTAGAAAAACTTTAAAACATCACATGTACAGCAAAACTCTAATTAAGTAACCTGCTAAATATAAGGGTAAAAAATTGTGCCAAATGAAAGAAAATGTCCAATTAGCAATTTATATTAAGCAGATGTTTGAACTTTTCAGTTTTATAAAATCATGGGCATTGATTTTCATTTTTGTGTGTGCAAGTAAATAATTAAAGTATTCAACTTTTAAATATTCACCGTCTTGATTGATCTTCAAGAAGCATTGCCTTATATTCGATATTTGACAAAATGGATACACATAAAAGTATAGAGAACAGTTTTCCTGATCTGCTTATCAGTATTATATATTACCAGTTTTAAAATTGTTTTTACAAGCACAACAATTCTACATCAGTCATTTTCTTCTGCACTTAATTTTTTAAACTGTCTTAGTAGATGATATTAGTGCAGTTCAAGTAGGACTATTGTTAATTCAAGTTTCCAGCATTTGTACTTCACACAAGTGAGTGAATCAAAACGATTTCATTATGTTCTGATTGTACAGTTCCATCAGAGTCAACAAAGATAGTAATTTTTATGCAGGGATATGTATGCTTTATAAGTATAATAGTTATAGCTACTTAAAAACTAACAGCATGTGTTTGGATTGTAACCCCTTATCAGCCTGTTGTACAAAATAAATTAATTTCATAGTAATCTCTAAAAAATAGAAAATCAAAATACATAAATTTTGCTGGTACATGCATCTCCCTATAGCTGTGATAATTTATATACTGTGTGCTCTCAGAGGCATTCCAGATTTGATATTTACTCCTAATAGCATTAGGGTTGATAACTCTTGTTTTTATCATGTGTGTTCTTACTGATTAATCTTTCCTATACAGAGTTAAACTCAATTTTATTTATCAATGTTCATTCTAAATAAAGTGTATATAATTTATAGATCTTTTATGTTAACTTCATTGAAACATATTAAACTCAAGTAATTTGTCTATTTTTACTGATTTTCTATTTTAAAAAGTTTTTATTTGTTAATTAACAATTACTAAGAAGCATCTGCTATACAGTATTAGGTACTTTTTACATTTTTATAATTCTTACCATGCTCAATAGTACTAAAATATTTTAGGAATTTGAAACACAAAATTTGTATGCCTGTAATTGTACATAAATTTGGTAAGTGTTCTAAAATGAATTTCTAGCACTCTGGTCAATTTCTTTGGTAAGTTTTATAAAATATTAAAGTCAATATATTGTTGGCTTACAAGTGAACAGTTCTGAGAAAACGAAGGGGAAAACATTCTACTCACTTGCCTCCACTCATTAAGTGTGATTCTCAAGAAGAAATCTAACCATCATGCAAAGAAAAAATGACTTAATGAACAGTCTAAAGATTACCTTATTCTGGTCAAGAAAAGCTCTAAAACGTTATCTTGAAAACTGATTAAATGTGTTTCACTTGTAAGCTGACGATATTATTAAATAAAATACTATAGTATTACTAAATACTATTAAATTTTATCAATTTTGTATCATATTTTTCTAAGAATAATTATATTTTTTAACAATATTTATTGTCATCAAAAGTAAAAGTCATTTTTATAGTGATTTATACTATTGATACATGAAATGTTCAAGGACAAAGAGTGATAAGAGAAATGTATAAACAAGAGCTTTTTATGTATTGGGTTGCAAATTTATAAAGTTTTATTGTTTTTAAAACAAATTTTTTCAATCTTACATTCTTTAGTGGATTTTTTATATTTCAATATGCATAATAGGAATTATTATTTTGAAATTAGTATAAGTCATCTGGGGTTAATTATCTTTCATGAACATAAAAAAATTGGATTTTTGAATGTTTTTTGTATGATAGTTCTACTTTTGAATCTTAGTGGAAAGATAGTTTTGATAACTTGAGCCAGTATTATGGGTTGCCATGCCCCCAAAAGTTCATATATTATACTACTGATCAAAGAAAATTGGTGATGTGGCAATGATTTAAATGATGCAACAAAAAATACCTCAACAAAGCCATTAATCCTTATTTTAAAATATTTTTGTTTAAATTTTCTACTCGTGTCTGCTCATAAGCGATTCTGTGTAGGCATAATATTACCAGTTTAAAATACAGTTGATGTATATTCAACTCCAAATGAACTTCTAATTTCTCAGTTATAAAGTTGGACAGTTTGTATTAAGTGAATTTTCTTTTTGCAGTACAGTTAGGCAGTTTTGTGTGTAGATGGATTTTATGAAAGTTCAGTTTTTTCTGCCACAAAAGTAAGTTCATTTTTGCATCCTTGTCATAATCCACCACTTGTGTGGGGAAGATATGAAGCTTGATAAAAATTCAAAGTGTACTTTTTATTAGTAACTTGTAAAGTACTAATACATAAGTATATATATTTATGTAATATGTATTTTTTGTTTTATAAATTATCTTGTTTTTATCATCTTGATATAAACTAGAACTTGTCTTTGTAAGGACCCCAATTTTGGGGTTAATGCTATTGAAAATATTTTTTACGTTTTATGATAGTATATATTTATGAAATATATTTTTTACATTTTGTAACAGTATATTGTAATATTACATACATTTAAAATGAAGATTGATTTTTTATATGCATATTTAAGACACATTGAAATGAGTTTAGAAATAAATATGTGGTATTTTTATTTTATTTTCCTGATGAAATGCACCTTTTTCATTTAATATTTTGCTTGTGCACTTTTAAATCTCAAGTTTTGTGTACGGTAGAGGAAAATTATTCTTGTTTTGATAACATTTTTTATAATGCTACAGTATACTACCAGTGTTATATAACTTTTAAAGTAAGAATTAAAATTTTATTTCTTGGATTATATTTCTCACTAACACATATTTTTAGTATGTTGTAAGTTAGACCTGTTTGGGTATATATGGGGTGCAGGTTTAAAAATATTATCACTTGCCTATCAGCCATGGTGCTGCATATATAACTACGTACATGCATGCTTATTCAAGGCCGCTAATTGTATGATTTTCTGCTTTTATATGAATTTTAAAAAATCACATCGTAAATATTAATATTACATACTATTAAATCAACTACATTGCAAAACCAATTTACTTCAACCCAAAAGGGCACAAAATTATATCACTCATCAACACAAGAATCTTTTAGACTTTTCTAGTGTGATGTGTACCAGGACAGTAGTTGAAAGTTCCAGCAGTAATCTGCCATCATGTAGGTTTGCCCCTTTTCCATAGTTTTCATGTTCTTGTGAAGATTTCTTCCGTACTTTTGCTTCACACTAGAGACGATGCTGACTGATCAGCCAATCAGCAATAAAAAGCAGTGATTCACAGGACATGCAGGGGCAGAAAGATCACTCCTCACGACACTGCAAAAGTAGACTAGAGTTCAACTCAGAAACTGCCTCTACTTTGGTGTCGGTCAAATGATCCATTTAGAAGAAAACCGACTCCCTCCCTCTTCATGAAAGATGGATACTGCGATCAAACTGAAAAATTCACAAGAGTACTTGAGTACAAAAGACACAAGTGGTGGGCTGCACAGAATTTTATACTTTCACTTTTATTTTACTAATTTAAAGCATCTTGTTGACATTGCTTGATGTAAGTTTTCTTGCAATTCTTCCATTTTTCTTGTACTTTCTAATGATGATTATTATTTCCGGAATAGTTTTCCAAGAACTTCAGCAGGTTTTGAAATATCAAACATTGTTTTTATTACATTCTTATGATGCAATGTTCATCTCTATTGAAAAATATTCGCTTCCTATCTGTAATTACTATCAATTTTATTTTTCAACAGGAAAGGACTGCAAATACTGTAGGTAGACTTTATATAAGTAATTTTATTAATATTTTTTCTAGACTTATATTGAGATAAATAAAAAACTAACGGTTGCTAATATATATGAAGAACCTAGAGACATCTAAATTCTTAATTAACATAATCTAACATCTTCGTTCTTAGCCTTTGCTCTTAATCAAAACAAAGTAATCGAATATCAGGAATTCTAAGAGAAAAAGGAAACTCCGATTTTTATTTTGAGGTAAAAACATTGGTTTTTCCCTTTTTTTCGTAAGTAATTTTTAAAATTGTGAATGCTTCAATTAAAAAAGTACCTTTAATTTAGGATATAACTTTCTTGAATATTTTTAAGTGGTCTGAGTTTTCAACTGGTGTTGGTTTTCAGACTCACTATGTATATGATTAGTTCATTGTATGAATGTTTGATTTGTCAATTGACTTTTTTCTCCAGATTAGCACCCTCTGCTTCAGTTGCAGAGACATATGAAAGTTCCCTACTGATAATTTACTTTGAAGTATTTTCATGCATTTTATTCAATTTTGAAAAAGCATTTCAATCGATATACAATACACATATTCATGTGTTTTACCTTAACTTATGAAAAACATACAGAAATTTTCCAAATATTTATGAACAAGAGGATCAGGAAATCATGTTTTCATCAGCATTGAGTGGAGGCTACATTGCCCAGGTCTCGGATGTATGTGAAAGGTCAAACGTGTTTCATAGTCATGAGAATGGGCTTTGCCAGTGTGAATCTGCCTTCACTAAAATCGACTAGATTAGATAGAAAGTGATATAAATGACTGGAGAAAATGGAAGCTATGGGAGAGTTACTAGGAAAGGATGGGATACCCAAATAATCATGTATGTATATAAATATTTATATATTTCTGCTCACCTTTGCAAAATAAAATAAAAATCGAATTCTTGAATTTATAGTTCATTAGAATTTCATGTTTGATTTTATAAACATTTAATTCTGTGAATTTCTTCTGACAAATCAATTTTAATTTTTAAAAATTTAACATTAGATTAGTGTTTTTGAATCATAATTTAAAAATTTTCCCCCATACTTATAAGAGTAAAATTAAATAAGTGATTGTTTCATTTAAATTGTTCTGTAAACGCTAAATTTCTCTGAAAAAAATTGAGTTTACCAAATTTTTTTGCTTAATTTTCTATTCAAGATGTCCCAATACAAAGTAGCCCTAAATATGCATGTATGAATGTATATTTTGAGATAAAAATTATTGAAGCTCACATCAGAAAACAAGGGTCATTTTAAAAGCATATAATAAAATGTATCCATGTTCAGTTTCTTGTCAGAGCTGTTAGAAATTTTTTAATTTTCTTTCCTGGTGATTTACTTTATCATAATTTGAATGTTTTTATGTATATGGTTATACCATTACTCTTCCTTTCAATCTTCATATACTTAGTTTATTAAAAATTATGAACAGTATTTTTTCTTTTAAAAACAATCATTAGTTCTGTTAAGACTATATTACTGTTCTGTCTTATAATTATGGATGTTAAAAATTATAGCCTTTCAAAATGTACTCTGAATTATTTCTTTTAGTATTTAAGTTTTAAAAATATCTGTGATATTGTATTTTTATAAAGTGTAAAATGTACTCTTGTGTTTTTATTACTGTTTATATGTAGTTTATTCTCTACATTCAGTATTAAATACTTTGAATCTTGAGAAAAATACATAATTTTAACTTTTGTCAAACTAGACTAAATTGTAATGTTTTATCAGCAAATTATTACCATGTTATATAACAGATTGCATTCAATGAGAAAGGATATTCAGAATGTAATTTTCTCTGAGGAACATTGTTTTGAATTTATTAGATACATACAAATTACTCTTTTATACAAATAAAATTTTGTACTTACATTTGTTCAGGATTATTTTTTTAAGCATGCATCACCTACATAAAAATCGCATACCTCCTAAAGTATTTAAGAGTTCAATTATATTTTTTTCAGTAAAATTTAGTGCAAATACTAATGTTGATTTCTTTAGAACTTAATTAGTTTTGAAAATATAGACTTTTCAATTTAATCAATTTTGAATTCCTTTTTCTCAGAACACTTTAAAAATCTGATTACTTTTCTAAGTTCCCATATGAATATCTTATCAGTGTTTAAGCTTTTGCAGTTTCATAATAGTTGAGTTTATTAGTTATTTTGTGTAGTGACACTGATCTGGAAATCGAACACGATTAGAAAATAATAAAGTACCATCAAAATTTCTGCATATATTGAATTCTCTATAAAAGGATGAAAAGTTTCTTGAAATCCCTAAATGTAAGCTTCCTTTTCAATACTTGTAGGAAATATGCTGTTTAAAAATACTTTTTTTACCCAATGCTAGCCGACTGTCAAACACTGAATTATATATTAAACATGCACTCAGAAATTCTAAAACAAATCATACTGAAAATCCAAATAAAAGACAACCATTTAGGTAAGGGATTTTAAAATTTAATTTTTAGAAATCAACATATGACAGTATTTAAGTTTTCATACAGAAACATCTGCCTCTTCATTATCTAATTTTAAAGTTTAGTTTACCGAAACGCATAATCTGAAAATATTTTTTTCAGGTGCAGAAATAAATGTATAGCATCTAATACCTGCTTTATAGCTTTAATAGTCACTAGGACCTAGATATTTGATGTTTTTAACCATGTTTCCATTATAAACAATTTAAGTATGCTTTGAAGTATTTTGATAAAATGTAAATGATTTTTGGTCATGAATTAAATAATTTTGCAATTTGTTTTCTAAAAATTTGAAAAGAGCAATAGTTTCTTTACAAAACTTATAAATTTGAAGTTGGATTAACAGTTAAAAGTAGTTAAAAATATCAAAGCTCAATGAGAGCCGAAAATCGAAAGAACCTCTGCCACCAGTTTATTCTCACATGTTGGGGACTTGGCTTAAAGCTGCAATTAGTGTACTTTCTAGTTTAATTAATATTGTTAGTCATTTTAAGGGTAGTGAAGCTTGAATCTAAACTCGCAGGGTTCTATTTTTAAGTGACAACAGCAATCACAACTGGAAGAATTTCCAAACTGATAGTTTTCAATTTGTGAAAAGGGTTGAGTGTATTTGAGTAAAATTAATAAATGCACTGGATAAAAATAAAGGTTATATTACATTCTACATATTTGGAACAATGCAAAGCAATCTGAAAATTTGTCTGATTTCAAAAGCAAGGATTTTCCATACTCGAATCACATGTAAAAATGCCAACTTCTGATTAACGTTTCTGGAATTCAAAATACTATATTCAGAAATGGCTTTAAAAATGGTTCATATCTATAATAAATGTAAATAATGTAAGTTTAGTCAATATTAAGAAAATAGTAACTAAACAATACAGTAAGTTATATTTTTAATTTTGTTTCTTAACTGGCATTAATTTTGCTTTAGAGACCCTATCTCATGTATAATTAATTCATTGACACATTTTAAACCCCTTTTGTACATAAATTTTAAATATTTTCCTGCAACTAAACAGTTTCCAAAGTAGATCGTTTTGCTTGCATGGGTCTCAACTTAAAAAGGATTGTTAGTATCATTTCTACTTAAATAGGCCCCCACTTGTGAATTATTAGTAGCATAAAGTCTTAGTCTTAAAGCTTATTTTAGTAGCAGTTTTAGTTGCCCAGATACAAATGTATCAGCTAAAACACAATATGTGATAATAAAGAATGAAACAGATGTCGAATAAGATATTCAAATTTCGAAATTAAAAAAATATTTTCTTAACATGAAATCTGAATTTCTAACACTGCTGGAATTGGCAAGAAACATTTCTAGCAACAAATTACATATACCACTGTTGACCACACAGTAGTATTTGTATTAAAATAAAATTTTTATGCCAAATAAACCATTTCACTGCTGAGTTATATTGCATCTATTGAAAATTAATTAGTTTTTCTTTTCAAATTTTAAGGTACGTTTTTGTTTAGTTTACATATAGTACATACTTATATATATATATATATATAAAAGGGTGTTAACCCTTGATGTTTCTTTTGGAGCAGTTACTTGAGAATACGGAGCAACCTGATGCCTTACAAAGAAAATTTGGGACTTTTTGAGTTAGGGATTATATATTTGGTCAATTTCGAGCAGCTTTATGTATTTTGGAGCAGATTTAGATAAAAACTTTATGTAAAAAATACAAAACTAAATATTTTACTTTTTATAAATATTAAAACTAAGTTTAATCAAACTCATCAGCAAGAAAGTAACTTTCAAATTTAAATAATTAAACTTCATAACTACTTTGGTAATAGGCAATTTCGCATTCCAGAAATCTAGAAAGATATAGTTAAAAATTTAATAATTTATATTTGATGTCTATCTTATACTTGAAAAAGTCGAAGTTGCCTGTGGCAGTCCTGAAATACTGTTAACTATAATTATTAAAAGAGACTTAGCCTCACTACAAAAATTAACTTGATATAGCAGTTTTTATGGTAGAGAAAATCTCAACCATGAAGTACTTTTTGGTAGGTGGAAGTTGTACTATCTGTACATGCTCTAGCACAATAAACGATTGCTTGAAAAAAGACCATTCCGCCCTTTTAGGGGTATTAAGTATAAATTTTCAAACTTAATATTTAAAATATAACATGTTGAATTGAAGTAGACTAAAGACTGATGTCCACATTCACAAATTTATTCTCAATCTAAGCTTCACTTCACAGGATTATTACTAAATTTTGTTGGCCTACGCATGCCAGGCACACATTGTCCTTTGAATAATTTTATTAAAATTAATACTTTTTCACGACAGCATGTAAGGTGGTTGCACTTAATATTTTTTAAACTAGGTGAGAACCAAACGTAATTTTCGTATGTAAAATATGCCCAAGAATAAGAGTAACATAAAAAATAAGATCAAAGGTTTTAGTGCTGTGTATTATAACGAACTATAATTATATGTTAATTTAGTTTTAGTAATGTTTTAAATAAGTAAATGGTGTATAACAATATTTAAAACTAATTTTTTCTTTCATTATTTAAATGTGAAAATTCTTTAAATACTGGCAGGCTTTTTGAAACATTTTAATAAAAATCAACATATTTTACAAATTACAGGACAGGAACTCCAGAGAAAAAATTGTCTGGTAAATTTTAAAGAAACAATTCAAATATAACACTTCATATTTGATGTAAAAATTTCACTTTGAAAAAAAACAAACAATTTTTTATATAAATTGGTTTAAAAACATTTACAAGTATATTTTAATTTCCAACTAATATTACAATATTCAATGGACTGGATGAGAGAGGAATACAAAATACGCACTTTTACAAATATGAACTATTTGGTAGGTAAGTAATAAACTGGAGCGACACAATAGGCCATTGCCGACGGTTCAGGATAAATTCTGAAGGGAAAGATCCAAGGACACCTCATAATTTTGAACCATGGTCAGATGACAAGAACACCTGATCTGAAACCCCACTCTCCAAATTTCCATGCCAATGTGAGGATATTTGAGTCCACGACAGATTTAAAGTGCACCAGTCTCTGTGTACACGACGGTCTTTGGCTGGACTAAGCTTCGAACTCACAACACTTGGTTGCTGATCTGTTACTCTTCCAACTGGGCTACCGCAGCCTATGAATTATTTGGTATTTCTAATTTAAAACCAATAGTTATACATTTTTGTTATGATACTTTTATAAAGCAAGTTTTAGAATTTTGCTTTCTTATTTTTATATTATCCCATTCAATGCTGCTAAATACATTCCACTGCATACCGTCCCCCATAGGTGCTTCAGAAAATGGTAAAAGTAGATGCCACCAAGGTCTATAAAAAAGAAGTAAGAAACATAAGTAAAATGATACACTGCTAAACAAAATAATTTCCCTCTATAAAATCCGATCAAATGCTTTGTAGAAAAAGCAAACTTTAGTCTATATGCAAGCAATATATTTCTGACTATATATTTAAAGTAAACTAAGGCTTGTAAAATAATTTAATATTTCAGTATTTGGCGTTTATAAGTGTAAACAGTAATCAATTATATAATTCACAACCCACTTTCAATGCTTTTTAGGCATGTTTTATATAACCCACCAGTGACTAAGAAGGTAAATGCGTCGCTCTTACAAAACTGGTAAACTGAAAGGGCCCTGTTACAATTTTGAATCTCTTATGTGCCAAAGTTGGATTGACTGCTTGAAGTTTCCTAGTTTCTTCAAAACAACATGTAAATGTAGGCCAACTTCCATCAGGGGAGGGATGTCCCCCTGGTTCACATTGTGTGCAGCCCCTCTAATGGTGCCCAGAGGTAATGTGAGTCTGCCACATTTTCACCAATTTGTGCTCGAAGTGTCATGATCCACTCAAGTTGGCATTGGGAAATTCTTTTTAATTTTATTAAAAATTGCACCTTTACATACTTGATGTAAATAAACTTTAGAAGAAAATATTAATTGATTTGTTTAGTACATGTATAATTTAGAATACTAATAATTCAAGTTCTTTATCATATACTTGTTTATTAGTTATTAAAAATGAGTAACAAAATCTTTTGTATCATACATAATAGTGAAGTCATTAATCCAAAATTAATGAACAATTATGAATGTTATAAAACTTATGTTTTGTAACCTACAATACAAATTTTACAGTACATATAAAATTACCTGCGAAAGCCAATGCATAAAAATATTTTCCAATTCTTTGCAGGTCCAAAATTATATGGATTTTTATAAACCTATAAAGAAAAAATAATTTTAAGTCAGCTGAAAATTAATATGCATTAAAACTTTAATCTATCTTAATGTATGAAAGTATAATTTTTTTACACCTAACAATATTTCTCATGAATTGTACTCAACATGTTGACGTTAAGCGGATTGAATAATTTAAATTAAAAAAATTATATAAAATTTTGATTTTTGAAAACCTACCTTTTAAAATTCCTGAAAAGATAAATTTTATCAGCCTGATACACACAAAAAGTTTCAAGTTGAAACATCAAAACCATAAAAGATGTTAATTATTTTGCTTAACTAAAATTTTTATAGGATTGAAATGGAAATATACAAATGTTTCATTTTTTGCTCAGAGGGTAGCACATAGCCCTTAGTTTATTGTTAGTCAAATCTATGTTTAGGCAGTCTGAACCATAAAATATTTTTTGCTTAAAATATAGTAAGAGTTCCAACTTCATATTTACAGCTTATGTTAAACATTCATAGGCTAAAATAACATACTTCTTAAAATTTTAAAATGTATGTTTTTAGAAAATCCTGGGTTTGACTAAAATTGTTTTCTATGAAAATAGTCATGGTTGTAGTACATTAATCAGAAGCTTGTTTAACAGACTTTACAATAAGCCCAAGTTCAGCTTTCCAGCATAAGTGGTTGGTTGATTTTGGGTTTATGGCACAAGGACCATATTTGGCCAATCTGCACCAAACACAAGACAACAATGAGGGAAAAAAGCAGAAGGGGTTAGATGAGGGTAAAGGGAGGACAGATCACTTGGGTTCTTCGGGGTCATGATACCCATACGAAATTTGTAACCTTATGATCCAAATTTTGCTGTTTTTTCTAGTTTTTAATGAGCTGTGACTCAAAAATTAATTTAGACATGTATCTCATATTTTGCAAATTTATTTCTTATATTAGGCTACATATACACAAAATTTTATTAAAATCGGAAAAAGTCAGGTTGAAAATGATGCTTTGAAATAGAATGATCCTTTAGGAGATATTAAACTTAGGGCTGAAGAAAATGCCATATATTGAGCAGTATCTCATTTCATATAGAGCTACAGTACTTTTAGTGTACTTACAGAAATAATTTATAATTTTCCCAAAATATTACATCACCTTAGATATTCCTTTATGTAAAGCATTGCTCAAAACTAAGTATAAAAATTTAATTTCATAACTGATTTCTCAGGTTATAATTAGTGGGAGAGAAAAGCTTACCTGTCCTTCTTTTAAAAGTCTCTCTGTCTCGCGTTTGTTAATATGGCCTTCAACACTAGTTTCCCCTCTAGAAATAAGTCGAGCATGCCATGCCACCAGTCCACCCAGTACAAAGAGAACAGCAACACATAAAAGAGCAGCATAGACAATGCAGGAGTGATACAAAGTTTCAGGCCATTTATTTGTTCCATTTGTTGAGTTTGTAAGAAGGCTATGCTGAATATCTTCTTGCTGTAAAATACATTTTTTGAGTAACAGTAACTAAATATTTTGTGAAACTAAATACTTAACATCTCATTAATCAGGATGAATTTGTGGGACCCATGTGATGTGAATTAACTATACTAGGAGATCAACTGTAACCATGTATTGTGTTGGTTTTAGTTATATATTAGAGTAGCTTTTGTAAGATGTGCAGCTGTGTTGTGTACCTCGTAATAAAGCAGATTTCCCCACTTTAAAGCCTTCTCAATTCACCTGATAACAAAGTGGCAAAGGAAAAACTGAATCATGAAAACTGCTTGGTATGTCAAACATTTTATTTGACAGAAACATTCTACTGATGATAAAACATTATTGATTCAACAGTGCACTGTGATACGGTCACAATCATTAGATTTTACAATTCCAGTAAAAAAAGTAAGTAGATGCTCGTCTTAGTGTCAAAATACTATATGAAAAATTCAAGGCAGATAATCCTAATGCAAAAGTGGGATATGACTACTTTTGTCTATATTTCAATGAAAACTTAGACTATTTCTTTGGAAGACCTCAAGTTAATGTATGTGTGAACTTGAGCAAAAACTGAAGAATAGGTCACTTTGTGACACAGCAAGAGCTGCTGGTTTACTAGCATTGGGCTAAAAAAATTTACGTCGAAATAAAGAACGTCTCGCTGCGCATGAGGGAAGATGCTAATTTAAAAAGAACAATTTGGCAATTTGCTATGACTACATGCAGAACTTGCCACTTCCACACATACCGGTGCAAAACATATTTTATTTATACCAGATATGGGTTAATACATTTGGGATACATAACCTGGCTACTGGGAAAGTTGATTTGCACATGTATCATGAAGAGCAAAAAAGAGTCCAAACGAAGTCTGCTAAATTACATCAACCGGAATAAAGCCAATGAACATGCAAATCTGCTTCTCTTTCCTGACGGATGTAGAAGACAAAACAAAAATCATTCTCTGCTTAAGATTGTGTATGACCTTAGTTGAACTAAAAGTGTTTGAAAAAGTTGAAATCTTTTTCTCTATTAGGGGTCACTCTTTCCTACCCTGCGACAGGAACTTTGGGACAGTGAAACGTCTAATTCGAAAAGCTGATCGGATCTACTCACCTGACGAATGAGGAGCTCAGAGAAGTCAAGCAATACTGGAAGATTTAATGTTATAAAGGTTACTACCGAAGATGTAAAGGAATTTAAAAAGTGGTGGCCCTCATTTTACAAGACATGCATTTCTGATGAAAGTTATGGCAGGCATGTAAGAAAAGAGGACAAAGTAGCCTTCAAGATATCTTCTGTCTGCCACACTATCATCAACGAGCAAAATAAAGTTAGACCTACATTCAAGTAAGAACACTTTCACGCTGAGGAAACCAAACGTTCTTCTCACTGGATTGCCTAATCTGTCATTTATTACTGTAGATTAATTGTAGCTTTATGAAATGTAAACGTTAAAAACATGGGCTGTAATTTCATCAGATGAAAATTCAAGTGTTAACATACCAGAAGTAACTGTGGTTTGAAGACAACATGTCTTGTAATACTTTTAATGAAGTTCAACAGGACTGGAGAAAAACTTTTGTACTATAAATATAAGGCAATACATAAAACAAGAAATAAATCATAAGAATGGTATCACTTTGTTATATTATTGAACAATCAATAGAGTAAAATGTCCAACTATATATAATTTATATGCTATAAACCAAACTTCTTTAATCTGATGAAAATAATTCATCAAACATTGACAGAATTTATGAGAAGCAAGAAATTCAGAACATGCTGAATTTTGAGTCACCAAGACATGCTACTCATTCATCTGCAGTAAAACCTTACAAAGTAACCATTTGTTCTTTGTTTTATTTTAACTCAAAGGGATAGTTGTAAAATAAATTTTGGAGAAACATCTGGCAACTGTTAAGAAACAATCTGCCTCAAACAACTAACCCTGTTCTTTCCCATATCAAGATCAAAAGCAGTCATTCAAGGTTAGAAGACATCAGCCAGGTTATTTGAGTGTAGTCAAAACATTCAGCTTCGAACACATATCAATGTCTTGCATTGATTCCCACATTGCAATTTGAATTATATCAACTGTGGTAACAAAGAAACCAGACATATACAGTAGAGTAGTTGAATCTTTAACATATAATACAGCAAGATTTTTATTCAAGTTAACTCAACACAGGAGTCTAAAGTTGATAAACAGACAAGAAAGAAACTTTTCTTTATAATGGAATTTGTATTAAGAAAGCTATATTAACTTCAATGTGATCTATGGAAACAAAGGTTTTGATTTCATTGGAGTGTTGCTCTATCAGAATTGACCAGATATTTTCTCTGCATCTAAAAAGTTTCAAGACAGAAGGATCACAATGGTGATCACTCTGAGGAATTAAAGGTTAAATACTGATAATTTAATAAATAGAAAATTAGTGTCTGTGACTCCTACAATTTCTTTTCCTGAAAATAGTTGTTATAAGGAATGGGGATTGTGAGAAGTTTATATAAATTTCTATTTTTCATTGTTTCAACATAAAAGCAATAAACAGAGTCATTTATAAGCAACTCCAGAATTCTGATTAATAAAAAAAGTTTAACTATTTTGTACTTTTAAGTTCAAAACGAAATATTTGAAAACTGAAAAATCTTTATTTAAATTAAATTTTTTTATTGAATCAGACTTCTGATAATTTTGGCGATCCATTTTCATTTAGTTATATATTTTAGTGTTCACTAAATATGCAAAAATAGTATTTATATGTATGAAAGACACGAATCCATCCAAAAGTATGAGCAGTTTGTATTAAATATTACATCTAATAATTAAATAAATATAATGGATATGGTAGGTTCCATTCTTATAGCAATGTCATAAGGGCATCTATCAATACCAAAATCTATATATAAAAATGGATGTGTATGTATGTTCTCTATACAAATCTAGTTTGACCAATTCACACCAGATCTGGTACACTTATACTTTGGAACCCTGCAAGTAACATAGGCTACATATTAACCCCTGTTCTCTTTAACCTAAGTGTGCAGAGGGGGCTAAATCAATTTGAAATTGCCATAGGAAAAACATTGAGCATAAAATGATTGCGGTACGCAACTCTGTTTTACCAATATTGATCGAAAATCAAATTTTCTAGTAAGATTGTTTTACCAGTATTGCTCGAAAAACAATTTTTTCTGAAACATTATAACTAAACAATTTAAAATTCTAATTATGTTTGAACTGATTTTTTATTTCTTTCCACAATATAAATAATTTAGGAATTTTTGAATGATGAAAAATGGATATTTAAAATACTTAATTTTACACAACTTGCATTTTGTAATGGAACACGAAAAGCCAAAACAAAAAACTCATTGATCATAAAAGTGTAAATTTGCAATTCGGTATCTGGCAACAGAAAAATTAATGTTTTATTTTATAAATTAGATTTAGAATTCCGTGCTTGAGTATTTGAGTTAAGACAGAAATGTTGCGGTCATATTTGAGCATTTCTAAGTTTTGTAAATTTGTGTTCTTTTTGTATAAATTCAATGTCTATCAATATTTTTCAATTGTCTTTTTCGAATTTCTCTATTTCAGAATATTCTCATGCCATCGAAATTCGATACGCTTGCTCAGATCGTTCGTTTTTCAGAATTCTACATTTTCAATTACCAGAATTTCGTTTGTTTGTATTTATGTGTTCCATTACTTTCCATATTAGATATATTATTTAGGAGTTAAATTGTAATGAATTATTTTTATTTTCTGCCAAATACCACTAGACATGGGAACAGGTAAAAATAATCGTAAACGACCAATATTAGTGCCAAATCCATAGTTTTCGGCGTCGCTGAGATGGATAGTGACACTCCATCATCCAAGCCATTTAAATCCAAGTTCAGCCCCCATCGGCATGGAGGTTGAGAAGGGGTGAAAAATAAAATGTCTAAAATGACCGAGATTAGTGTCGAATCCATAGTTTTTCGGGTCGCTGAGATGAATAGTGACACTCCCGATGCCGTTAAAGTCCAAGTTTAGTTGAATAGAACTCTGTAGAACCTTCTGGAAATTTTTAGAAATGAACAGAACTCTAGAACCTTCTGGAAGATTGGGGAAATGAATAGAATTCGGTAGAACTTTCTAGAATATTGTGGAAATGAATACAACTCTGTAGGGCATTCTGGAAATTTTTAGAAATCATGCCCAGGTCTTGGACTCATGGATGTTCGAGAAAATTCCAGCACCCACTCGAATCTTAGATGGTCATATTTAAGGGAAGCTAACTCGGTAAATCTTCCAGTTTATCCTCTTTCAGTGAATGTGAGTTTCATTTCGCTCTTTTAGTTGATTGTATAAATGTTTCCTACTTTATTTGAGTGATAATATGCATTTTGGATTCAAGTTCATTAATCAACATTCATTGTCCATTGCTGTAACAATGCCTCCAAGGAAACGCAAGGTGATTGGTCAAGTGCAATCAAAGGCTAAAAAAATGAAACAAGGTAGACAAGAAACTACTGAGGAGAGGAATAGAAAACTTGTGAAGCTGAATGAGAGAGCTGCTACATCTAGAGTTTCAGAGACAGTACAGCAGCGTGAGGCTCGACTACAGGATATGAAAGACAGAGATACTACATCAAGAGCTTTAGAGACAGTACAGCAGCATGAGGCCAGACTACAGGATATGAAAGAGAGAACATCTAGAGCTTCAGAGACAGTACAACAGCGTGAGGCCCAATTACAAGATAAGAGATAGAGCCATGCTTCTCCCACGGACAACTTTATGTTGCTTGCTCAAGGGTGGGTTCATCCAAAAATTTATTTATTCTTGCTCCTGGAGGTGAAATGTTGTTTATAATAAAGTTTTGTTAAATTAATATTATAGTGAATTTGTAAGATTTTATTTTATATGTATACTGTACTCTTATACCTTTAAAAACCTGTAAATAAATTTACTTTGATTTTACACTATAGATTTGATTCCTTTTCCTGTCTAATAGAAGATTGGAATAAATACATACCTGGGCAACACCAGGTAATTATCTATCATCTATATATAAAGCAGAGTTGGCATCTGTGTCTGTTCTCTATACAAATCTACACTGTTTGACTAATCCACACCAAATTTGGTACTTATACTTTAGAACCCTGTGGGTAACGTAGGCTACATATTAATCCCCGTTCTCTTTAACCTAGGTGTGCAGAGGGGCTATAGCATTGAGTTTCCTTACTATCACAGTTTGACCAATTCACATCAAATTTGGTACACCTATTCTTTAGAATCCTGAGGGAAACATAGGCTAGATATTAACTCCAGTTCTATTTGTCCTGGGTCTGTAGAGGGGCAAAAAACAATTAGAAATCTCCATAGGAATAACATTGAGTTATATTCCGACAAATTACAAATAATTCAACATGAGCAACGCTGGGTTAATCAGCTAGTAAGGTTATAAAAGACAGTGTGCGTTATAATGGAATCCATAACAGTTTGTCTCAATCAAATTACACTCATGAAATTTTAATAAAAATACTTACTTCAGAATTTCCAAAAAAGTGGTCATAAGCAATAGGAATTCCAAATATAATTACAAACACAACTCCAATCCATGAATAAACACAGAACATGAAAAAGTATCTATGATTAAAGTGCCCAATGCAATTATTGAGCCAAGCTGAATAAGTTAAGGGAATGAGATGCCAAGTTTTATATTTTCTGAGCATACAAGAGGGTTACTATAATATTCAAAAATATAATTTAAATGAAATGAAACACTAATTGAAATAAGAAAACATCATTTACTGATTGAATATTATCTTCATGGAATCATATACTAAACGTGTTATGAAATAGTCTCCCTTCATCAATTGGGCAGGGTCTGAAACACCCGTAAGTGCATGGTATGTCTATGGTAACTTTTCAGCCTGACCACTGAAGGTTAAAAATAAAATAATGCTTATTTTTTTCATATTTGGGATTGCCATCAGCAAAAACAGGAGATTATTTGGATTTCAAGCTTTTTGTTTTATCAGTTAATCACTCAAATACTGGGTCATGAATGTTGCATTCCATATAATTTTTTCCTGAAAGTGTGCAAGAGAAATATGATGTTAAGGCTGACTTTAAGAATGCATGGAAAAGAGTTGAACACTTATCAGGCATTTTAGACCAGCTAAATTAGACATACCTAAAACTTCAGAGAAAGGAACGATTACTCTGTTTTATGATAATTTTCAGGATTGTATCCAAGCAGCCAAACTGGATCAGAAAATAAATCTTGCAAACATTGATGCTGAATCTTGAAACAAATGAAACCAGCATTCCTGTACAAGTACAGGATGAATTCTGGATCTGTGAAGAGCTTTTGGTGTAATTTGTCATTAAAAATGGCTGACTCGGTCTGAGTGTGCTATGTATGCATCTATCATACATAAATGACTGGTGCGAATGCTAAATTCATCATGATGGCTTTTAAAATTTTACTTTTATTTGACTCAATATCTGTACTTTAGAAGAAAAAGGGCCAATGTCCAAATTCGCAGACTTTGAGTTTTGTTTACCAAGCTCTTAAAAGTAATGAGTCATGCTAAAAAAATATTGCTGATGCTCTGTTAATACATTTTGAGTCGGACCCTTATCAAAAAGGCCAATGCCAACCATTCACATTTTTAGAAACGATGTGTGCAGGAGGAGTATGGCACAAAGGCAAGTCTTGCACGATGAATTCTTCAAACTCTCAAGTGATGAACAGGAGCAGCTAATTGCTAACACAGTTCTCAAAATTCAAAAGTCGAGAAAGGATATGCACCCAGAAAACACAAAACTGAAGACAGGTTTCAAGAAAGTACCTTTTAAATATTTAGAGTGAAACAATTGAGGTATATTAAGTCTACCTATTTTATTGCATAATTTGCTATGCACTTGCTCAATCTTAAAAAGTAACTGAAAAGAGAAGTGAAGATGAACAGTTGTCCACCCTATGGCAGAGGGAAACATTGGAAACACGTTAGAATTGATGCCAAAACAAAAGAGAATATCAGACAGTACATAACAAGCTTAGAAACATCTCATTACTCAAGGGAAAAGACAGCAAACAAAAAGTGCTACCCTTAAGTACTGATTTATATGTGGCATAAATATATCTCTATTATAAAAGGAAGCGTTTGTGTGTCTGTGTGTGCGGTGTCTAGATGAATCTATAGCACTTACAGCCATGAAATTTGGCACAGGTAGTCCTAAAGGTGACTGAATGTACCTCGAAACCCAAATTTAATCTGGAAATGTTTTTAATTTATTGGCATATTTTTGTATTATTTGGTTTCCTAAGAATGGCAACAGTGTAGAGTGATCAGATGTGAGAGATCACACAGCTTCTGCTCTTGGCAATAAGCCAAGGCTCTCTGTTTACTTTCTAAGGATGTCTGATAAGGCAGTCGTGTAAATATCTGTATGTAGCTACGGACCATCCAACGTATTCAAAGCGCTCTTGATTAACTTTGTAAATTTTTTTGTACTGCTTTCTGTTTGTTTGGGTATTTTTCGCAAATAGTATATAGTGGTTATTTCATAACTTACTTTTGAGTTTGTACCATTTCTGCAATTTTGTTTATTACTGTTTATAATTTGGTTTTGATTTCGCTGACATTGTGATTCATTTAGGTTGTTTGTCGGATTAAGTGAGATTAAGCGTTAAGACTTTTTAAATGTACAGCTTTATTTAAAGATTGAATCACATTTTTATTTCAGTAATGGTTATTTCATAACTTACTTTTGAATTTGTATAATTTCTATATTTGTATAATACAAATCTATCGACACTACATGTGACAGATGAGGCTGTGAACTACACAAGAGTTTTTGAAGACATTGGAGCCCATCTGGAGTACCCTCACACATATTAGAGATGAAGATTGGGGCACTGATTATGCTTCTCACAAATCTGCATCAACCTTCACTCTGCAATGGAACAAGACTAACAAGAAACTGATGCTGAATATTATTGAAGCCACCATCATGACTGGACTTGCCGCATGCCAAATGGAAGAACATTCAACATAGTGTATCAGGAAGCTCTCTAAGCAAGAATCAGTAAGGTGGAAGGAATACGGCGACATGGCCGTGTCATGTCGAGTGGTGGTGGGACTCATTCTTAAAATTGTTTTTTCTTTTTAATGTTTTCAGAATCAATGAGGACATAAGAAGAATGATGTCACGGGCAATGCCATGCAGGTACTGCTAGTTGGTTATATGTAGAGCAATGGTAAGAAAATGAAACTTCTGTTTTCTCTTTATCATTCACCATTAAAGAGCTGCATCTTTACAGTGATTCATGCTAAAACAAAACAAATACATAACAGTAATGTTTTGTAATTTGATGTGTGAATTGAAAACAGAAAAGAAAACATTGAAGACTTATTCATCACTTCATGGAGCCTGGACACTCATATGGAGGTGGATATGATCAATGCATTTATAGAAAATGCTAAAAATAAAGCCTTGACATTGAAGTTCCCCAAGACTGGTGTAACTTCATCAAATCAATATCAAGAAGCCCATGTTGTCTGTGGTGAAATGCTACAATGTGATTTTTTCAATCTCACAATTCTTTTTAGTACAAGACTTGTCAATAGGAAGAAAAATGAAGATAGACCAAATAGCTTAGTCAAAAATTAGGAATGAATTTACTCAAGATGAATTTCAATTTTAGGACCTATTTGGTAGAGTTCTTCCACCACACCCTATCAGTTGCAACCTTTCAATGAGCCCTTGACCCTAGCTGAATTAGAAAGCAAGATTTGAAAGTCTACACTTTCATCAGTAACAATAAACAATGTTGTTCTTAACTAATTTCATCTACTGCAGTAGCCAATACAAGATTTGGAAAGTATTTTTATATGCTATATTTAAAAATTACTAAATTGACTGTTACCAAAACCATGCAAAATGGACATTGGATCTTTTCTACAAAGTTACAGATATCTACAAGTGTGTATTTCAGAGTCACTTCATACAAAAATAAAGGCAAGAATAGGACTAAATCTTGCAGATAAGGTTGGTCGGTTTTTATGGTGCAAGGGCCATATTTGGCCAAACAATGCTTTTTCCATCAAATAAATAGACCTACACACAAGGAAAGTTTTACTGACACAAAAGAAATACAACCATGGTAGTTTTAGAGTAACTGAACCTTTGCCACTTACAACTTACAGGCTGCTAGCAGAGGGCAAACCCACTGAGCCACCGGTTGGCTTTGAGAACCACTCAGCAGTGAATCTAAAAATGGTTCACCAGATGAAAGTACAACCATACACTAAATATTTGCTTGAAGTAATGTTTGAAAAAACTATTTTTAATGTGATTTTGACACTAATTACATGTCATTTTTGCATATATGCTGATAGAAAGGTTGTAAGTTTGCTTGGTTATCTTAAAAAGATGTTGCAACTAAAAAGAGGTTAGGTATGAAACAATGCATTATATAGCAATAAAGAGTAGTTTTATTTAAAATATATTTAGAATACCCAATATACTTTCAAAATGCTTCAATAAAAAGGATACGGCAATGATGATCCATTTTCAGTATGCAGCGATTGCATACAACACAATGATGGGTTCGAGGAGGTTTTGGAGCAATACATCTTTTACAAATGGTAGCAGCTTCAGTAATCATAGCTCCCTTTGAACAAAATATCAATAAGTCATAACAAAAGTTGTAAGCATAGCTAAATGTGCATAAATAATGAAACACTAATTTCTTGATATGTTTTATGTAAAATGCTCAACTGAAATTCACTCATGCATAAAAAGAAACATTTTAACAGTGATAGTGCTTTATGCAGAAATGTCAAATATTTACTATAAATTCCAAAAATGAGTCTTTGATTTACAGAAATATGACAATTTGGATGGGGTTATAATCAAGATTATACTGTCAAAAGTTGTACATTTTATTGAAATTCCTTTTTCTGAATTAAAATATGGGCAATTTTATGAATGCATAATAGGACAACACAATAGGATATAATTAAAGGCATAATTTGTTGTTAAAAACATTAAAATCGAATATTGTTTAAAAAATGAACTATATTTATGGACTTCAACTCGCCAAATGATAGATAATCGTGACTAAGAGGTTCGCTGTCATGTTTGATTTCAGAGAGAATTGATACTAATTTGGCAATACCTTATGGTACAATGGCACCATAAGGTATTGTGTAATTAATAATGCAAATATATGTAATTAAGTTTTTCACACAATCATGGACATTAAATTGTGTTAATATTCAATTTTCATTTAAAATAGACATAAAAAAAAGAAACATTTTCTTTCCATTAGGTTTTACAAATTTTACACTTGTCATTTAATAGGGAAAATATCAGACTACTTTTTGCAATTCTAGAAATTTCTCACTTCAAATTAAATATTTTAATGTACTGTAAGGTCATACTTTTTTTGTATCAGAAAAGATAAGTATTTAATCTGATTCAAATGCAATCATGAATCACTATCTTTTATTTTGAAAATTCAAGAAATGGTAGTACATCTGAAGCTATCAATGATCGAATGTTTATAATTTTATCCTTGTTTAGTCAAGAGATCCACTGTTGGATAGTGGGGTGCCAGCTCATGCGTTGACCTCGTCATCTGATCTTAGTTCAAAGTTACGAGGTGTTGTCCTCTGATTCCTTCATGATTGATACGGACTGTCGTCAATAGTCCATTGTGTTCCTCCAGTGAAACGCTAATTAACTACCAACCCATTAATGGATATTAGACTACCTCCTTTTATATTTGGTAGGTGTCTAGGATAAAGTACAAAGTTTCACTGTGCAGCTTACTTTTTTATCTCTAATAAGAAAACATGGAATGCAAAACTGGAAGGGGTATGAATAGGATTTGCAATTTTTTTTAATTCAGATATGAGTATAAGTTTGAATCAAATATTTAAATAAAACTTGGTTTAAAAATAATGCATATTTGTGCTTCTTAAGTGGCTTCATTTGAAGAAAACCTGCTTGTAACAGAATTCTGGGAAAAATGACAAAATTGCTTTGGTTTTTAATATTCATCCAATGGCAGATTTAAATGCGCAATACAAACATAAAAACATCGGAATATGCAATTTTCCAAGTAAACTCAAATTACAAAAGAATGCAGACCACACAATAGCACTGCTTATTCAAGGGCTATTCAATAGTGATAAAAATGAAAATAATGCAATTTAAAATCATGCATAAATATCTAAAATCTATAAAACAGACTGAAAATACTTTTAGAACCAAGCAGTGAAAGCAAGTTGGTTAGTCTAGAAAAATAAATTAAAATTGTAATTGTAAGTAGTTTTAAAACTACATATACTCCACATAGACTTGTCACACATATATATATATTCTATTTGAAAATATGATATATTTTCTAAATATGTCAACCTCAATAGAAGTTAACAGGAAAATCAGTTAATGCATACACACCTGAGGGGGGAAACCTGGATTAGTAGTAAATGCCATATAATAATAAAACACCACATTTATAAGAAGCCAGTGTCCAAGGAATAATGCAAGAGCTAATACATAAAAGTTTTGTTTTAAATAAAATGGAAGACCAATGACATAAGCTATAGTTATCAAGGATGAAGATAGAATTATCACAGCAGTAACACAAATCTGAAAAATAAAAGAATAACATCACCATACTCAGTCACAACAATATTTAAAATTATGCATTCCAAGTGTTTAAGTAACAAGGCTTAGTGCAGCTACAAATATTGTAGTACAAGTTTGCAACAAACCAAAACACAGGGAAAAACACATTAACTTACACTAACTGTAACAATTTAATTAGTAATCTTTTAAATTGAACACTAGGGCCAAGTTTTTAGTAGAAACCAATAAAGGCATATCTAGCATTAAAAAGCAGAAATTAATATTAAGAATTTAAACTTCCAACAATGAATAACAAGGTGAAATTAGCTAGCATTGTGACAACAGGGTCATTCCATACAAAATGAGCTGTGGCTGACATAGCACTAATTTTAATGAAAATTGGGTTTTAAAAAGGTCACATTTAGAAATGAGCAACTGTAAAATTTTAGATTTCAGAAATGTATATTTTGTTATTTATTGACTTAAAAGCTTAAGGTCATGCAAATGTAAATTTTTTAGCACTAAAAGTAGCCTGTTTGTGACCATATATTTCAATAAGTTAATGACGCAAAAAAATTTGTATCGTTACATTCTCCAGAAAAAGGTTTCTTTGGAAAAGTAAGTATATAATTAAATAGCCATCACTGTTGAATTTGAGACTGACAAAAACAGAAATTTAGCCAATTTTTAAATTTCAAATAGTTCTGGTAAATGGAAAGACGATATTAAAAATTATTCTTAAATGAAGAACTTTTTATAACACATAGTGTGGTATAATTTAGTGATTGAATTTCTACTCCTTAGTAAAGAAAAACATTTTAAAAGTAAAATTATGAAAAAATGCAATTTTTCAAATACTTATTTAACTGTGAAGGAAAACTCCGAAAACATCAAAGCTTTTTATTTTAACAATAGACCAAGATGTCTTTTATGTCCTGAAATTTTCATTATTGCCTTTTGCCCCATAAACATTTTTAACTAGATGCAAATTTGACTTTTTTTACTGCCAGCTGATGAGTTATAAGCTTCAATATGAAAAAAGCAATAAAAATGAAATAGTTATTATGATGAATGGGCAAAGTTTCACATGAAATTACTTTTGTAAACTGCTTTTTTTGCTTAATTCAAGAAGTGATCAGTGAAATAATTATTTAGTCAGGGGAAAGTTCATTTTGTTAGAAGTCGTTTTGATTTGTTTATATCCATAGGAAATGTAAATATAAAAAACTATTACTTGTGAACATTAAATAACTTTCGTAAATATTTATTATTAGACAGGTAAATACAATATCTAATATCGAGCGTAAAAAATAATTTATAATCCCTTTTCTTCCAAATGTTGAAGTGGGAGACATTTTGCCTTTTCTGAGAAACTGTGAAGTAAAAACAACTTGCTTAAAAGAATTTTCTGATTTTACAGATAAAGCTGGAAAACTGTTGAAATCGGGAAAGAAGTTTGAAAACATTTGTCTCCACTTATGAAATGGAAACATCAGAGAAGCAGTACTAGAAACTCAATGCCAGTCTACAGTAGATGGGGTATTCACCAGTTTTTAACTAGTGAATACCCCATCTCTCATACTGCAAACTCAGTATGATTTAAAGAGAGCATAAGGGCCGCAGTAGCCTGGTTGAAAGAGTAACGAACTAGCAACCGGAGGGTTGCAAGTTCTAATCTAACCAAAGACAGTTGTGTACAAAGGGGCTGGTGCACGTTAAATCTGTCATGGCCTCAAATGTCCTTACATTGGTGTGGTGTGGAAGTTTGGAGAGTGGGGGTGCCAGCTCAGGTGTGATCTTGTTATCTAATCATGGTTAAAAACTATTTGGTGTTGTCCTTGATCTTTCCCTTCGGGGTTGATCTCGGACAGTCGCCAATAGCCCGTTGTGTTGCTCCAGCAATTAAAAAATAGATAAAGAAAGCATTATGGCAAAAGAAAATTATAGGAAATTGTGTCAACTGCAAAAGTAAATTTGTTATAGTTTGCAAGTAAAACCCAATGAGATAATAATGTACCTGTCGAATTGAGTCTAAGCTTCGACAAAGGTTTAATGAAATTCCAGCAGCTATTATTTAAGCAAGTAACTATCATTGTTACACCCCGATTCCAATTTGACATCAGTCACAAATCCTTGCTCCATATTTATCACAATCACTAGTGAAAAAAGTAAAGATTATCAGAATTCGGTAGCCATAGGTGAAATTTCAATTCAGGCAAATATTACAAAATTGAACAAAATACCTCTATCATATTGGGGAAGCAAATATTATTTGGTTGGTGATAACCATCGCCAGTATTGGCGATAATTTTGGAATATGGTTAACCCATTGTAGGACTATCCAAATAGTTGACTAAATTTTCAGTTGCCAATTAAGTGATGTGCTGCTAGTGTTCTTGAGTGGTATCAATTTTACTAATGTTTTAAGACTCAAAAGGCAAGCCTTAATATTTTACAACTGACATATATATTTCTCTAAAATATTGTTTTTGTCTGAGCTTTCCTCCATTTGATTTTGTATGCCTATTTAGAGTGGGAAATAGTCCTTTGCTAATTTGAAGATGAAGGAAATAAAAGCTGACTTCCAAACTTCAATTGTTTTATCAGACATAGTAATGCAATTGGAATGAATTTCAACGATGCCTTTCAATTTCTTTAGCCCATAGAAAACTTTTTAATTCTATGAAAATCAACAATTTTTCATTTTTGCAACTAAATTTTAGCTTAAATATGATGCTTAAAATTGTTATTTTTACAAATAGATACAAAAAAAATTTTCAGATTACAAAAATATGAAATATCGTTATCTACGTTGGGTAGATTTGAGAAACAGATCTTCAAACATGCAACATTAAGCGATTTCACAATTGCTCTTCAAAGTTGCAAGTCCTTAAAATGCATGAAGCTTCCAAAATATATAATTTCAATCCAAATTATTTTGGGATACTGTTATTTATGTATAAACTAAATCCCTGTACTAAATTTCATGAAAATTTATTATACAGCCACATACAGGTTGTTTCTTATTTAAGCTAATTTCACACGGTAGGTAGGTATTTAATTAAAGCCGCACTGGAGCAATGCAACAGGCTATTGATGACGGTTCGGGATCAAACCCAAAGCTCATTTCACATGGAATGACCCAACTATGAAAATTTGTAACCCTGTGGTAGTCGGTCTCCTAGTCCCTAAATTTTAATTACAAAACCTAAAATTGCTCGTGACAGGCAGTCTTGCTCAACGATAATATTTAGGAGAAATACAAATGAGACAATATAGACGTATTTAACAAAATTAAATTTTATGTTTATAATTATGATTCCAAATTATGCTACAGAATAATCAATAACAAAGGAAAATTCTATTTTTCTCTTAAATGTACAGAATATAATTTGATATGAAATGAGTAAAGGTTACAATATTCAGTAAAAACAAAAAATATCAAACATGAAAAACAGTTAAAACATGTAAATGTATTTAAAATGATAAAGCTTACAAATATTCAGCAAAAAGCAACAAAAAATATCAAACAAGAAAAACCATCAAAACATATAAATGCAATTAAGTTTCTTGATAGGATTAGTAGGTCTTCATCTTATATGCCCTCAGGTAGCAAACAATGACCATAGAGTGACAAACTAAACCTCTAAGGATTAACAATAAATTTTCAACACTATTAATTGGATAATGAGGTTTTCTCTTGAACCATGATTCTCAAACACGTAATTTCCAAATATCCTTTCAAATCCACATATAAAGTGGGCCACACTCATTATTAAGGCACTGTCATCAACTAGAGTCAAGTTTTTGAATGGTTGGTTTTATGGTGTAAGGGCCGTATTTGGCCAAGCTGCACCAGGAAGTTTTGTGAATGAACAAATAACTTTTCACATTACAGTTGAATCTAGTAATTTGATTATGAGTTGGTATTTTTAATTTTGACACTGTACTTATACCTCCATAAATTACAATTTAGTTATCAAATATGATGCCAAATTTTCAAAGGCCTGCAAACTCGACTCAGCTACAGTCCAAAGAAAGCGATTTTTGAATAATTTTTATACATATTTATATCATATTAAACTTAGAAAAGCTTTCAAAATTTTGTACTTTCACTTTGAGAAGTAATATTGTAACTAGAGGTTGCAGGTCTTTGTTATTTAAGATACTAAGTAGTGTAAATTCTTAAAAATATACAGAACTTAGTAAAAATATGTACAGTAAATAAGAATTTTTTTACTGTACATATTTTAAAAATTCTTACAGGACCTAAAATTATTAAAATAAATTAATTTTAAAAATACTTACAGGACCTAAAATTTTAGTAAAATGATCCACAAACCAAAACATAGGTTCCATACATGTATCTCCAACAAAATATCGATCAGCAAAATCATTATAGAATAATGAAAGTAGAGTTAGTTTCATTAGACCATACATTAAGAAAATCCAATGCAAAAAACCTCTCCCTCTTGACAAGAGTTTCCTATACATGCTACTCATGATTAGTATTTTGAAAATGGAATTAGTGGACTAGAAACACATTTTGAGGAACTTTGGGTGATTGGTTTCCTTGAGACTTTTAGCTGCAGAATCAGGCTTTTGTCTCCAATCTTCCTAATTGATCTAGATTTTAGACAAATGAAATAAAGAAATCAAAATTTTTCAATTAATATAAGAAATCTAGTTGTCACTTTAAAGACTTTGAATGCAGAAACTGTTCATCCATTTTTAGGCTTTGAGATCCTGGAAAAAATAGAGATAACAGCATGTTTTTAGTTTCGAATTTAAAATCCAATTTTTAAGAAAAAAACACGTTTTTATTGAAATTGCTTTTCACAAAAAACTAATTCATGCGTTTTGTACATGCTGCAAATAATTTATTTTATCATGAACAAGGTGGTGTTGAACAAAAAAATTCAGAAAAAGAATTTTATCATAGATAAAAAAGTGGCAGATTTATGTTTCGGTCATGGATTAAAATGTACTGCAATCAAGGGACCGAAATTTTTATATGATGAAGCAACGTGTATAAGTAAACATCTATTGTCGCGTCTATCAACAGTAAAAATGAAATTGCAAAAAATGGTTTTGAAATATGTTACCGTTGGATAAACAGTGATACTCCTTTCCTTAAATCAAATGCATTTTGAATGCGTGAACACAAACACCGACTTCCATACACAAACACAAATTTAACTGAAAGCAAAACAACGGAATTTCATTTTCGTTCGCCGGACGATACATTTTAATGTTGCCATTTACTCAATGAACAAATTCTACAAAATGTTAGATAAAAACAACTTATTGATATAGTAGTTTCATTAGACATTAGCGCCACTATGGAGAAAGTAAAACATTATGATATAATTCGACTAAGCCTCAGTAACAAAAGGCTATGCAGACAAACTGCCTTTCGATTTCAGAAAATGTCTATGGCTAAACGAGATATGGACCAGATTCAATATTCTAATACTTTTTCGATCATTTCGTCTTGAAACTCGAATGGGCGGTGCTTAACGCCGATGTTTTAATGCAACTGAAACGACTCGATCGTGTATACTCGATTCACTGATTGATGATATTTTACTCCTCTTCACTTCGCAAGCAGGCTCGATTCGATCATTTTTTATTTACATTTGAGTGTGTTGATAGCAAATACTTTCCTGTGTTTTACTAGCGCTTACTCATTGTTTTCTAGGGCCGCGGTGGCCCGGTTGGAAGAGTAACGAACTAGCAACCGAAGGGTTGCGAGTTCGAATCCAGCCAAACACCGTCGTGTACAAAGGGGGCTGGTGCACGTTAAATCTGTCGTGGCCTCAAATGTCCTCACGTTGGCGTGGTGTGGAAGTTTGGAGAGTGGGGTGCCAGCTCAGGTGTTGCCTCGTCATCTGACCGTGGTTCAAAATTACGTGGTGTTGTCCTCGGATCTTTCCCTTTGGGATTGATCCCGGACCGTCACCAATAGCCCATTGTGTTGCTCCAGTGTGACGTTAATTGAAATACCCAATACCCATTGTTTTCTAAGCACTAATCAGGAGCATTTCGGACATGGGCCATATTCCTTTTAGGCATCAGAAAATAAATATTCTAATATTCAATGGCGTATTCCATGAAAAAAGAAATGGCAATTAAATGAGTCAAGAATTACCTTTGGATTACAAATAACAATATACAGAATAACATTTTTCCAGTGGTGAATATATTACTGTATATATTTTTCCAGTTTGAATCAATTGACATCTAGTTTACATTTCGTATCTTTCATTGTATTTGTCTTGGGTCTACACCCTCAATATGACATGCATTGATAAATTATATCAACTAACTGAATGCAGAAGTTAAATGTCGCTTTCAGTGTTTAGGTTGGCAAATTTGACTAGAGACACTTATATGTTTCTAAAATTTAATTTAAATTCTTAGATCTTATCTGCATTGAGACTCCTTGGCTCAGGATCATTTCAGGATCATTTACTTTGAAAGTCGGATTGTGTAATTTAAATTGGATTCCTCAGATCCCATATGTTCAAACTTGTCAGTCATGCAATAGCACAGTTTGTAGGTAGAAAGAATTGCTGCTTCTAATAAGAATCAAGACAAAACATGCTTTGTTTTCTCCGAAATAGTTATGCATATTTTGTTCTTGTTTAAGGTGGATGATACACAAGATGACTTGAGCAGTGCGACCTATAGTGGGTGAATATGAAGGAGTAGTTGTATGTAAAGAATAAAAGGAACTTTAACTTTTATATATATATATATATATATATATATATATGGCTTTCGCTTTCTTTGCTCATTCTATAATTGTGACAGGAAAGTTGATTGAAATTAGTAGATTGAGAAAAGATAGTCAATGCTTAAAATTGGGAGGAGAATAAAACAAGGAAATTGGTTTTATCAACCTACACAATATCGTTCGTAAGCAGACTTGCAGATCGACAAACCAAACCGACAAAAAGGGTAAACAAAAAAGACAACAAAGGACTTCTCACACAAGTGATCACTACCTTTCTCTTATTGGTCAATTGATGATAATGTGACGTCACAACGATTTGAGAAATCATCTTACTCCTGTGGTAACCTAACAGCTTCGATCACATTTAGAGGGGAAAATGAATACCAAACTTGATAATTTGTAACTATGCCCATAATTTGTAATTTAAATAACTTCTTTCTAAAACGTGTCTTTATTTGAAACTTCGCGAATGACATTTTCATTGTGTCTGTTGTGATTTCGACTAATTAAAAACTATGAAATTACTTTTTATGGAAATTCATTATTTTAATACAGTTGTGGGTCATTTCCCTCATCTTGAACATAATTAACTCACAACAGAATAGTAAAGCAGTAGACCGTACCATATGGGGTTCTTTTAGTAGATTGAAGTTGACGCGCCTATGCGCATCAACTACGAAGTAAATTGAGCACAAGCAGTTAAGGATATTGAATGAGAACTATACCCCATTTTTTTGTAAAACTCAATACAGAGTGCTAGAGTTTTGTGCGAGCATACGCATTCCAGTTTCGTTCGGAAAGTGACATAATTAGGAATGTTATAGTTACCACCGAGATAACAAGGCCAGATAGCTGTGACGTTTCAATCACGTGACTCACTAACTAGTAATCATAACAAACATCGCCGCATTGCCGTCTACTAGTGGATTGCCTTTAATGCAGCGTAAGAGAAATTAGTTTTTTTTATCCTATTTTACCGGAAAGTAAGTGCAATTGCAGTTAAATATTGTTATGTAACATTTGTGGAACATTACAGTGTCAAGGTGTTAAAGGCTTTTGTCAAACAACACGTTTAACGTGTGACAAGACCGATTTCTTTAGAACCACGAGACTATCCAAAATGCCCTTTAGATGCTATGTACCTTCTTGCTCTAGAAATTATGGATATGGTGATGTATCAAAGTGGCGGTTTTCTCCTTTCCAGAGGATGAAAATATAAGAAAAAGATGGCTCAGTGCGATTCCACGAGCCGACTTTAGACCATCAAAACGCAGCAAAGTCTGCGAACTTCATTTTCAAAACGATGATATCGTCCAGAATGCATCGAAATTCAACAAAAAAACTGGTGAGTGTTCTACCTTTTCCATGAACCGCCTCCTTTTAAAAGTTGGTGCTATACCAAGTATATTTCCGAATTGCCCTAAATATCTCTCGAAAACTTGTCCTACCGTTCGTAAAAGCAGGGAAGATAAAATTCGTGAAACTGAGGAATTCAATTTATTGAGAGCAATCAACGAAAGAAAATCTGAGTTCATTGCTCATCATGAATCTATTTCTTTTCAAAATTTTAATAGACTACTAGAAATTCTGGATTCATTACCCATAAACAAAATTGGTTTAAACTAATTGAGGAGTCAAAAGTTACTTTTTCAAAATTTGTTTTAATCCAGGACCTGCTACAAATTACATTGTTGTAATACATTCAAATCTGTAGATGGAAGAATATTTATATGGCCAAGAAATTTCTGTAGATAACAAAACACCCTGTCACGTTAATAATTTGGAAGTTATTGAAAATTGTTTGAATTTTATAAATGAAGTATCAATGAAAAATTCTTCAGTCAACTATGATAATAATCGCTTCAAACAAATTATACATCATTTAAGAAATGTCTTGGTTGAAGTAGAGTGTGATGACCTTGATAAACGTGCTTCTCTCAACTGTCTTTCAGAACAGTTAAAACTTCATGTTACTCCAAAAGAAAGATATCGTTATTCTGCAAATACAATGATTTTTTCATCCGTTATGCACTCAATAAGCTCACATGCATATAAATATTTACAGTACTACAGTTCACTGATTTTACCTCATCCATTAAAAATAAAACCTGTTTACAATAAATTTTTAACCGATCCAACCGATGAAGATAGAAAATTGTTTCTCGCGTACGCACGTTCTCTTTTCAGACTTTTAGAAGAGCATGAGAAAAATGTCATACTGCTTATGGATGAAATTCATGTTCAACCTTATTTGGACTTCAAAGGTGGAAATATTGTAGGGAATGCATTTAACGGCAATTCTTTGGCTACATCCGCTTACGCATTCATGCTATCCAGTGTCACATCGAAGTTAAAGGAAGTTATTCATATATTTCCAACTTCAACCATCAGCAGTGACATTCTTTTTGATTGTATTCGAACAATTGTCACTAAATTAGAAGAGATAGGCTACAAAGTATTTTGTATTATCAGTGATAACAATGCACTCAATGGCAAAGCTATGAGGAATTTTTCACCGAAAAACCAATCAAGCGTAGTTTATCCACATCCATGTGACAACACACGCCCTATTTTCTTCTTGTACGACTCTGTTCATTTACTAAAATGTATAAGAAATAATTGGTTGAATCCTAAGAGTAACAAGATCTTAACCTTCCCAGACTTCGAGACAGGTGAGAAAAAAATTGCAAATTTCAATTCCTTAATATTGTTACATCAATTGGAGCATGATAAATTATTGAAATTTGGGTATTCTTTATCGCTGAAAGCATTATTTCCAACTACTTTTGAACGTCAGAATGTCAGTCTATCTTTAAAAGTTTTCAATCCGTTTGTGAAAGAGGCCCTATTGAAATTTGGAACGAAAATAGAAAATTCTGAAGAAACAGCTGAATTCATAGGTATTGTATCAACCTGGTGGAAAATTGTCAATGTGAAAACACCATTATGACCCTAAATTGTTATTTTTGCGGAAAATGATTCTCTGGCTTGATACTTGGAAATCCTGTGATTTTCCTCATAAACTTTCACCCCAAACTAATACCGCTCTTTTTCACACAATTCATGGAATGTTGGAAATTACCCAATATTGTTTACAAGAACTTAAACTGAATTATGTTTTGTTAGGAAAATTTCAAACAGATCCTTTGGAATATCGGTTTGGAAAATATAGACAATTATCAGGTGGTCAGTACAACATATCGATCAGGCAAATATACGAATCGGAAAAAAAATTAAGGATTCAATCTCTTTTGACATTGTCATCACAAACTTTCGGAAATATACCCATAACCAGCTTTTCAGAAAACAGATTGTTCTTATGAAGAATAAAAACAGTGGGACAACTCATTTAATCCGGACATACATCTCGAAGAAAGTGATTTTCAACAAGTTGAACATGAAATGTCAGTGATAAATTATTTGGCAGGTTATTGTTGTTATAAAATTTTAAAAAACATAAAGTGCGAACTGTATAAAACGGGGTTGGTGTATGATGAGCAAATGGTTGTTGAGGAAAGTTATGATTTAATTAAAAATTTGAATCGAGGTAGTTTATCGTTTCCAAAAGATGGTGCTGTTCGTGTGGCTTTAATTAGTTATATATTGCTCAACAAACTACTTAAATATTATGAGGATGAGTTTTTGAGCATTCATTACAAGTGATTTTGTAATAAATTTTGTTTTTAAATACTGGCAGCTGCACGAATCAGAACATTACAAATTCAGTACATGTGCAAATCATAAGCATGAAACCATTTTAAAATTCATTATTAATGGCACAACAAACACTCTATTGAAAAATTATTGTGGAAAATCCAACGACAGATTGGGCAAAAATAAAAAAGGAAGCTGGATGCTGTTTCTAATAAATAATTTTATTTTATCTGTATTTTTGACATTTTCTATAATGGTTTGCTTTGAAATTTCGTTTTCCATTTTACTAAAAAATCGAATGGGGTGCGACTGAGGGTTCAGTTCACGACTGGCAGCCCCGTTTAAACAGGAAACCCTCATTTACAGTGAAATCTGTTTATAAGAATAGAAGAATAAATTTATTCAACTTATGTACAGTTTTTTTGTTATGCATCTGTTATTTCTGATGTTATATTGATATTTTTGAGGTTAAAAGAATGTTGACTGGTGATTAGGTTAGAAATGTAGGAGAGCAGAAAGCAATAGCTTGTACGAGGCTCTCCTCCAGATAGGTAACATACTACATAAATCGTATTTTACAGTTCAATTGCTTTGATTTCCCATTTTTACAGATTTAATGATGAAGAGAACATTAATTGGATTTCTTTAGACTATGAAAAAGGGTTTTTCTTTTTGTTGATTTATGGCCGCATTTGAGAAACTATGATGTTGTGCAGTATTAAGCTTGATTAATTAAGCTTAATTTTAATTAATAAAAGACATAAGCGAGTTTTTCACTATTTTTTAATTGAATTTACGATATAATTTTAGCTGGTTTTATAATAAGTTAGTACTTTTACTATTTGCACACTCTCTGTTATCGTTAGTAAATAAGGAAGAAAGACGCGAGGGTGGGCAAGTTTCATTCTGAGATTATCATAGTTTTGACTAGGGAAAACCATATTTACAAACTGCTATAAAAATTTGAAATAACGTATACTAATATTTTCCTGTGGTCTCGACGTATATAGAATATATTATGTATCATTGTAGACAGATTTCACTGTATTAGGCTTTGAATATTCCATTACGGCGGTGGTCGTTCGTATCGCACGTATGACTACTAGGGAGATGCCATGACAGCAGAGGTCAGGCCTTGTCATCTCGGTGGTAACGATGTTATTCGAATGGAGTTTCAGCCATTTCACTGATAGAATTAATCAAAAGTGCAATAGTTTCTTGAATTTTCTTTTTTGAAAAAATGCCCAATGCATGTGTTGTAGATGGCTGTCTGCTCCATGAAGTCTAGCTGTAATGGTTCCACACGAAAACTTAGTGTTGGAGGAAAATAACAACACATACCGATAAAAAGGAAATAAATCAAATTTTAAGGGTCTTAATGTATTTCTTTTTCCTGTAGCTTGCTCATGTTAACCATATAGGAGGGAAAAGGAAAGTGATCTATGGTAACCATTTTATGTGCCCATGAGCATGTGACCAAAACTAGTAGTTATGTGATCCTTATATTTCTTGAGGTTCCTTGCCCAGAGTTGTAGGAGTCGTTTGTTTTCGACTTCTTACCGGACAATGACTACCTACAAAAGACATTTACACCGTGTAGGAGTAGCGAGATCCCCTTTGCGAATTGGATGAATAACTGGATACCACCTCAAGAACTGCCCTAAAATTCCTGACAATTGAATTGCAAGTACTACTGATGGTGTTTTTAAGCCATATGTTTTCACTTCAGAAATCTTTTGGGCTGCTCTTTGATAGGCTGGATATGGGCGGAGGATAAATATATATATTATCTTCGCCCAAGCGCATATAGTTTGCGGATTCTTTCTTCCATAGCAAATACATTGAAAGTGAAAGCTGAAAATGATTGTGTACCCTGATTCGAGTGTAATCCCAAATTTATTAATGGCTAAAGCATCACGTTTCACAGGTGAGTGATTTACATTTATTTAAAAAAGTATTTATTTAAAATACATTATAGTGTCTTTGAATATTTGCTTGTATTACTGGTAAAATTTTTACAGTTCTCTATCTCTCGCAATTTGTAAAGTGAGGTTTTTAATAAAAACTGAGCACATTAAAGGGTTATACCTAGTTGCAAGGCAAAAAACCCCACGATTTTTCAAGAATTTTTTTGTGAAGATGCATATGTATATATTCAAATGGCACTTTTTCATTTGAAACAGCATACATTGAAGATGTTATCACATATCTTTTATCAAAAATATCGACTTTTACACTAGTTACACCCGATCGCCGAGAGTCTTAAAAAAGGCGTTTTGCGGTTATCAAGATATCTCCGAACTGGATTATCTGAAATAAAAAACAAAAGTTTTAGTTAGTTTATAAGTTGTTTTAGTACTTAATCGAACGAATAAGCTAAATTTCGATTTTTCACAAAATGGTGGCTGTCAGAAGATATAGTTTCGATTTTTACGGAAAAAATATATTTCTCCGCTTATAAAATCCATAATATAGATTGGGAAAAAAATCGAGCGATTAAGGACTAGTAAATTACGTTGAGAAGAAGCTGTACAAATTTTGGAACTATTGGTTCAGCGGTTCTCAAGATATTTTGATCACCGACTTTGAAACCATGGTTTTGAGAAAAACGCGTTTAAAGTTTTAAAAACAGTTTACACATGATTAAAAACGAATTTTTTCTACTTACATTGAATCATCTATTCCATGCCCATATAATAAATCCTCTATTCCAGTTGCAGTCTCCAAAACTTCGATTTGACGTTGTCTACGAAGCATTCTTTCCTCTTGGTACACTCTTACGATCTTCTGTAGCTATCGCGATGCGCGCTTCAGCAGTTATCTCAGCATACATACAAATGGGCATTATGGCCAACAGACTCCCATTGCATTCATAATATAAAGGAGTGATGTGGTAGCTTCATTAAACATGCAAGCAGCGATGTATGCTGATATTTCGACGATTTTTATCCACTACGAATGATCTCAGGACTGATTTTCCAAATCAGTTGATAAAGTTTAAAATTCGATACTCAATCGATGTATCTCGTGGAATACTGAACTCTCCTTGCTCGTTGATTTTTTCGTAGAAGCGCTGAAACTAGCTTCACTTGTTTCTGCTGTTTTTGGATTAAAAACATTTTCTCTTCTTCGCTCTTGATTTATAAACCTTCTCGATACTCTAGTGCACATTTTACGATCCATGATCACTCAAAAATCACGAAAAAATACACACACGAATAGAAAACTGCACTGCTTGGCTTCAAATTTCGAACTGACTGTTTTCTGATTTTCGTTGGCAGATCGAAAAATTCATAAAACCCCTAACTCAGGTATACACAGACCTTCCAGCACAAACATATAGCCAACCTGAATACAATACAAACCGGAATACAATAGAAACCTGTATACGATAGCCGATAGAGAATGAAAGGTATTCGTAGAACGCAGCGGTAGCTGTCAAGAGTTCTGAGACATCTCCACAAAAGTGCGTGTAACTTCGGGAATATTGATCGGATCAACTTAAAATTTTAATTGAACATTTTCCAAGATAATGTACAATCGGAAAATGTTACTTAAAACAGTTTCGACCATAGAATATCGAAATTATTATAATAATTATGATAGTTGTTCTTGCAAAAATTAATTTAAATATTTTGATAAAGAAATGAGCTCATGCATAAACGAACTTTCAGCGGAATAAATCAGATCCGATGTCAAATACTATGCTGAACTTCCATTTTTGATAATGGTAATTAATTAACGCTGCACTAAAGCAACACAACGGGATATTGTCAACGGTCCGGGATTAATCCCCAAGGGCAACACCAATTAATTTTGAATCACGGTCAGATAACGAGGTCAACACCTGAGCTGGCACCTCACTCTCCAAACTTCCACACCACGCTAACGTGAGGACATTCGAGGTCACGACAGATTTAACGTGCATCAGCCGAGTACACTCGACGGTCTTTGGTTGGACCGAGTTTCGAACTCGCAACCCTCCGGTTGCTACTCCGTTACTCTTCCAACCAGGCTACCACGGCCCTCAATTTAGAATAAAAGCAAGAATTTGACCACACTTCCTTTTACAATACTTGGTCGAAATTACTTCGTGTTCAGCTGCTTTAAAGTCATGTGAATGTAAATTCGTTTCAGAAAACGTAATCCACCAGTAAATAGAAATTATATTAAATGTAAAAAAGTACAATTACCTGTAATCAATAATTAATAACGTGAATAATGATTAGTTCATATGAAAATTAATATGTTACCAATAAGGATAATTTATCTTTATTATTTTAATAATTACTTTTTACATTTGTAATACACAAATTTTGTTTTGGACGAAAGACGGTATCAACATCATTCGCCCCGGTTTTAAAAAAATCTAGATACTCCTCTGATAAAAGGATATTTGATATTGTTGTGTGCCTCCCCTCTACGCCCTTTTTAAAGAAACAAATTATAGCGAATCTATTCAAATTACAGGGACAACTATTTCTGCATTTATTATGTGATTAGCACCTCTAATTTCATAACAATCGGCAGTTTTATCAAAAATGTCATACAGTAATATCTATAATATAATAAATAAACAAACTTTTTTCGAAGTTGAGAACAAATTAATGGTGATTTCATGGTTGAAAATTTAAGAGTGCAAATGTTTTTGGCCAAACACAAGAAATATTCAACCTTATGCGTATTTACGCATCTACCCAATTATAAGATGTTATATCTCCAAACCAGGTGATAAAATGTCAAATCGGCCAACCAAGTCAATTTTTCTGAGCAATGACGTGACTACTAGTCGATATGTTGGTCACACTTTCCGAAGCTCCTCTCAATAGCAACACTCAGTCTACTTATGTTTCACGTCTATAATGCTATCGCTGAAAAAACCTATCATATTGTACAGTAATACTCCATTATAGTAACTCCTAAAATCGTCGTATACGGCGGTATCACTCTTTTTAACTTGTCTCCTGATGAATTTTAGGATTGCGGAACTCCGACAAATTGTTTAACTACCGTATCAAAATCATTTCTGACGAGGCCCAAAGTTTGTTGTAAAGTTTTTATACAAAATGAATATTTGGACCATATCACATAAATGAAAAGGTATTGAGTTTGTTAGAAGTCTTTCTGTTAATTTGATTACCAACTAAATTTTATAGGGATACTGTAAAAAAAAAGCGACACATCTCGATTGATCAAAGTTCGGAAATGGCTGCAATATTTATTACACAAATAAACAGCAAGCAACACTAATCAAGTATTTTCAAATCTTGTTTCTAGAAATTTCTGTTTAATTTTGCGTCACTTTTAAAGCACTCAGGCGATATAGATATTTGAGGAACTTCTGGATAGATGTTTGTCTGCATATAAAGACAAATTGTATTAATTGGTATTCCATTTATTTCCACTTATAACCTAAAATCCTTTTCCATTCCGAGAGGAATAAATAAATTAATAAAATACTATTATTTTATTTAATAATAAATAAAAACTATAAGCATATCTTTTTTGATTTTGATTCATTGATTTGTTTTAAAAATTAGTACCACCGCTTTCGTGTTGTAGGCTTGGGTTGCTATGTAATATTAGGAAAGTGTCATAAAATAATTTATATCATTTTAACCAGTATATACACACACACATTCATTTGATACTATTTTGGTTTTCAAAAAGTTGTTGATAGGCTAACCGTGGAATTTCTCTTGGAAAGATTTTATTCCTCTGTCTTATTTGTCTACTTATTGACATTATAATATTGACGAATGTAATGTTTAAATATTTTAAGGTGAAAGATCAAAATTCCAGTTAAGATTTTAAGACCATAAAAGGCTGTTTGTAATAATGGCGTTGTATATAATAAAATGCGAAAATAAAATAATTACTACAATTTTAGGAACCAACATAGCCTGAAGGAAAAGTATATTAATATGATACTATTTTAGATTAACAAAAAACTGTAGATGCTAACCGTAGAATTATGCGATTTGTGAAGCCGGAATACCTTATTAAAAATTACTAATACCAAACAAGGATATTCGTGGTGCCATCTAGTAACGTAAATATAAATAATAATTTATTTCAAATCGCTCGTTGAGTAAATTTCATATTGCTTCCTAAGTCTTTAGTTGTTTTTCAGAAGTATAAATGCACAATCTGCCACAAATGTTTTCAATTTCATACAAAAAATTCCATTTAATTGATGTTAATAGATATCTATGACCAGGATGAAAATTATGAGAAATTCAATTATTAAATTACTTACTCAATACCTAATAAATATTCGCACACCAGAACCAATTTGTTCTCCCGGTTTCACTTGGGTAAACTAAGTTATATAGCAGCACACATGTATAATTTTTCTCTTTTTAATGCAATTTTTCTGCACCTCTATTATTATAATCACGACAACGTTTCCAGTGGCAACTTGCTCCTTGGGAGACCGAGAATTTACAAACCGACACTTCAATGCAATAGAAAAGTATTTTGGTGTATAATGAACAGAAAGGGTCAGATAAAGCTCAATGGTATTTATGTAATTGAACCTACATTTATAAATAGCTATATAAAGATAAATACTCAATATAATGAATGAATTATTATACAAATCACACAACACTGGTGCGTTCCCATAATTTTTCTTTATGAGGGACTAAGAAAGTGGTTACCCATCATTGTGCAGATAACAAGATAGGTTTTCATCGAATGGTTTAACCCTTTCCTTTTAATTTAGCTGCTATAGTCATTCTCCCATTTAAAGCAAGAAACTGAGTAGGTTATGAATATTTAAACGACTTTTCGTTTAAATTTTTCGTTAAAATTTGTAAAAATTTCGTTTAAATTTTTCGTTTGGCTTGTGTGTGTGACATTTCATTCACAAAATGCTTTTATAACTATAGAAAGAAATGTTTGCGTTTAAAAAGTTTGTGTGTGGTCTATATAAAGTGAAAATTCCAAACCACAAACCAAAATCAACGTTTATCAACGATTGCTCTCAACTCCAGAAACTCGCATTTGCTACGATCATTCCACTAGACTCCACAAGATGAAATAACTTTCATAACACTGCACTTAAATGCATTTCAGAATTTTCAGCTGAAAACTATAATAATCAAATACGTTTTATGAGGGAAAGCAAAACAAACAGTTTATTATATTACAGTCACAAATACAATCATGTTCGTACATTTTCAATTTAAATACTCTTGAAGTTTCTAGATTCATACTTGGTAGCTTGTACAACATTGATTTTAGGTTTCGGTCTTTCCACATCTTTTACTATGATTTTCATTTCTTAACACATTGACTGCCGGTCACGCGAGGTTGTGTTAATAGTTATTGCCATAACATTGAAGCAAGGTTTTACCCATATGCCAACTTACTTATTATAAGAAATATGATTTAAAAGTGGTAATAAAAGATGGTTATGTGTATCACACTGATAGCTAAGCATTATGTAAGCCTTTAATTATAAAATTTTATCACTACGCGCCAGCGCGTGATTGGCACTAGAGGTAAAATTATTTCCCAAATGCCACATTACGCGCTGGCGCGTGACATGTAAAAATAAATCAAAATAAGTAACAATATGCATTATTTTTATATGAAACTATCACAAACAAACATATATGTATACTAGGGGGCTCCGCCCCTGCTCACTCGCGCCCGTTCCCTAAAAACGTGATCTGGAGGAAATTACTGATGGAGGAATTACGTTTTTTTATACGAGGCGTGTTTTTAAGTACTGTTTTGAAATAAAAATAAAACAAGTACACTTTTCTTAACAATTTTATTTTTACATGAAAGCCTGTACTTTAATCTACTTTTCTGCATAATTCCCACCAATATTAAGGCACTTATCGTATCGTACAACCAGCTTTTGAATACCATCCTCGTAGAAATCTGCCGCCTGATTAGACAACTACTGCAACACGTCGTTTTGACATCGTCGTTGAGGCGCTGACCACCCAGATGCCTCTTCAAATGCAGGAACACGTGGTAGTCACTGGGCGCTAGATCGGGGCTGTACGGAGGGTGATCAAGTTGTTCCCAGCCAAATGATCCGATCAGCTCTTGAGTTCGATTGGCCGTGTGTGGACGGGCATTGTCATGAAATCTTCTGAATCCGACACCTGGGCATCTTTGGGAGGAAAGAATTCCTCGTCACTGTCATAACTAAATTTACTCGGGTACTCGTCCGATAGCTCAGCCAACAAATTTGCAATTTCATCAGCCGTTAGCTTATTATTTTGCAACTTTCTTTTCGTTGCACGTGAAGGCCCTGCAGAACTATCATCTGTACAACTCATGTTACAAGATTCTATTACAAAGCAATAAATCAGAAACCACACACCTTTATAACTAGTTTCCAACCTTCACTCCACGCCAATACCAGCATACATACCCAAAACGTAATGCCGATTGAACTGGAGAACAAACAATGAAGCGTAGCTTTTCACGCGCCCGAGCGTGACTGGCACCTGAGACATCACCCCACATAACGCGCCTGCGCGTGATTGGCCCTTCACCGGCAACGCCAAATCACGCGCTGGCGCGGGATCGGCAGTCAATGTGTTAAGTCAAAGAAAATTTCAATTTTAAATCTTGCACAATAAGCATTTGAAATGCATCGTGCCAACTTGATCACTCTTTTAGAGAACTTAACTCTTTTCACTTACATGTCAATTTAGTGTAAAATTATGTATGTTGCTCTTTAAATGCAAATAAAAAATAACTTTCTTGAGTGTTTTGGATTTCCTCACAAAATAATTTCACACCCTATTTTAAAGCTTTAAAAACTAAATTAAATACTATTCACAAATCGAAGGGAAAAAATATCATTTACGCGAAAAAATCATAAATGGAAATTGTAGCATTAATATTATTAACTTAGACTTTTAGATAATATAAAACGGAGCAATTTCTCTCAGAATGAATACTTTAACTAAAATGTTCTGACAAGGGTTTGAAGAATGCTTTGGCAGTATACCGCTAACTGTAGAAATACTGACGTGTCATCATTTGTTGTGTGGTGGGTTTTTTGTTTATTAAGGTGGCTTTGTGTTCGAAACAAGTTTAAACTCCTGCACAGTTTTAACATTTAGAATTGAACGCTTTTTGTTTTCTCAGGCCAAGGGTTCCTTTCAAATTTCAGGTCGACTGAAAAAACTTGATATCAACAAATTTGATCAAGCGGAAATACAATGAGTTTAAGGAGGGCATTAATAGCTAATTATATATAATATTATCTTGTACGTATCTAAATTTTGCTTGCTAACGGTACAGTGGATGTGTCATTTTACTTTCTCATAATTTTTCCATTCCGTACTCAGAAAAATTGTTCACTTTATCACCATCTGCCTAATTTAATTTTAGTGCTGCTTTCTTTCCGATAGTATTTCTTTGCTGTTAAGTCAAGAAGCACTACCAATCACAAAATTAGTAAATGAGATGAAATCGAATGATATTTTATAACAATAGCTCTAATCACTGACAACCACAGAGAGATAATAATTCGTATTAGAAGATCGAAATACAAATTTTCTCTAAGATTTTAAATGCTGTCCAAGGTAAGGATAATTTTGCCATATATAATAATTTAGGATAACTATTATGAAACAAAATAAAATTCTGTGCTTCCTTAAAAACTTTTAAAATATAAAGGACAAAGAATTTATGATGTTATACAGATAAAAATATTTAAATGCAACTGGCTATAGAAGCTAACATATCTAAACAACCTTAACGGCTTTACGAAATTTTCCATTAACGGTTACCAAGCTCTTCCATTTGAAAAGAAAACTGCATTCGCATAAAGCACTTATAAGTTAGCCGTTGGGAATCAATTGTTTTCTTCAGATCTCTATTTGTCTACTCCGCACTTTCGAAAGCTTTCTATTCTGCACGAAGAAGTAATCGAACTTCAAACCATAGCAACTATCTACCTGAGAACAATTGTCATTACTGCCAACTCCATTATACAAACGATTGCACAGCAGACGTTATCACAGTGGTGGTGACCCTTTTATCTTAGCCTTTTATTCACGCCCACTGTTAAACCTCCATAAAGAAATGAATATATCTGTACTCGGTAAACATTGCTATTGTTGCTGCTGATACGATTCGAGTCCTTATTCATAGTTAATCAGAGCCCACTTCAATTTTTATCATTTCTCACTACGATTTTTCTTTTATTCTCTTTTTTCGGTTTTAATTGTACTTTGAGGGGCGTATTTTCTAATAGATACTGACGTTCGACGGCTACAAAATTAGAAGCGTTAATAGTAGTTCCTCGCCTTATAGTTTACTGACGGATTTCAAAGAGAGAATTATTAGTGTGTATGCTCTATTATTGAATGACTAATTGAGTACGTGGATTCTATTTCAAGCATCTGCTTAACGATCAGAAACAAATTTATTTATTTCGAGAAACATTGATATTTTACGAGAGCGAAGTTTCATGGATATAATCTTCGTGACTGTGACTGTCAACGATGAGAACTATCATGGTAGTTTGATTAACAGAAATGGTTCGATGAACTTTCTTAGAATGGAAAAGATGATGTGTACCACTAAAACAAGTGTCTCTTAGATGGTGTTTCCAAACAATAACAATGTCCCTTGCTCTGTACTCGAGATTCGAAACAGCCTCCATTCCTTTGTGTGTGAATTGTTGCAACAATGTATATGAAGATCCAAGACAATGCATTTCCAATGCAGTTTTTGATGATTTCAATGTTGCAAGTCAAGCTTATACGCCTAGTGCTTCGGATTATTTTTGGAGGAAGAATTTTTCTGACGAAAGAACTTTGGCACCAGAATGTTTTCAAGACCACTCGTTAGAAACGAATTACTGTGCTGACTTAGAAAATCAATATCCATGTCAGAAACAATGGACTAAAAAGATCATTCCTGACATAAATCCTGACACCCCCGGAGACAAGTATGAACTTGATTCAAGAAACTCTAAAATATGGCGACCATTTTCACCTTCGCCTTCGCGGCCAAATGATGTTCACAATATTGAACAAAGTGCGTCCACCGAAAGGAGAAAAAGTATTAAGAATAGTTACAATATGCATCACACCATTATTCCTTCTAGAGTTAAAATAGAACCTTCCAAATCATCCGTCTTCAAACCATTCAAAAAGAAAAGTTACAGCTGTAGTCATTGTAGTATGACTTATTTGACCAGTACTCAGCTTATGAGCCACATGCGAGTGCATACGGGTAAGTTAGAACAGTCACCCCAATGATATAAATAATTATTTATTTTAAGTAACCACTGCTACGCTTTAGATTTCCATAAAGCATTACTGGATACTTAAAAATTCAATCAATATGGACGATTAAAATATTGTTGCCTAAAAGGGGATAAAAGTAACGCATTTAGAAAATCATTATGAATCTCTAAAATACGTGATCTAAAGGGTTTTTAGGTTGCTGATTTAAAAACACGAAAATGTGCAATTATAATAATTTTCTGAAGGAAACTTTTGAGATTGAAAATCGGATGTGGCTATTAGTCTAAATGTTTCTTTTACCTTCATACAGTATATACTTCTTTTATCTTAATATGTGTTATTCATTATGATACGCAATATAATATATGCGTAAGTATTATTTTGTTTTAAACAATTTCCCTTTAAAATACATACAAATAAATTCTGATGCGCATCTTTCTTGGATTACATGTAAGTGATTTTGATTCATACTATTTAGGAATGCGTGTTTGTTTTCTTATATTGCTCAAAGGTTTATCTTGTGTACTAAACGGTGACCTCATAGTTGCAAACAAATTAACCAATTAGAGGTTTATATGAAGCTGCAATTACAAATATATTTTTCTGACTAATTATGGTGTATTCGTAAAATAGTAAAATCAAAAATAATTGATCACATGAAATACAAAATATTAATAATAAATTTGTAATGTTGTAATAAAATGTTCAATAAATATTATGTACTTTAATAAATCTTTTTTAGATGAAAATAATGTTACACGTTATAAATATATTGAGATTAAACTCACACCGTTTCTTTTGTAGTAACCATAGAGCGTAGGAAAAGATTTCTATACAAGACAATTGAAAACAATTCAAGGTTATTAATAGTAAATTTCACGGTATAGGAATGCATTTCAAGATTCAAGCCACACAACTATATAGGTTTCTTTCAGTGCATGGTTTTTCAATTTGTGCTTTACATTTGTGAGAATTTACAATACTTTATTAGACTATACTAGTGTTTGGAATGTGATTTGAACTTAGTTACTGGGTATGGCTATACTTCTATAATACATACCAATTGAAGTTATTGAATTTTTATCTGTTTATAATTATTTGTTTGAAGTATTCTTTTGGATTTCTTGTATCAAGATTTCATATTGAATATTTGTTACTGCATTAGTCGTCACAAGTTTTATTTGTTTGAATACTAAGCAAATCTTATTACGAATTTCTTTAAAATGAATAACAGTTTCTAAGCTTCCAGCTTTTTTTCTAGAAGTGATTATTTAGTGAAATCACGGGCTATATTTCTGTTATCGTACTTTTAAAATCGTGCCTGCTCATAAAAGTTTCATATAATTCTGATTTATAAATTATTTCTTTGAGTGTAGAGGAGTGTAATTTTCAATTTATGATGTTTATTACTGCATTAAAATATTACGAGTTGACTTTATATTTATGTACTTCATGCATATAAATGCGGGCCGCGGTGGCCCGGTTGGAAGAGTAACGAACTAGCAACCGAAGGGTTGCGAGTTCGAATCCAGCCAAACACCGTCGTGTACAAAGGGGGCTGGTGCACGTTAAATCTGTCGTGGCCTCAAATGTCCTCACGTTGGCGTGGTGTGGAAGTTTGGAGAGTGGGGTGCCAGCTCAGGTGTTGCCTCGTCATCTGACCGTGGTTCAAAATTACGTGGTGTTGTCCTCGGATCTTTCCCTTTGGGATTGATCCCGGACCGTCACCAATAGCCCATTGTGTTGCTCCAGTGTGACGTTAATTGAAATACCCAACCCTACCCATATAAATGCTCATTGAGGGGTATTTTGAAATGTGGAGGTATTTCCCTTTTAAGGGTACACTTATAATCTAATGTACACTTTAATGTGATTTTTTAGCCCAATGTATGATTTAATGCGCTTTTATTCATAAGTCATTTACGTTCTCTCAAAAAAATATATAATATTTACAGTAGATAAATTTTCTATACAAAGTTACAAAGTTGAAGATCTAAAAAAGTAAATAATTAAAATATATTCATTATCACACACACAAATTATGATAATATATAAAATGCACTATAGGGTTAAATTTATTCACTGTAATGGTAAAAAGTACTGTACTACATGCTACTATGTAGAATACATACAATAATGCAACATGCTCCTAACTTTCAAATTGTAAGACATTCTTGTCCAACTGCCTTGAAAATAAGCTTACAAAATATACCAAATCGATAAATAATTAGTAGAATTAAATTGATGAAAATTGAATATTTAGAACATCAAATAAAGTTGTATTTAATTTCTCTCCATAAGTATACATTTAAGAGCTCTTTTTTTGTAGAAAAGAGCCGAATTTTTAAACAATGGAAATGGAATCTTCGGCATAATTTTAACCAAAAAAAATTTAAATTTATGTCCTAGAAGTATAAACTAATGTAAAAATAGTTATTGAGGTTATTTGCATGTTAATTAAAATTAATTACAGAAAAGTAAAATAATTAGAATTACGTTAACCAGACAAGACGTGAGCATCTGTTTTATGATTAAAAGCAGTTCAGCGTAAGAAATCTTAGCAATTTTGTTAACATAGCATCAAGCGAAATCCATAGCCACGTCACCTACATTTATTTCATATTTATGACTAATATAAGTTCATAATGTTTGAAGCGTAGAATGAGAGAATTTATATTTTATGTTTTACACCTTATTTAAAATTATTATTCTAATGTTAAGATGGTTGGTTTCTGGGTTTCTGTGATGCAAGGGTCATATTTGCTAATATTAAGAAAAGGGAATGTAATGAAATTAAGTATCGCTACGGAAAACAAACAAATCACTTCCTCGCTTGGCCAGATTTGGCCCTTGCACCATTCACCCTCCCGGTGTTTATCTCGACGAGATATCTCGTCATTAGCAAAACTGACCAGATCTTGATGGACAAGATATCTCGTCATCGAGATTTCGCCGTCTCTCGTCATTAGAAAAGAAACCTGACCAGATCTTTATCTCGTCATCATAAAAAAATCGGCAATATCTTGATGACGAGATATCTCGTCATTAGAAAATAGGTCAGATCTTGATGAACGTGATACCACTTGGAGGCTTACAAGTGGTTGAAACCACTTGGAAGCTTACAAAAACAAACCATTACTCTTTATTCGTGCATCGTTCGTAGAAGAGCAAATTAAAAGGTACCAAAGGTCAGGGAATACTATTGTTTATGAATTCATATGCATAAAATTTGTTTAAAATGCTTCCTTCCTAACAAATTGCACGCTTACTTCATAATTTCCATTAACAATACCAAATTTAGAAGCCAAATTTCAAATTTATGTCATGATATAAACTAAGTTACCAAATGCCAAGTAATTTGATCAAGCCGTTTCTGGATTATTAGTACGAAAATTTTGGAGCTGCTAATGTTTCCCAGCTCTTATTTATATCTATCGAAATTACCTTCCCATCACGTGGATATATTTTATTACGTTGCTATTAAAGAACCCCAACAAATCTACGTAATTGTTTAAACAGTTAGAATGAATATTAAATAATGAATTGCTATCTGAAAAATATGAATAGGAACCTTGATATATTTTGATGGAAATCAATACTGCGGAATTTTTTATGACTATGCAAAATTTAAGCTCTGCCCTTTCCATAACTTCTTTTTGTAAAAAAGATGGAAATAGAAATTATGAAATTAATCATAGAGAAAATCTATAGGGAGAAGAGCTGAAATTTTGCTTAGTCACAAAACGTCCTTCGATATCGATTTTCATCGAAAAATATCAAGGGTGCTATTTATTCTAATTCCTTCAAATATTAATTTCATAACTCATTAGATTCTGAAAAATATTTTTAAAATGAACATTACGTAAATTCTGTTTGTGTTTTTTAATATTTACGCTATATAAAAATACTAACGTGTCAGTAAGATTATTTCGGAAAAGATGAATTAGAGTCTGGAAAACCAATTTACCTTTAATAGCTCAAAACTTCGCTCTCTCAAAATCCAGAAACGGATAAAAGTACAGGTAGGTCTTGCAATCGGGTGACTATTCATCTCTAAAAGAAGGAATATCGTTATATCCTTCTGACTTAAACACTGTAACAGGAGTCGCCGTGATTCAGTGACTTTGCCCACTGCGTTTGCAACCTGCGAGATGTAGGCGAATCAGGTTCGATTCCTTCCTGGTTGTATTTCTCTCTTCCGTGTCAGTAAAACTTTCCTTGTGTGTATGCCCATTACTTGACGCTGCCTGTCTTGTGTTTGGCTCAGCTTGGCCAAATATGGCCCTTGCGCTATAAAACACAACATAACCAACTAAACACTCTAACAACAAACAATGGTCTATCGAAATTTTGTGTTGAATTATCTAATAAAGTTGCTCATTTAGGTAAAAATTTTAAAAATCAGGTGGGGAAACTTCCCTAACGTTTTCTGCTATAACAACTCTAAGCCCTTAGAGATATTTTAGCAGGACTACACAATGTGCATCTTGACCACTGTTCTCATCTGGCATTTGTAAAAAACATGGCCAGAGATTTATTTGCTTGTGAACTCCGACAGATCAAGATAAAGAATTTAGGACCTGAACCTCAGAAGTTACTCTCATATATTTCTTGCGTCAACTTCATTGCATAAAATATTTTGAAAGATAATTCGACATCTGAAAGGGGTTTTATGGTGTTTTCCCTATTCCGGTGTTCTGAGTCTATGGAGTCACCATTTGCCATATCCTTCTGGTTTATGTATTTTATTTAGGAGTTTTACGATCACATCTTAAGGGGAAGAGACTTTAATTTTTATTTTCTAATGTAAAGAAAGCATGTATCACATGTGTTTTGCAAGCATATTCCATTTGATTGAGTTTACCAATGAGTGGCTTATACAAATAATATAAAAGTTTTATATTTAAATAATTTTGTTCTATTTATAGGATCTAAGCCTTACAGATGTGAGTTTCCAAACTGCTTCAAGACGTTTTCTAGGAAAGAAGAGCTTACTCGGCATCGTCGAATTCATAGTGGGTACAAACCTCATCTCTGCACTGTCTGTGGAAAGACTTTTGGAAGAAAGGATCACCTGGGCAAACATTTAAAAACACATTTACAGGTATCAGAAAAGAAAATTTATATCTGTCGCATACCGGGATGTGGACACCGATACACCAGATCTGATGCCCTCACGAGACATAAAAGCACTGCTCATTCAATTCAGAAAGCAAAACCACGAATGGGCAATAAGAAGCAAGACAAAGACGAACACATCGAGCAATCAAATCCTAATCAAGAAAATTAGGATTTAGCAAGCACTTCCGTTGTTTGTTATAAGATACAACAAAGGGTATTGAATGGTCTACGTATTTTTTTCTTGAAAGGTCATTGGAAAGCAAGATGGAACGTAAAACGTTCGAACGTTGTGTGTGATTCCCAGATTTTAAATCATTCAATCAAATTTATCAAGATCTGAAAACTGAATAAAAGTAGTTTATGAGTCGTGATAGGAATTGTTGAATATGATCATTTTTACAAAATCTTGTGATAATGTTAAATATTTTAAATATCTCTCAAATATTTCCTGTTGCAGTGATCACAAGATCCTTTTCTTTTTTTATTTTAGTTCCAGTAACTTACCCTGGATATATTTCTTTCTCCTGTGTCAGTAAAAATTTCAGTGTCAGTGGTATATGTCCATTACTTGATGTCGTCTGTCTTGGGTGTGGTACAGGTTGGCCAAATATGCCCCTTACATCATAAAAACTCAAATCAATCAACCAGCGAACCGTTGATTTTAGTCTTGTCTTCCTCATTTTAAAACGATTATCTTAAAACTGGCGAAATAAAGCACAAAATTAGATGGCTTCCTTTGTTACTAGAAGTTTTAACCATTAGATCATAGGCTTCGCGCTTTGAATTTACTATCAATTTAAATTATATTTTGCAGATTCACTATAGTGAAAGTAGCTCTTTGCATCCCTTTGAATCGAATAATTTTAATTTTGAATACAAATCAAATTATTGCACGGAACACTAAAGCTAAAATCGATCCATACATACAAAATTTTATTTGTTAATAAACAACCAATCACGTATCGGTCAGAAAGTAAGTGCATGACTGAATTTTTTTTAATATTGTAGAAATGTGTTGAGGCACTAAGTTTGAAGCCCATCCTCTATCAAATTATTCTCTAGTTGACGACTATTTGGTACAACATCATATGTACCGAACATTATAGTTCGTGTATAGTAAGACTACTTAATATGTGGGGAAGATATCAAGAAACAGTGGGACCGTCGTGGCTCAGTGGGTATGCCCACTGTGCTAGCAACCTTCGAGTTGTAGGCGGCGCAGGCTCGATTCCTGACAGGAGCATTCCTCCTGGGTGTATTTATCTCTTCTGTCAGTAAAGCTTTCACTGTGTATGTGTGCCAGTTACTTGATATTGTATGTCTTGTGTCAATTATCTAATATTGTGTTTGGCGCATCATGGCCAAATATGGCCCTTGGGCCATAAAACCCCCAACCAACCATCAAGAAAAATGTACTCGTCTAATTAACAAACAATATTAATTACAGTAGTGATAGTTTATTTTATTATTACAATTAGATCTTATTAAGTTAATTTTTAAAACTGTCATAAATATCTTGATTACCTTGCGATTTCTGAAACTAATCTGTCTAGGGCAAATGTGTTTATACTTTTTGTACATTGGAGGGAATGGAGTTTTGAATGTATTGGTTTATGTTACAAAAGTCCAAGGAAAAGAAATTTAATAGAAAATGGTAAACAGTGTGACGACCCTGTAAAGGAGTTAGTAACGCCAAAAAAATAAAAAATAAATTTCATGCTATACGCTGAATAAACTTAATTAAGTATGATTAATAAATTAATGTCTTAATTGTTTAAGTTCTCTCGTTAAGTATATATAGCTTTTGATTAACTTCATATTCTACAAATGACTATAAAGCTTCAATTATCAAAATCTATAAACTAACTTATTCAAATGGTTTTTCGTTTAACGTTTTAATCATATCAAAATCTTTCAAGATTTCAAACTTTATCAATTCTGCATTAAAAATGGTAAATAAAGGAATGTTTTCCGTTCATTATTACGATAAATATTTTGAATATAAATGAAAAAATGCATTTAATCAATGAAATACACAGTAATAATATCTAGTAAGAAAATTTGCTTCATTTTTCTGCCGTGAGTGCTTGTTAGTTTTTTAGTTTGCCTGACAGCTACAAGCTTTTAATTAACATTTTCTAACCTGCAAATTTGAAACACCACTTTTTGAAAATTATTATTTTTGATTATAATGAATTCTTTAAAACATGAATATTGTTCTATCACAATTTTTCGAAAATTCCAATGTATTGTTTTTAATTGGAACACTGATTAAACATCACCTGTAGAGTTTTATTCTAATCGCTTTAAAGTACAATTCTATTCATAATAATAACCATATATTATAATATACAATACATCAAAGTTTCCAGTTTGTATCGTTATTCAAATTTTTCATTTTTTGGTATTTTCACATGCAGGTTTTTCTGTAAAAAGTAAATCAAATAAATGTTTATAAAATGTATAATTCTAGTGACAAGAAATGCACCTGCTGGGCATATTCTTAAAAGCAGAATCAGAGAAAGCCATTCTTAAAAGAAAACACGTAATAATGTAGATATTGAGAATGAGAGGAACTACTTTTAAATAGTTTGATATGGGTATAGCCCCTTAAGAGTATCGCGGCTATATCGTCTTCTGTGGCTCTGGCTGGGGTTACCGATAATAGAGGCTATTTCGAGCGCACTTGCACTTCATTTATTTAGCTAAACTAACCATTTATAAGCGGTTGGTCTCAGAAAATGATGAATCCGGGGCGTTTATTGAATTCTGTTACCTCTTATGATCGCTTTCGCTATCGGCAATTATCTAGGGCTCGTATCAAATCTTATTTTCTAACTGTTTAAAAGAATTTTCTGCACGGCTGAATGCTCGCTTGAAATTTGATTAAGTTGATGTTAAAATTGCTTTAATTGCTCAATTATGAAGGTTTTTCAAATATGAATTGGGAGCTTCCAACAATTGAAATAGTATAAGTAACGATGTATGATACACGCAAGCCGGGGAGGTTCTATAAAGATAGTTTTATGACGGGTCCTTAAAACAGTATTTGCTCTTTATTAAGGGGTTTGCCACTTATGGCCTCCTTAATGATAGTGAGAGATGATTGTTACATTAAGAGTCAGACGAATTTTTTTCGATACTAAGTGAAAGCTTTATTTAGTTCAAAAGGAATGACAAAATTTAAGAGTGAATTTATTCATGTTGGAAGCTTTGTTGCTTTCTCTTTTCACAAAACCCCAATAGCATCGACAAAATCTAAATAAAGTTATATTTTTATGAAAAGTAAATATAAGCCATTATTGTTCATGTTTGAAAATTAGAGAAAACATTTCTTCTTTATTAATACCAAGAAAACTTATACAATTTATTTATAGAAACAGAATTCTTAGTAAAGGTATTGTAACAAAGAAGAACGATGTTTGAATTTATGCTTCTTAGTCGTCAAAAATAAACAACGATAATGAAAGTGGAAACAACTATTTCATTATTGAATTCTCATGAAAAGGTGAACCCATTCAAACATTGACCTCGCATTTGTGAAAGCATTAACTCAAGACGAACTTCTATAGCTTGAAAGTTTGTTTTCCTAAATGTTAGATGTGTTAACAAAAGGAAGACAATATACTCTGAATATGCAGATGTATTTTCTTATTTAGTAGAAAGTAACAAGAGTAGTTCTAAATTCAGTGGAAAATTATATTTTTATTCGCATTTCTTAAGTATAGATAAAGTAAAAGTTAAACCCGTCATACAAAATAACATTTTAAAACTAAGTAAGAAACTAATAGGTTGATGCCAAAATAAATCTAATCATATTTGAAGATAGGTGAGACGTTTCAATGGTTAGTAACTCGATTGGATTTAAAGAAATCATCGTTTATACAAATACAAATTTAGAGAAAGAAGCCGTATGGCGTTTGAGTTGAACCTAATTCTTACAAACATTTACAACCGTGTTTAATGGTAATTTGTATTAAGTATTATGAAGTTTAAAAGAAATACCTTACAATATTTTTAAAATACTAATTTTTATTTCAGATTTCAATTTTTTGCATGGTTAGAGTATATACGCATGGATTGTTTATAAGTGCACTCCAATCCAATTCAAACTCTATACACTAGTACAATAATTAATGTTTCAATCCGTATCCTCATTAGAATAAATTTCTCTAATCATCTGCGTGAATAGTTATAGGGAATAATTACTTCCTTTTTAATTATAAATAGCTAAAAAGGAAGTAATTATACCAAGAATTAAATACATTAATTCCTTTTCAACTATGAATAGTTGAAAAGGAAGGGCAATTTTAAGTTGTGTGAATAACTATTTTGAATTTATGCATTTGAGGAATCTAAACACCTAGTACTATTTCTTAGGAAAAGTGGTGGATTAGTCTGTCATATCTTTAAGAGTTTTCAGCTCAAAAAAATCTTTAAAACCAAAAAATTTGCAAACTGTCTTACTTTTTCATTTCTTTTTTATAGAAATATTTAAAAACATTTCGACAGAACAGTTGTCTATATTTTCCACTTGTACTCTTTCCAATTTTTAGCTGAGGATAACCATTTGGATCAATATAAATGCACCACTTTTGTGAACAGCATTTTTTATTTTTATTATTATAAATTTTCACCATCAAGATATCTACGTTCATGTGATTTGTTTCGTTAATTTTACCTTTCGGTCCATGGTTAAGGCATGTTTAAACCCTTCGAGTGGGTCCGACGAGATATCTCGTCCATCAAGATCTGACCAATTTTGCTAATGACGAGATATCTCGTCATCAAGATATTGCAGATTTTTCAATGCTGACGAGATTAAGATCTGGTCAGTTTTCTTCTACTGACGAGATATCTTATCAATCAAGATGTGCTAAGGGTTTAGCTAATGACGATGTACCACTTCAAGACATCCACCAGGAGGGTTAATATTTAAAGAGATTTTTCATCACTTAGAACTAATAAATACTAATCACAGATACTAAATATATACTAATCAATTTGATTTCAAATTCACTATCATCTCGCAGCTCAAAATTATATTGCTAACTTTTCGGTTTGTGAAAAGGAATACAATTTTATTGTTTATATTAATAAAATATAATTAGAATTTTACATTACTACTGTCAACACATTCAAAAACTGTATTAATTTTAAGCGAAGGATGATAATTTGTATTTGTTTCTAGAGGTAAGATATTTTATTGATTTGGGTAGAAATACTTGGACAGCCTCAATTACTTAAAAGCGGCAATAAGATTTTCAAGCAGTTACTATTAATGAAAAATCCACATGCGTTAATGATCTTGAAAAATAATCTACAGGTTCCGAACAACTTAGGAGAATATACACCAAGGCTTCTCTAAGTTTTTGAATAATACTACTCTAGGCAACGTAAGTACAGGTACATTATTGATACCAACCTTCCCTTTATCATAGTTTAGAATTTAAGTGCATATAGAGATTTATCTGCCTATTGAGTTCACAAGTAATGCTGTAGGTCATGCTTATACTATCGGCCTCAGGGGTTTGGATAAGTATAGCTTTTAGATACTATCTTCCAAATTTCCGGCCTGGTCTTTACAGAGTGTGATGCAGTTTCGTGTTCGGTAGTAAAACTTTTATTACGCTTTTAAAGAATTATTCGGTGCATTATGTATACCTATAACATAAAAGGCGGTCTTTGCTAGTATTTAGTTTTTGACACATTTAAAGTGTTATTTACTGTTTATAAGACTATAACAAATGCTTAAAATATGCGTGTAGAGTAGAATGCTTTATCAGTTGTACGATGCTCTTTATGGGATATTAGTTGCCGTGATTTGGGTTTATTATTAATAAAATGAAAGATTTTTAATAACCATGATCAATAAAAGTGTAAATACTCCCTGAGCTTTTAAGATCTTTTAATGCATCCTCGAATGGACAATTACAATAATTCTTGAATCCCTTGAAAATTCCCGTGCATATTTACAGAACTGAAACTCAAATCGGTTCGATTTTTGCTTTTATTTTGAAAATTCACAATATGAAATATTTTACTTTTCTAAAATATCAATGTATTTTTATCTCATTAAAACAAGATAATTCAGTTCAAATGTTGTAATATTAGATTGTTTGTGATAATGGTATTTATTTTTTAATAGCGTATTTCTTTCCATTTTTCGTTTGACTGCATTTTAAAATGCAGTTTAAGAATTCACCTATTACGTGGACAAAATCATAATATTTGAACTTTTACAGTACTTATGTAAAAAACTGCTTTTTACACTTTAAATCAAATCAAGGAAATTATTCTATGAATAATAATTTTTATGAAGTCATTTGAATTAAGTTTCAACTATAACCAATAATTATATCATATTACGAGTCTTATGACATGGGACCTGTTCTTATGCGCATCAGATTTTCATCTAGCAATTAAATTGTTTGTAAATTTCGTGTTGAGCAAAAATATTTAAAAAGTTAACAGCCCTTAAAGTCCAGATTTTCACGCTGTATGTACTATAAAAACAATGTGGATTTAAAAAAAAAAGAATGGACTATATTTTCACTACATTTCAATCACTCATTGAATTTGTAATAGAGTAAGAATTTGCTAGGTAAGAAAGGTATTTAAGTAAGAATTTGCATTAATTTATTTCTACTACTAAATTCGATTTTAACTTTAAGCGTGACAAATTAATCAATTTTACTCTGCTTCTCGTTTTTGTACTACTAGATCACAGTTTTAAAAATAAAATATTCTTATGAATAGTTATTAGTTCAGTTACTTTGACCAACAAAATGTCCAAATGATCCTTCACACTGTCTCTTAACTTCCCTCTTACCCTCGTATAGCAAAAAATGATCGCAGAGCGACAAACAAAACAAAACCGACCGTCACACTTTAAGTATACATGTCGTTAAACTTCAATACTTAACAGTTTAGGTTTATTTTTTTTGGTTTCGCATTTGTGGTGGTGAAAATGCGAATTTCACAAAATCCAAAACCTTTGATGTTTTAATCCTGATGGTTGCCTCGACAAGGCATCTCGTCATTAGAAAAGCTGACAAGATTTTTATGAACGAGACATCGCGTCATTAGAAAAAATCCCTGATCCGATCTTGATCTCGTCATCATCAAAGAATCGGCAATATCTTGATGACGAGTTATTTCGTCAATACTAAAATTTGTTAGGTATTGATGGACGAGATATCTCGTCGAAATCGTTCGAATGGCTATAATAATACTCTATAAATATTAGATTTTAGAGCATTTCAATTTTGTAAGTATAAAAAATAGTCCTTTTTATTTTGATAAACGAGATCAGCATCTGTTTATAAATCTCTTGGTGATCTCTTTATTGAAAAGCATATGACAATTTAATAACTACGATTATCAGTGGAGTCATATTGGAAAAATTATTGGAGGGGGTTCAAGTAAGACCCCCACTTGGCTTCATATGTGTTTTGTAACAATTTATTTTGCTTATACAGATCATTACCAATATTACCCGAAAATTTGTATCACGTTGGCGTGGTGTGGAAGTTTGGAGAGTGGGGTGCCAGCTCAGGTGTTGACCTCGTCATCTGACAGTGGTTCAAAATTACGTGGTATTGTCCTCGGATCTTTCTCTTGGGGATTGATCCCGGACCGTCGCCAAAAGCCCGTTGTGTTGCTTCAGTGTGACGTTAATTAATTACCATTACCGAAAATTTGTACTATTCTTCATTTATGTTTGTGTGGAGGTGGTGGCCTTAACACTATTGGGTCCCCTAGGCCTTAACGTCCCTATATTCTGATATAGAGACCATGCAACCTAATGAATAAGGTCAAATTACCCTGCATGCAGGGTCGTTCCTTAGGTGTTAGCTTCTCACGAACAAACCTCAGCAAGTTATCCCTCTTTTTAACCCTCCTTGTTAAGAGGGGTTATCCCTATGATTGTCTCGTCATTAGTAAAACTGACCAGATCTTGATGGCCGAGATATCTCGTCATTAGTAAAACTGACCAGATCTTGGCCGAGATATCTCGTCATTAGTAAAACTGACCAGATCTTGATGGCCGAGATATCTCGTCATTAGTAAAACTGACCAGATCTTGACCGAGATATCTCATCATTAGTAAAACTGACCAAATCTTGACGGCCGAGATATAATTGATAGCCTTTCCTCCCGGTTCTCTGAATGGTGTCATGTTAAATGAGCACTGCGTTGAATGATTTTTTCGACTGTTTTCAGACTATTGACGTATCTTTCACCTGTAATTTACGACACTTCGATTTTCTCTAATACTTCATGTGTTTTTGATAGCATTTTAATTCCAAAATCAATTCCGAATGGATACGAGTGCTCTCCAACTGATTACTTCCCTGCCCTTATTGAGTGTTTTTGAATGTTCTAATATTAATCAGAACTAAATGTGCAGATCCATAAATATCTTTTATTACAATCCCGAGTAGAACATGAACATACAAAGTACGAATAAGTATAAAATTAGAGATATCGGGAAATTTATTGCTGGACATTTTATTTTTTGTTGGAGGCATACTGCGCCTTTTGCTTGGTCGTCCTATTTTAGGGCGGGGCCCAGTTGGAAGTGTAACGGATTAGCAAACGGAGGGTTGCGAGTTCGAAACTAGGTCTAGTCAAAGATCGTAGCGTACACGGGGGATGGTGCACGTTAAATCTGTCGTGGCCTCAAATGTCCCCACGTTGGTTTGGTGTGGAAGTTTGGAGAGCGGGGTGCCAGCTCAGGTGTGTCCTTGCCATCTGACCGTGATTCAGAATTACGTGATATTGTCCTCGGATCTTTCCCTTTGGTATTGATCCCGGACCGTCGCCAATAACCCGTTGTGTTGTTCCAGTGCGACGTTAATTAACTACTTGCATACCCTATTTTAGGGCCGTATTCAACTACAGAATGTTTCGAACGTTCCCTCTTGAAATTCGAAATGGGCGGAACTAAGTGTCAACGTTCGAATTCTACTTACCCGCCGCGCTTTCGCTTATCTTCGAATTCGAACACTTTGGCCTCCTATTCACCTGGCGAATCCATTCGAATTCGTCGTATTTTGCCTGGTGGTGTTACGTTGTTCAAACACGGCTGATGTTTTACACATTAGTCGGAGGATATGCGTTCTTCCTTAGTTACGATTTACCTTCCTTAGTTACGCAAACCTTTTTATACTTGTGCTATAAGCTAAGCTAGATAGCCAATTGAAGCATGGAACAAATGTATTTTCTGTGGAGATTCAGGAAAGTGGTTCAAAAGTGACATTTGTATTTTATGACAGATATTTATATTTCAATAACATTGAATAGTTGAAAATGATTAGTTTATACAATTCTCATAATTCATAAAAGAACATTAGAAGGACAATACAATTGTTCCTGATATTCTCTCAATCACATTGGTGCATTATTTTGTTGACAAATTTGACGAACAGCTATATTTTTGATTTGACATATTAAATTTTTCACTTATTACGATTAGATTATTTCATACCTTTTAAGCGAGTAAAACGACCAACTGAATGAGGTTGAATTAATCTGTATATCTGGCTACCTCTGTATATTTGTGATGTTTATCCCTCATGTTTGGGGGCCCGGGACTCAAGCTTAAAAATATTATGGGGGTAAGGGGTTCGGACTCCTATGATTTTACGTTTATTCTTTTTAATTGGGGACACAGTCCCCTCTCCCAAAGCCATTATTTAATAGGAAAGGCTACAATGAGTTCTCGCAGTGGTTCCAATGAGCACAATTAGCACTCGCCTTCCACAGGGTGTGAAAACTAATCATGGCACGCTACTCTTCAATAGAAACTTGCTCGGCGCCGATGGATCGCCGAATTCTCCTTTCGGGGATAGTAAACGAACGTTAGATCGCTCTGTGTCGTCCGTCCTTCCCTGCTCCACTAGGTGCCCTTCAGGTCTATCTAAAATGGGACCAGATGTGGGATTTCCATATTTTTACGGGAACTGGCTGAACTTTTCTCTACCTCTTAGTTCTACCATTTTTTAGACTTGTTTTGGCTTAAGCTTGAAGGGCTTTATGCTGAAATTTCTACATAGCATTTATGTCTTATTTCTGTGATCGTCCTTGTTTTGACTTATGTGAGCCCACACCCCTCATTTGGTTCAGATGCCTGAACCGCTTATGTCTTTACGCTCCTGAGAACTAGAACTTAATAGGCAGTTACTAAAGATCTTTGTGTCAGTGATCGTAGAATGTGGGCTCGTAGTAGAGGTGCTGCTAAGAAAGCACATTTATTTCGAAAGAGTTATCTCTGTTTCTTATTTTGGACCTCAAATTTGAATGGCTTCAAACAATGCCATTTATTATAAGTCATATCTTTTCTTTCTAAAATCGAAGCAGTTTCACAATTTAGACAATAAAAATATGTCTTGGAAATCAGTGAAAAAATTTTGCAAGAAATTTACATTTAACTGCGTAAAATTTAGAAGCAAAAAAATTAAAAGTTCAATTCAGTAAAAATATTTAGTTTACGTATAGATCAAAAGATGGCGCTACGAGCTCTACTAATTCTAGAAGAGAACAAATGTCCCGAGTCCTCGAATCTTCTTTTCTGTTTTTGCTGGTTTCATTTTCTTTCTTGGACACCGTGCATATGAGATATGGAGTAAAACGAAGAAGTCACTTTTTTCAAATAAAATCCTGGCTACCTCACTAAAGACCGTAGCATTCATTCTTTTAACTTTAAATCACCAGTAGAACATTATTTTCTTTGCCATTGATAAATAATAAGTTTAGTTTTACAGTGAAACCTGTCTTGGCAATTATCGATGAAGCCATTATTGACCACCTTTATCGGTGTTTATATTGGTTTGTTTATCTAATTCTGACAGTAGTTATAAAAAACAATTTGCACTTGGACACTTTACTGGATTTCAACTACTTACTGATTGCTTTGAGGACAAGAACTTTGTTCTGAAATCTAATACAAATAGCTTGGAAAACTCTTACTTTTTAATTGTTGCTTCTATCTGAGTGAAAATTCTTCATTATTTTAAAAACGATACTAAAATACTCAAGGCAGAGATAGCCAAGAGAGTCAGCAGAGCGGAAATGGATCCGGAGTTTGTGCCGCAAATTGTACCCTAAATGTTTTCCGTTTCTCTCTCTCATTTATTTAAATAACAACTCATGAAGATTTTGCGGCACTAAACACTTTGTGATATAAGTCAAATCCAATGCCTGATTTAGAAAATGTGATAAGTTTTTGCGCGTATGAAGGTGAAAATTTTGCAAAGAACAATTTGAATAATCTATTCAAAGCGCTGCAGGCAGAAATATACAAAAGTCTAAAATGAGAAGTTTATTAATTCTAACGTGAAGGAGTCCTAAGTGAAGAACAATAGTCTAATATAAAAAAGTAAAAACTTTTGTTTCTCGCTCAACTGTAGCTGTTATTCGACGTCATTTCCGCCTGCTGGAATTTTCTTTTTACAGTTGTATTGGGAAACAAAGTATCGCAGGTGTATTTTGCTGAAGTTTACTAATTACTTTAACTGAATGAAAAAAATTTGCTTTAGTGCCAACCGCCAATTCAAAACCAAAATTCACAGACTAGAAAAAAATTAAGCACAATGAACACAGATGGTACGTAGTATGTTGTGATGTGAATGTATGTGGTATTTTGAGGACAAAGAAATACTCTACATTTCCTTGCTTTTTGTGTGAATGGGACAATAGCGTGTTGAATGCACACTAGTCAGTCAAAATTAGCCAAAGGGAATAGTTTGTGCAGGAACAAAAATTTAGTAAATCCCTGATTGACGCCGAGAAACACTTGTTACCCCTTTACGCGTCAAACTAGGGTTGGTTGTTTTGCTGTATTTTTTAGGTTTTATGGCGCAAGGGCCATATTTGGCCAAGCTGCGCCAAACACAAGACAACGTCAAGTAAAAAATGTCATGAAAAGGAAAAAAGAGGAATTGGGGAATAGAGCAGTGGGATGACAGTAGAAAAAGATCGCTTGGGTATTCTGGGAGTATGATTCCCGTATTTACTAAAGACAGTAAACCCCATGGGAAAAGAAAAGATTGCGAGAGTACCTCGGGTACGTGAAGCCGATACACACCTAAAGGAGATGTGCCCAGAGATTCCTATTAAGCTTGGGACAACGAAACAGTTTATGAAGAGTTTGTATAAAAGTGGTATATGCTACCAGTTTCATGAACAGCATTCAACAGTTATTAATAACAGTGAACAATGTTCCTTGCGAGTTCACTGAAAACTATCTATTGTCATTTTAAATATTGTTTGTATCCGTTTATAAGCAATTGCAATTTGTAACTCTTCAGAAGCTGGAAAATAATTAAGACAATAAATTCTTGATATAGTATTTATATGGAATGTCTCGCAAAATAGCTGCACTTGAAAACAGAATATTTCAAATAAAAATAAAGCCCATTACAATTAAAATATTTTTGAAATTCATGATGTTAAAATTAAGTCTAAAGAATTACTTTTTAAAGTGGTTATCTTATTTTCCGGAGAATTACCATTACTTAAATCACAATTATACAGTTTCAGAAGAATATAGGGTAACAAATGATTTTTCTGTTTATGTGTGTAAAAGTTACGCATTCAGTGAAGATAAATGGGCATTTAATATACTTTATTCTAAGGTTTGGTTTGTCTCTAAGGCCATTTTTTGCTGCTCGAGAGCTTATTAGACCGGGGACCTACACTTTTTTTTGTCACGTAACAAGGTAGCATATTTTATTGTTGCAGTAAGTTTGGCTTAATTTGACTTGCTTAGTTTGGTTTGTCTCTGTGGTCATATTTTGCAACACAAGGGTTAATTACTTGATTTGACTTGTGTGCGCACATTGTGTTTTAAATTATTTGAAAAAGTTGTGCTAGTTACCTACATGTTTGAAAGAGTGAAAATGTTTTTGAAAGGTTTTAAGTTCTCTCTTCTTCCATTGCCATATTTATCTTACCTTTCCTTATAAGCGGAATTTTCTTTATATTTTTTAAATGCGGAATATTTTAATTTCTCATGTCTTTTCATATGCGGAAGGATAACAGTAAAAATATATCCCTAAAGTTAATTTGAGGCACTGCTCATAGTGTTATAACGGTTTTAATATAGACAAATAAAAATATGCTGCCGAAATTCTTATAAATTAAACACTTGATCGTAAGCAGTAACAAAAGATTCTAATATAAAATTATGTTCAATAAACCTTTCAAGTGAGTGTTCAAAAGGGGGCGTGAAAATTATGTAAAATGCACGCAACATTGAGTTAGAATGAATGACCAAAATCCAAATTTATCTTTCATATTCGCTATCCTCTAACAGACGACAATAAAAGAATCAAGCAAAGAAAAAGCACTTTCGTTAACCCAAAAAACGCAAATTGCACGCAAACTCCAAATATGTTTTCCAATAGCAAAGCTATTACTCAAAAGTGCCCGCTGTGTCTTCACAGAAGGAGCATGTTTCATTGCGATTTTTCTTTTCAAGCTGCGCGACAGAGCGAAAGAACAAAAAAGCCACCACAAAAGCAAAGCGTCGACAAAATATGCGTCCTGAATTTATGTCCCGCAGAAAAACAAGCGTTGGTGAAGTTTTGTCCCCTTGTTGGCATTGGCGTTGAGCGCCTGATTTATGATCGGTGGATCATCAATTAAAAAAATCGTTTAAGAGGGTTAAATCCCACGGTAATGTCGGCTATAAAGTGTTTTCCCCCCTCAACCATCTCGGTAGCAGCTCTGTCCGATGGGTGTGGCAAGGAAGATGTAATCTCGGAGATTTATGTCATAGCAATGAAGAGGTGTCGTAGGCATCCAGCTTGGCTATTAATACAGGATAATAAGCCCCGTTCTGCTGACAAGTGCTTTGTGAGCGGAAAGGTGACAGGTATTGGCTCGTTAGGTCTAATGTATGCTACCACACCCTATTAGAAGCTCTGGGCGCGTGCTACAGATCCAACAGGATTAGAGGTCGGTCGAGAGTTCACAGTTTAATGGCGATTGCTTTTTGATAAAAGAGTCTTAAGTGTTTCCGTCTCCAGGTCGAAATTCTTTCAGGACGAATCGCCGACTGTCAGAAAGGAAAGAATGTTACGGCCAGCAGGAGGGGAGGGAATCAATCAACCAACTTCGGAATCGATTGGGGTAACGGAGGTTAACTTTCCTAACCCTTTGCTTTGGGTAAGGACCTTAAACTGTTTCCTCCGGCATTCATCAAGTCTTTCTACTCCTATCAAGTTTGGAGTAGGCTTTATCCAGAAATCAGATGGCTCTGCTAGTAAAAAAGCTGGGAAAATCATCTACCTTTCACGAGTTATTTCCGGACTTTCAATATTTTGAGCTGAAACTTTATTTTTGACGTTAATGTTTTTCTGTTTTGAATCATTAGGTTTGAATGAATAAATGTGAGAGCTAGCGTTAAGATTAAATCAATAAATTTAAAATTCTGTAAAAGGAACCGTTAGAAATAAATCTAACTCTGCTTTGGGTAAGAACCTTAAACTGCTTACTCCGGAATTCACCAAGTCTTTCTGCTTCTATCAAGTCTGGAGCAGGTTTTATCCGGAGATCAGATGGCACTGCTAGTATAAAAGCTGGAAAAATTAGGTACCTTTTACGAGTCCTTTTCCGGATCTTCAATAGTTTGTGAGCTGAAACTTGATTTTGGACTTTAGTGTTTTGTTTTGAATCATTTGGTTTGAATGAATGAATAAATGACTAAATGAATAAATAGAAAATTCTGTAAAAGGAACCGTTAGAAATAAATCTAACTCTGCTTTGGGTAAGAACCTTAAACTGCTTACTCCGGAATTCACCAAGTCTTTCTGCTTCTATCAAGTTTGGAGTAGGTTTTATCCTGAAATCAGATGGCACTGCTTGTAAAAAGTTTGAAAAATTATGTACCTTTTACGAGTTGTTTCCGGACTTTCAATATTTTGTTAGCTGTAACTTAATTTTTGACGTTACTGTTTATGTTTCGAATCATTAGGTTTGAATGAAAAAGGTGAAGCCATTGTTAAGACTAAATGAATAAATAGAACTAAATTCTGTAAAAAAGATTCTTTTAGAAATAAACCTTGACTGAAGTCTGGAATAAGACGTTTAAGTACAACTTTGAATATGAAAGTAAAGCAAAATGTATACATATATTTTGCTTTATGTTTTTACATGTTTTATACATGTATAAAACGTTTTAATGTATAAAAAACAATTAATACAAGCAATAAGGCTAGTTGGTAAGGCTTTAAGACGCAAGGACCATATTTCATCAAGCTGTGCCAAATAAAAGACAACGCCAAGCAATGGGCATACACAAGGAAAGTTTTAGTGACACAGAAGAGATAAATACACCAAGGGTAAGTTACAGGAATCGAATCTGCGCCTCTTACAGCTCGCAGTTGCTATTGCAGTGGGAAAACCTAATGAGCCACGATGACCTCTTAAGAAATAGGGGGGGGGGCAGAATTGATGTCACACTGGAGCAACACAACAAAAATGTTGTACATCTAATACCTAAGAGTACGACAGTAACTCTTAGGCAAGTAGTTAATTAACGTCGCACTGGAGCAATGAACCGGGCTATTGGCGAAGGTCCGGGATCAATCCCCAAGGGAAAGATCCGAGGGCAACACGGCGTAAATGCGAACCACGGTCAGATGACGAGGTTAACACCTCAGCTTGCACTCCACTATCCAAACTTCCACACCAAGCCAACGTGAGGACATTTGAGGCTACGGCAGATTTAACGCGCTCCATCCTTCCGTGTACACAACGGTCTTTGGCTGGACTGAGTTTCGAACTCGCAAACCTCCGGTGGCTAATCCGTTGTTCTTCCAATTGGGCTACCGTGGCCCTCTCAAGCAATAAGGGAATTGAAACGTTAGGTGAAAATTGAGGGTAGCGAATAAAAGATAAAACTTATTCTCTCTGACTGAATGAATAATTTATTTCAATCTAAGCTGATTAAAAGGAAAAGATGACTTTTGATTGAAATTGAAAATTATTTGAAGTCGACAATGGTTTATTTACCTCAAAATTTAAGACAATTTA